>CM035597.1:481625-498138 GCA_020423425.1 Chrysopa pallens | reverse complement strand
TATAAAAAAATGAATTTTTATGATATTACTTATAAATTTAAATATTTTTTTTACAAATAAAAATAAATAAAAGAAGTATTATGTTTAAAAAATAAGTCAATTATATATTTGATAAAAATAAATGTAAACTCTTCAAAAAAGACAGTTTCTTGATCAAATATTATATATTTTTATTATAAACAATTCTAAGAGTTCTGTTTTTATTAAAAGAAATTTAAAAAAAGTAGCATCGGATATAAGGCTGCGATGATTTTCTTAAGCAATTTGATGTCATAATTTATTAGAATATTTTATAAATTATTAAATTTTTATGCAAAGTTAAAATAATTTGAATTACAAATTTTAATTATCGTGTTTACATCAAATAAAAATTAGCATTATCTTTAATAATTATTTATAAGATTAAATTACTTATTATTTTATAAAGAAGGAGTAAAGATTATAAGGGGTTATCTTTTTATATTTGTTATATCCTACGGGATATAACCCAAGCGCTAAGTGTTTCAAATAGATAGATTTAAAACCCTTCTTATTCATTTTATTTAAAGTATTTCTTGTCTTTTAATTTTCCATGGGTTCCTCTTTTTTATTTATTTATAAGCTTTTTTATAAATAAAAAAATTTTATTTCAGGAGTTGAACCCAGGATGTTTGCTAGACTATATCAATATTTAATAAAATCAATAATTTTTTATATTTTACAAATTTGATATTAAATGACTTAATTACTAAAAAATAAATTTTTTCTTAAAATCAGGTACAAAGGTATCAAAGAGAAATTAAATTTTGTAAGCTATTTTAGTAATACTACATAATTTGTAATAATCTTATTAAATCCTTATTTAAAATATCATTCTAATCAAAACAAGACAAACTTGATTTAAAATCAACTTAATTATAAAAATCATCATCGTTAAATATATAATAAATTTTAATTTGCTTGTGTACTTTTTTTTGAACACGATAATTCTTATAAATAAAGAAACCTTGTACATAGATTGAAATAATAGATAAACTTACGAGTCTTAAATAAAAATTTAGTAAAAATTCTTTATATTGTTAGATTCACCAACTCACTTTTCTAATATAAAAATCATATTTATGTATTCAAAAAATCCTCTAAAAAATGAGATTATCTGCAAAGCATGTGGTCTTTATTTTCTTTTCATGCTATTTTAAGAAGATTATTTTATTTATGATTCTTATATATCCCGTAAGAGCTTATTTTTTTGAACTAAATTAACAAAAAATAGTTCCGATTGTTGAAAAAGAGATTCAAACCAAACAAAATATGTGAATTCAATTCAACATTTTAAATATAAAAACTATAAAAATACTTAAAAAGGATGCAATATCGTTAAATTCCAATCTAAAATATTAAATTTAACAAAATACAACATGAACAAATAATCATTTGTTTTTTCAAAATGTTGTTTATAACATTCTTGTTGAGCGAATGTGAAAATATAATATTCAGATTTTATAAAGATATAAATGAATTGAGTAAGCTTAAGAAGAATAAACATCTTGTGTATTTTATAAAGCTATGTTGAAGATTTATATTTTTAAACCATTTTGCTTAAATGTGAACTTATTTTTACTTCAAAGCAAATAAATCAGAGAATTAATAAAATCTATAGAGGATAATCATTTTAGTAAATTCTGACTGACATATTCCTTTTGAATTTAAAATTCAAAGAAACATAAGGGATGGGATTAATTTATAATAACATTTTTTTACATTTATTTTTTTTTATAAAATTTTTTTGTGATTTACTGAAATATTTTAAAACACATAATATTTAGAAAATACTTTCTTTTAAAATTTTTTTTATGATGAAAAATTTAATTCTTTTTATCAATCGTCATTCGGATACTTAGGTTTACTTCTGATATCTTTGTCTCGGTCATTACCGTCTGATAAAGATTTTGTTTGATTTTTATCAAAATCAAGTTTATAATACAAGCTACTTCTTTCATTATATAAATCAAATTTTCTTTCGCAAATATCAGTCGGACTACATTTAGTTTCTGAAGTAAAGCTTTCCTTTGGTGCCGTGTCTTTCTTATTAAGGAATGCCTCCTCAATATAAATTTCTAAGGGTTCTTCTATATTTGTAGTTTCATTAATTCCGGTTAGTTTGTCATTTTCAGTATTAGAAAAATTATAATATTTTACAGTCTGTTTGTCTTCTCTCAATGAGCTATATTTATTTGCTGTTTCACTCTTATTTTTAACTTCAGAATCATTCTTATTTTTTAGTAAAATACTTCTATAAGACTCTCTAGGTTTATTTTCAACGTCGAGCTTATAATTATTTGGATTTATGAAATTATTTGTTTCATGATATATTTTTTTTCTTTGAAAAACTAGATTATCTGTAAAAGAAATTTCGTCATCTATGAATTTATCTTCAAACTCTTCAAATCCTGGTTGATCATTAAATTTGCTGATACTGCCAGTACTATCTCCAAGCATATTTCTTTTACTTGAACTGCCAGTCTCATAAGTTGTAAGAGAATCAAATGACATGCTATTTTTTTCATTCGATATTTCCAAATCTTTATCTTTTTGAGATATTCTCTCTTGTATATCACAAACAATGCAGGTTAATTTTATAAAAATTTCATTTAATTTTTTAAATCTTTCTTCAAAATCTCTATTTATAATTTGGAAACCTTGTTTTAATTCATATAACAATTTTTTTATATCATTTTGTTCTTCTAAAAATTTTTCTATTTTCTGTTGAAGTTTGTATATATCTGATTTATTGATATTGTATGGGTTGTTCATAGGAGTCATATGCTTAACAGGTATTTCTGTTTGATTTAAGCATTGTATAGGTTCAGTCAATTTGGTAATTAATTCATTCTGTTTAGTATTATATTCTATCATATCATTCTTTAAGATATTTTTAATTTGATAAATTTCTCTTTCTAATATTGCAATTTTTTTTAATAATCTGTAATTTATCTTTCTATCTCTTTGTATATCAGAAATAAATTTGTTGTTCAATACTTGCTTATAAATCATCAGTAAACGAGCTTGAATGCGATTCCTTTTCCTCAATTTATAGCACCTTTTCCCCCAAACTAAATCTAGTCTTATTCTTTGTTCTTTAAAACAATCTTTACACAAGTGGTACTTTTTTAGCCGTTTTCCTGACATACAAATTATCATTAGGCATATTAGGTGTATTAACATGGAAATATTTTTCAGATTGTTTAAATATTTTTTTTTGATTTTTATTAAAAATTTGATATATTATATTTGATTTATATCTTTTTAACGGTCGGTTATATCACAAATTAACAAGTGACCTTTATTAATATTCTTTGCCTTAAATGTCATAATACAATAAAAATCAATTAGTTTTATATTTAAAATCAAAAAAATATAAAAATTATGAATCTAAATTGGTTCTTAATATATCTTTAGATTAATTTACTCGATTTAAATTTTATGAAATATTTTTAATTGTTAAAATGATAGTTATTTCTTTATTTAAACATTTATAAATAAAATCAATTTTAAAAAACAGTTTAGATTTGCGATTAGTGTAATTATACACCCCGCAATAATACTCAATAATAAATAAAACAATAAAAGCGATTCCATTATAGTATCAAACTATTAAAATAAACAATTTTAATTGTGTATTTTTACAAAAGAAAATGTAAAGATTAAAAGCTTTTCTTATTTAAATCATCAACCATGATTAAAAAATTTTAGAAATCATAAATAAAGTAGGTATAAAAAACTTCGTATCTAATAAAAGTTAATAATTAATAAAGTCTTCTTTTTTACAAATGATTAAAATATAAAACTTTTGTGTAAATCTGCAAATATTTATTTATTTTAGTTTACTTTTTTAAGATATCATTTCTAAAAAAATACATTCTATTTTATTATTTATTATTTTTATTTTTATTTATTACAATTTTATTAGTTTCTTTTACTTCTTCATATTCTACATTCTTTTCTCTTTCTTCCGGAACGTTCCATTCTTCCTTTTCATTAGAAATACTTAAATATATTTGCAATTCTTCATAGTTTTCATTAAAATTAAGATTATCAATGACATCTAAGCTAATATTAATATCAGAAGAATGACATTCTTCTAAATATACACCTGTTAAACACTTTCTTAAAATATCGCCGGGATCTTTATGAATTAGTGATTTACTAATATTTTTATCTATTAAATTATTCAGCTCATTTAAAACATCAATCATTTTATCAGAATGTACATTGTTTTTTTTAATCATCGAACTTAATTGTTTTATTCTTTCTAGTATCTTTGTAGTAGTTTTGATGCAAGATAACAATATTTCATGATTGGATGGCATGGTATTTGTTTTAGAAAAAAAATCTAATTATGAAACTTTGTGTGAAATTTGTATTACATCATCGTAAATATATATTTTAATATATATGAAAAATTTGTACTTTGTTTATTAAATTAAGAATTTTGATTTATTTATTTTTTAAAGCAAATAAAAAAAGTAATAGGAGAATAAAGTAAAATTAAAGTTTGTTTATTTTTAATTAATGTCAAAATTCTTTCAAAATTTTAACTTTTGTTTAATAACCATACCCCCAGAAGATTTAAAAATTTCGATAATTAAAACACAATCAATTATTAAAATTTATAAACAATGATTATAAAAAATAGAATGATGTAAAAAAAATACTTTTTATGAATAAAGATACATAATATCAACTCTTTTAATTAAGTAAAAAATAATTTTAAAGCTGCAATATAAAAAATTATAAACTACGCCACCTTCTAATCTTTAATAAAAAAATACAAATTAATAAAACGGATCTTTTAAATTCTTGTTTACATTTATAAGTTCTTTTAAGCAACCTTTTCTGCCTATTATGTTTATTTCAAAATTCTATCTTAAATTTTAGGATAAACAATTATAGTAACCAAACATTATATTATTTAGTAGAAAAAGCAAACAAAACCACAAAAAACACACCGTCTCATTAAATGAATTGTTTAGTTTATAATAATCAAATTTTTTAAAAGACTTTTTAGTAAAATACTAAATTTACTCATATCGCTCACAAGAAACATTTAACAACCACATTTAAATAAATTATAAATAAGTCTCCTTATTTATAATTTTTTCATGTTAATGATTATTATTTTTTCTTCGCATCTTTGATTCGTTTTTATGGCTTTGTTGTTAAAAATCATACACAAAAATTTTACAAATTACATATAAATCAATTATTTATGTGACAAGGAAAAATTTATAAAAAAGCTGATTGAATATATTTATAATTAAATTTTACATTTGTAAGATAAAATAAAGGAGTAAGATTTTCTTTGAAGTTCAATTTTTTTTACAAGAAATCTTATTTTAATTCTTATATGTTAAAAAAAGATATCAGATAAGAAAATTAAAATATATTTCGTTATTTTCTTAAATATCTTTCTTATCTTTCTTATCATTATATCATTTATATTCTATTTATTTTAATTTTTTATACTTACCCATGAATCACTTGAAGCTATTCATAATAAATATATGCCTCTTTAATCTAACGTTGCTAAAAAATGAGCTTGTAGAAAAAAAATCGCTCTACAAAGAAAAACAAGAAAAGAAAGATATATACATTTCATATCATTTGAAACAATATAACAGTACATTTACTATTAATTACACTAAAATTTTTAGAAGCTTGAAATATCATTACGAAAAACTCTTTGTTGAAGATAAAATCAAACATTTAATGTTTTTATTTATTAAAAGCAAACAAAAATCTCTATTAGATTTAAATGATATTTTCTCACAAAAACTTAAATCAATATTGAAAAGAAAAAATTCATATATAATGGAAATTTTTGAAAATTTTATGTATTTAAGCTTAATGTTTCACAATAATTTTCTGTTTAACAGTGCTTATTTTATAAATAAATTTGAAAAAAACCCCATAGGTGGACTAACTCTGTTAGATTATTTTAAATCTGATCGCGTTTTTTGTTTGCAAAAATGCATAATTTATTTATTACACGAATATTTAAATGAACCAGAAATTAACTCTACTTTTCAAAAAGGTTACGAAGCAGAATCAAAAAGTGCCAATTTTAAAAATTATCTAAACGAATTTATTAAAAAAAACCAAAATATTTTTAAAACAAATAAATCAGAATATTTGAAAAAATTTAGATTACCGAAAAAACTAATTGAAAAGAAAGACAAAAAATCAAATGAAATTAAAATGCATTTGTTTTTATTTGAAAGTATTTTTCTATCATCCAAATCTGTAAACAGCTTAATATTGTTCCCAGAATTAATATATTTTAGATTGAAGCTAGAACACTCCAAATCTTATATTCATTTTCAAGATATACATTATTTGTTGACAATGTTAATTTTAAAAACCGAATACATCTTATTACTTTTATTTAAAAAAGAAGTTTGTTTAAAAACATTCGCATTTATCCCTAAATATATTGTACAAATCCTTGAAAATATAGTGTTAACAGGAAGAAGCTTTATTTTAATGATTTTTAAAAATCAAGTTAAAAGCGATAGCTTTTTAGTATATTATAAATACTTCGAGCTTTTGGCCTATATTTCATATTATAAAATACAAGGGGAAGATATATTAGCTCATAATAATATCACATCCAATGCTCTTAACATAGATTTTTATTGTACTAATTTTACACAGTTAAATAATATTGTTAATTAATAACTAAACAAATGCATTTTTACAGTATTGAAGAAATCATAATCAAAAAAAGAAAATCAAAGCTTAAAATAAATATTTTTTACAGAAATTTTTTGTTAAATCTTAAATAACTTAAGTTAAATCAAAATATTATAATGTAACAAAACACCTAAATGACTATTTTATAATATCACAAAACATAGTCAAACAATTTATACATCCCATAATATGTAGGTCCTAAGTATAAATTTGCAGAAGTAAAAAAATTTCTCATAAGAAGTCAAAAAATATAAAAAAAAGAATTCTCTAAGGTGATTTTATTTTTATTTAAAATGAAAAAATTAAAATTTTTAACTTAAGGATTATTTTTTCTTTGTAAATTTAAAATTTTAAATACAAGTTAAAAAAAAACAAACTACTTTAATTTGAGTTTAATTTTTGATTTTGTTTTTAATATTTGATTTATAGCAAATGATAAGCTATAAAGATGCCTTTTCCGAATTTCATAAATATATTAAATGAGTGTCACTTATACTTTCTTGTTATTTAAAATTAAAACGTTTAAAATACTTTTTAGTTAATTATTATTTCATTTAAAACTTTTTTAGAAAAACCAAATCAATATTTAATCCATATATTAGATTCTTACTCTTAGAACCTTTAATTAAGTCACTCCAAAATTATATAGAAAAATATATTTCGTACATCTCTTTCTCGGTGAGAGTGTATTTTTCCTGTAAATCGTAAAATTTTTTACTCAGCATTTCGACTATACCTTCATTCAGGAATAACATTGCTCCGAATCCTACATCGGAGGCATCGCTATCAATTTCAAACTCTTCAGTTAGGGTAGAAAAGTATAACATTATTTCTTTTTTTTAATTCCTCGTGCAGGGATAATACTGGTTTCATATCAACGGTTGTAAGTTCTGTTTTTCTTTTGCTGTTTTTAAGGCATTTGTATAAATGATGTGATTTTATACTTATGAGCTTCAAGAAGGGTCTATACCACTTTATGATACTTAGTAGCTTTTGTAGATGTCTTTTCGTGTTGGGAATCGGTCATTTCTGAAAATTCATAATCTTCTTTGGGTTTGGAGAGTAACCATTTGAATTTATAATGTAACCTAAGTAAGAAGTTCTTCTTGATTAAATATGCTTTTATTTTTATTTATTATTACGTTATTTTCTTTTAATTTATTTAGAACCTTTTTATTAGAATTAAGTGTTCGTTTTCGAGTTTGGAAAATGATAAAATATCATTAACATATACAATTACGTTATCCATATCCGACAATATGTTGATTATAATATTATGAAAAAACTTAGGTGCGTTTATCATGGTGAATTGGATGCGACTAAGCTCATATTTCCTAAATATAGTTGAAAAGACAGTTTTGTGTTTGTCATTTTCCATTATTTCTGTTTGATAAAAGCCTTTTAGTAAATAAATTTTGCTAAAGTGTTTCATTTTGTTAAGCGATAGAATTGTTCATTAATGCTTGTAAAGTGATACCGTATAGGGGCACTATTTTTGTTGAGCTTTCGGTAATCAATTAGCAGCCTATAAGAACCATCTAGTTTTCGTTTTGCGAAACAAGGAGCTGAATAGTGAAAGTGAGATTTTCAGGAAATTCCTTTGCCTATAAAATTCTGTAATTCATCTCTAATAGTTGTTGTCTATATGCCGGTTCGGGATAAGACTTTTTATTAGGTATTCGTTTACTCGATAATGGAATGTAAATTTTAAATCTTTAATAGGACTAGTAGGTCCTACTTCTTTCTGATTTTCTCTAAAAGTGTCTTAAGAAATTCAATTTCTGAATTCGATGGCCTTTATAGGTTACTGCACAGTATAATGCTTGCTTCGAGTTTCGATGCATTACATATCTGATATATTTCGTTTCCTAATAATATTTTACACACTTCTAAATCTACTTTAATTTTCAATTTATCTAAGGTATTATTACCTAGGACAATACTATGTCTTAATTTTTTCATGCAATATAGTTCAATTTCTGTTCCGTCTTGTGTTTGTATTTTGACTTTTTCTGAGATGCGAGATTTAGCATTATTTGCAAGTTTTATGGGTATTTCTTTGATTTTTGTAGAATGAAGATTTAGTTTGTGAACCATATACTATTTTATAAGAGATATATTGTACCGCTATCTATTAAAGCACTTAATTCTTTGTTTTTATCTAATAATTTGATATTAATTAAATTTAGTGGAAAACATTCAATGTTATTATTTCATGATTCCTATTTTTCTTAAATCCCTTAGTTTGGTTCTTTTCAAAAAGGGTTTTTGTTGAGTAAGACATTCTTTATCAGAATGTGTAATAGATTTGTGTAGCTTGAATCATTTTCTAAATTCTTCTTTTTTATATTTTAGGGAAAGATTATGGCGTTTCAAAGTTAGAATCCTTAAATGACAGGTTCATATTTAACATGGTTATTTCAATTTCATCGACCCGCTTATAATATCTTAGTAATCTTTAACACCTTCTTTTATAAATTCAAGATAACAATTTATGTCAAGTCCTTTTACTAAATAGTATTCTTCTTTCATTATTGCTTCCTCTTTATTAAATTAGCAAGATATAGACAGTCTTTGATTTATTTCTTTAATTGTAATCCTCTAGTCTTTAATCGTGAAGAAGTGGTTTTGCTTTACTTCTTATAGGAGGTCTGAATAATAAAATGATTTGTTTTTGTTATATTTTAATTACAGAAAGGTTTTGAGTGCTTGTTCGAGGTGTTTTTCGCTGGAGATTTCGTTACGGATTACATCCGAGACAATTGAGAATAATACCAAAAAGGCTGCTTTGTTGTTCCATTTTGTTAGGGTAACAGTTTTACTGAACTGGTTTGCAAAGCTCAAGATGTCTTAGTTCAGATCTGTAATGTGAAGTAGTTCTCTTTTAATTGTTATTTCGGTGTTTGGTACTCGATATTCAAAGACACTCTTTGTGCTGGATTTGCAATGAGGATATTCTTCATTATGAGAAAATTCAATTTTCTTTTTATACTCTGAGATGGTTTCATTCTTATTTTCTGACGAATTCATCATGTGGCGCTTCTACGGGAGCACTTCGCCTTTGAAAAGGTACTGTAAAAATAAACTTTTATCATATGATTTACTTTGTAATGTTTGTTAAAACCATATTTTATATAAATTCGTATTCTTATATACTTTTATTTGGTGCTGGGAAGATTCAGCGAGTTTTTTTTATTTTTTAATTTTTATATAAATTTTATCAATAAAATTTATATAAAAATTAAAAAATAAAAAAAACTCTGAATCTAAATGATGATATTAATCAAAAGTACCAGGGGCGCGGATTTAATAATAAAAGACTTTTTCATATACCGGAAATCAAGAACTAACACTTCTTCCGTAAACTGGCGATGCATTAAAGAGGGATGCAGTGGAAAAGCAGTCTCTTCTTTAGACTATGTGTCCAATTTTGTGAGTTTTATGGTTACATACACACATTTCCATCCGCCTAATAGAAATGATGTGTTAAGAAGGATGAAGATTGATGAAATGGAGAAGCAAATAGATCTTGGATTTACTTCTTCGAGGCAAATAATAAATAGGGTTTTAAGAGGAAGTTCTGAAGAAATTGTCGTCTCTCTTTGAAATTTTGATACAGTCAAAAAAATATTAAATGATTATAAATCACAAAAAAGAAATCCTAAGCCATACATATATGAAACATTAAAGTTATCGCATGCCTTATCGTCTACTTGTACTGGCAATCTTTTTTATCAATATGGACCTGATAATTACAGGAGTGTTGGTGTAAATAATGATATTCTGCTCTTCTATTCTGAACCGATGATACAAAAATTGAAAAGCAATTTACATTGGTGTATCGATGGCACGTTTAGCTTCGTGCCTGCGCCATATTACCAATTATTCACAATAAGTTTTATCAAAAGAGGACATGTTTTCCCTGTAGTATTTTCCATTTTAAAAAATAAAAAACGCGAAACTTATAACAGTATGATCGCAATTTTGAAAAAACTTACGGATATCCCGAGTCCTTTATCTATAAAGAGCGATTTTGAATATTCTTCAATGATGGCATTTCAAAAAGGTTTCCCCGGTAGTAAAATTTCAGGATGCCTATTTCACTTGGGAGAATCCATATATAGAAAAATACAATATTATGGTTTGCAAAATATTTATAACACAGATGTTTTAATTAAAAAATATTGTAAATGCCTAGTAGCTTTAGCCTTCGTGAGAATAGATAAATTAAGAGAAACTTTTTGTGAAATTAAAGGTGATCAGCAATTCCCTCTCATATTAGACGAATTATATGGATATTTTTTGATAATTATATAGGAGATATAAACTCTTCTCCTAAATATTCAGTTTAACTGTGGCATTATGGAAATGTTCTTAATGAAAATATTGTTCGTACAAACAATGCCATTGAAGGGTGGCACTCGATTTTTAAGTCAACCTTTAATAGTAGCACATATAGTATACATCAATTAATTGAAAAATTGAAATTTGAAGAAGACGCAATTCGTATTAAAACCATTAGAGAAGAAAATGGAGAAAATTTGTACAAGTCAAAAAAATATATTAAATTAGAAGAAAGGCTTAAAACATTTTTGGTTCAAAATTTAAATAACAATTATGGAAAAGAATTTGTATTTAGATTAGTTTGGAATTTATATTATTTTTAAATTTAATTGTTGGGTGAATAAACTTAAACTTATAATTTAAATAATCTGATTTTATTTATAAATACTTATTTTTTAGAGTTCTTATATTTTATAATTAATTTATTTTTTAATATTTTTATATTTTACAATTAATTTATTTTCATTTTAATTTTTTAAATTAATCGCCGAATCTTCCTACCACGTTTTATTTTTGGGTCTAAGAACCTCTGAATTAATTATCTTGATTTAATTGGGTGAGGTTTTAAAAACCTTCACAGTATTGACAAACACAAATTTAATTTTCATTATAATTACTAATATAAAATAGTTTTTTGTTTTTTATAAACAATGCCGAAAACTAAAATTTAGTTTACCTTTCAAGGTTAGCTGGCTAAGTTGCAGAAAATTTTTATTTTTACAAAATACGATCGTTTTCAAAAATTCATCGTAAGATATACCAAATTTGATGATCTATATTTTTAATCAAGGTATTTTTACATAGAAAACAAAGGTTATTTAATGATTAAAACATTAAACGTTGTAAGAAAAGAAAACTAACAAACACATCTGTGATAAGTCTGAAACACCGTGTTAATTATTATTATAAAATAAAAAGTCCTTTAGGTTCTAAGACGTAAAATCAAAAATATAGACAGAAAAATATTTAATAAATAATGGGGTCTTACAAATGTTTATTTAACAATGAATTTAACGAAAGCTTATTTTTTTAGTATTTTTATAAGGGCAAAGTATTCCCGAAAACGCCCCCAATACTGTTTATTTAAATTACGACTTTAAAGCTAGAGATTCAAGTCTTCTAAATTTTTGAATAATGTCCTCAAAGTTGATTTTAAGTGAATTTACTGAATATTAACGATATATTGAATGTATTGTCCGAAAATTCTTGGTGTAGATATATCAAATTTGATGAATTAATACTAAAGACTAAAATATTTTAAAATATACTTACTTTAGATGCTTCAAGGCAGCATTTTTATAGGATTAAAGCTGATTTACAATAAAAAAACTCAAAGTGAAATTATTATTGTCGTAGAAATAAGCAATTAGATACAATTGATTGATCTATCCAAATCCGATTGATCAGTCCCGAAATGGTATGATTAATCAAAAAGTTTAAAATAATTAAATTTAATAGACACTTGCATAATATGTATAAATACTATATTTACGACAATTATAATCAAGAACATCTGTGTTTTTAGTAATTCCTCGGAAACAAATTTAAGAATCGGAAAATGTTCATGAAAACAATAGTTTCTATCTATTTACAATAATTTATAAGAACTGATTTTTACTAGAAAGAATTTCATTAAATCGTAGCATAAAATGATTATTAGCTAAGAATTTGCATTTTCTGTTAAGATTTAACTTTCCAAACAAAAAACTTGAAGAATTACTCCTAGCAATTATATAAATCAAAATGAATTTAATTTATGTTTCTATTAAGTAAAAATAAAATTTTTTGATTTATAATTATCTATCAAATATTAAAACAAAAAACAGAGGAAGTAGTTTATTTTGTAAAAATTTTATTGTTTAATGCAATGTAACAAAAATATTACAAACGAGTTAAAAAATGACAACTCCATTAAATTTTTTCAAAATACATTTCGATTTGAAAATTACCAGTTCTTGAATTTTATAATGTATAATTTATAATTTAATCAATTATTTTTATCAACACAAAATATTGTAAATAAAGCAATGCAAAGAATATATTTTAATAGGATTGAATTCAAATTTTCATAATTAAAAATAATTTTATTAATTTCTTTGGGATTTTTTATGAATTTTCTTTAAATACTTTAAATTAATTGATGTTTTTATTTTAGACTTAAGCTCCAAAATGATAAGATCAACTAGTTATTATTATGGCTTTGTTTACTACAGCTGAAATAATTTATTTGATATCTTTATCAATTTTAATTTCTTCATCTCGATGGTATGAAATAATATGAATACCGATAGCTATGTTTCATAAATTTGATTTATCCTGTTATGTATATAAAATTTTTTAAATTTCGGCTGGGCGCTCACTCGCCGTGCGGCGAGTGTGCGCTTTTTTGACGAGATAACAAAATGATAAAAAGCGTCAACTCGCCGAGATAATAAAATGATAAATAATGCCAAATCACTGATATAACAAAACAAAAAATAAATTCATAAATATATAATAACAAAAATTAAAAATTTTATGGATAGCTTTAAATTTTTAAAAAGCCAAAGAGGAGGACAAAACCTTATATACCGTGGACATATATATAATAAAGACAAAGAAGAATCGAATTGTAAGCGGTACAGGTGTTCTAGACGTGGGTGTAGGGCTTCTTTATATATATATGATGACAATTCAATTTCATTAAACAAAGAGCACGATCATCCAGAGGATATTGAAAAAATTAAAAAATTGGAGATACTTGAAAGCTTGGCCGATAAAGCAACGAATACAACATTAAATCCATTAACCTTAGTATCTGAAGCAACTTCACGTATAGATGACACATTGGTCGGCAAAATGCCTAAGTTTAAGAGTCTCACAGACAAGGTAACCAAAGTAAGAACTAAATTGATCGGAAAACATGATGTAATAAATACAGATTTTCCTGAAATCCTAAAAAATGACCTACAAGGTAACTTATTTTACCAATTTGATTCTGGGTTGCATGATAAAGATCGTTTCATTGTTTTTTTCACAACAAATATAGTGCAGAAATTTAAGTTTGTTAAAATTTGGTTAATTGATGGGACGTTTAAGTCTGTTCCAATTGGGTTTTTTCAGTTAATATCAATTCATTTTTATTTTTTAAGCAAAACTTTTCCAGTTATTTATATTTTATCTAGTTGTAAAACTGAAAACAATTACAAAAGAATATTCGATTATTTGAAAAATAATGTCGACAGTATACCCGAATATATAATTGTAGATTTTAAAAAGGCACTTATTAATGCACTCGTTTCTACATACAGTAATGCATTTGTCAATGGATGTCTATTTCATTTTGGACAAGCTATTTGGCGAAACACTATGAAACTGGGGCTAAAAGAAGTTTATATAAACGACACTAACATAAACCTTTATATAAGATGTATATTGTCTCTTCCATTTGTTCCTTTTAACAAAATTAGTAAAGAATTTGAAAAAATTTTTCAGCTTTATGAAAAAGAGGAATTGTTTTTGTTAGACGAATTTTTTAATTATTTTAAGAAAACCTTTTTGACACAGTGCATGGATCCATTAAATAACACTTCCTACAAGCCGGAATTTTGGTCTGTTTATAACAGAATATTAGAATTAATACCTCGCACTACAAATGCGGTGGAGTCGTGGCACAAGAATTTGAATAAAAAAATGTCTATTTCACATCCTAATATAGCAAAGTTCTTAGATGTAATAAAAAACGAAAACGAAAGAACAAGATATGTAGCCAACCAGATGTTAAATGGTAATTTGATATTTGCAAATCAGAATTCTAAAAAGGAGTTGAAGCTATTGATTGTTTTAAAAAACTATGAATATTTTACGGGGTTAAATTTTCTAAAAGCAATTATGGATATATTTAAGTGGGATTTCGAAGAAAATCATTAAATAAAGACTTTTATTTTTAAATAATCATTGTAAAAATCAAAATTTTAAGTCACTTTACGTCAATTTATAATATATCGACATTTTTTACAAATTTATATAAAAACAGGAAATAAAAATTCAAAATATAAGTACTCAAATAATTTATATAATATTTATTAAATACTAAAATTCAAATTTCTCATCCCCTACCCCATGCCCCTTGAGGGGCAGGGGATGAGTTTTTTGTTTGAATAGTATAAATAATGTTACGAACAACTTCGGTGTTTTTACAAAAGTAAAGTGCTCGGTTTATTTAAAAAATCATAATCATCCAAAAAAAGCTCTAGCCATTATATAAGTAAGAGAAAAGGATCGTTAGGAGAAAAATAAAAATATTTATACATCCTTAACAAATAAATTAAACAAAGAGAAAATAAAAATACAACACATTCTTTGTATATTTTTTATACATACTATATTAAAGAGCATTTGATCAAAAGCGGCTGAAGTTAAATTTAAAAAGTAATTTTTTAGTATGCTGTGACACATCAAGAAGCTTAACCAAAGTGAGTACGTATGTATTGATTACGATAATTGAATTCATTTATTTTAATCTAAAACAAAACATAAAAACATTTTTGCTTAATCTCATATTTTACAGTACAAAAAAATTACATTTCAATTTTTAATCTTATAAAAATGTTAAAGCTGAATTTCAAATTATTATTTTTTTAGTTGTTTTTTTTATATTATTTTTTGGTTATCATTTACTTATCTTGGCGAGTCGGCGCTTTTAATCATTTTGTTATCTCGGCGAAAAAGCGCTCACTCGCCGCACGGCGAGTGAGCGCTCACCGATGAAATAATATGAATACCGATAGCTATGTTTCATAAATTTGATTTATCCTGTTATGTATATAAAATTTTTTAAATTTCATAACATGCGCTTAGTTTCCATATACTGTAACCCTTTACCATTTACCCCTTCATCTTTCAAAAGTGTCACTGTTATCAATATTTTTAACAATATTAATGTTTTAGAGCAAAAATATAAAATTTTATAAATAACCCTTTTTTGTCGATATTTTATTTAAAACTTGAATTAATAATTTTTTAGATTTTGATTTGAAATTTTACGATTTATTCGTAAGATTTTTCCCATACATTTTATAATTTATTGTCTAAATATATCAAAAATTTACAATTATAATTTCAAAAAAAAAATTACATCTTCTATAACATAATAAAATCATGTTTGGTATTTATAAAAAGGGTTTTATACTCAACTTCCAATCTAAATCTAAAGAATTCTTCAGATAATTATTTAAAAATAATAAAGATACAATGCCTTTTATATAATAATATTTTTAAATTGAACAATATACAAAATTAGTAAATAAAAAAATAAGAGGTAACTTATATATAGAAAAACAAAATTTTATATTATAAATTATATAAATTTTGAGTAAAAACAAAATCATAAGATTTAAATAAAATAATTTTATCGAAATAGAAAGTTAATTATAGAACAAAAAATGTTTTAAAAACT
>CM035597.1:369820-481525 GCA_020423425.1 Chrysopa pallens | reverse complement strand
AATTTTTTTTCTTTAAAACTTAAATTAGACCTTTATTAAATAAATAAGAGGTTTTAAACATCATTTAAGATGTTTTAAAACTCATTAAAGAGATTTTGAATCTCATTTTAAATAAATTTTAATTTTTATAATTTTTTATTAGAAGTTTTTAAACCTCATTTTAATTAATAAAAGAGGGTCTAAACCTCATTTTAATCAATAAAAAAGATCATTTAGTGTTGATTAAAATTAAATTATTTACATTTTATGTATAAATGTTTCTGTTTCATATCTTTTAAAATCCATTTTTAGAGGTGATTTTCAGTTTACTTAAATTTGAGGTCATTTTGGATTTTAGGTTATTTAACATGTGTGTTTTATCTTTAAAAGATACGTTGTTTTTGATATTCAACTTTCATTTATGAACGTGAGAATGAAAAGTTACAAAAATGGATTTTGATCAAAATTTCTAAAAAATTAGTAAACTACTAATAAACTCTCGGTAAATGGTTGAAATTTTAGAAATTTTTTGACTCAAAAGATTCTTCCCAAAGTTGTTTAGAATTACTCAAATCAGGTGTTTCACTATTTCTTAACAGAAAGTAAGAATGTTCTGTTCTGATTTTTGAAAATACTCACACCACAAGAAAGTTACAATTTAAATTCAATAAAAATACTTTTAAAAATTTCTAATTATTAATACAACAAAATGGTGAATAAACAAAGTATTTGTACTAACAATGTTTGTTTCTAATCTGTTCTCATAGAATAGATTATTAAAAATTTCTTTAAATTCTTTAATTAATTAATAAAAATAAATTAAATAATATTTTTTAGACAGAAGAAATCTACTTTAGTTTGATTTTATACATTTTTATACTTATTTTATACTGATTTTATACTTATTTTATAATTTATATATTTTTATTTATTTTTACCCTTAATTTTTAAATTTCAAATGGACCCGTTTTCTGGCAGAGGAGCTGGAAAACGGGCGAAAATCAGTATTAAGAAGGTTTTTGTGTGCTTTTTTGTGTGTTTCTGTGTTGTTTTTGGGCAGAGTGCCTTTAAATTTGAATTTCTGTTTTTGTGCCATAAAATGGCAAAATTAATAAGAAAACTTCTTTCTGCACCACACAAAAGCAGAGAATGTGGTGCAGAAAGAAGTTTTTAAGACAATTTTTAATAAATTTTTGTTTTATTAAGAAAATTTTAATAAAAATTGTTTAAATTTGAAATTTAATATTTTAATATTTATTTTTTAATTTAATATTTTTAAATTTAATATTTTTATTTAATATTTTTAATTTAATTTAATATTTAATATTTAATTTAATATTTAATATTTTTAATTTAATTTAATATTTAATATTTTAATATTTAATTTAATTTAATATTTTTTAATTAATATTTAATATTTAATTTTAATATTTAATTTTAATATTTAATTTTTGATTAGAAAATTCTAAAACGTATTTATTTGATCAGAAAATTCTAAAATGTATTTTTTGATTGAAAAGTTTTAAAATGCATTTTTTGATTTAAAAGTTTTTAAAGGTATTTTTTGATTAGAAAATTTTATTAAGGTAAAAAACATATTAAAAATCTGTAAAAATCAAGAAATAGATTAAAAATATAATCAATCAAAGATATGTTTACATCCTAGTCTTGGACCTAGCATTAACTCTAATAAAATATACCCTAGCACTTAATTTGATGCTAAGGTTAAATATATAAATTAGGTTTAAAATTGATTTTTTAGAGTTATAAAAACATAATTAAAATCATCCCAGTTTCTTTCAACATGAGATATGATTGAGTTGTTAGATTTGGTCTTTATCATTCTAACCCCTATTGAGATTTCATTCTAAACTTAAGTTTATTAATTTAAGCTAGGCTCGAGTTTTAATCCAGATTCAAGTTTAGTTTTGATCTTTGATCTAGTCCTGATTGAGATTAATTGACCTGATCTAGGCCAGGTTCGAGATAGATTCAGGTCGGGTTCGAGATAGTTTTAGATCAGGGTTGAGATACTGGTTTTACCCGATATAAGCAAGGTTTGAGATAGATTCTGGTCAGGTATGAGATAGATTCCAGTTCCGGGCCAGTTTCAAAATATATTCTGGTCTGGTCCGAAATGATTTTAGATTCAGGTCAGGCTTAAGATGCATTTAAGCCAGGCTCATGATGCATTTAGGCCAGGCTCGAGATAGATTCAAGTCAGGTTTGAGATGGACTCGGGCCAGGTTCGAGATAGTTTCAGACTCAGGCCAGGTCTAAGATGATTTTAGGTTCGGGTCTGGCTCGAGATAGTTTTGGTTCCGGGCCAGTTTCGAGATAGATTCCGGTCAGGTTTGAGATAGATTCCGGTCAGGTTTGAGATAGATTCCGGTCAGGTTCGAGATAGGTTCCGGTTAGTTTCAGGCCAGGTCCGGGTTAGTTCCAGTCCCAGGCCAGGTTCAAGATAATTCTGGGCCAGTTCCGGGTTAGTTTCGGTTCCGGTCAGGTTCAAAATAGTTTCGGGCCAGGTTCGAGATAGATTCAGGCCAGGTTCGAGATAGTTTCGGTTCCGGTCAGGCTCGAGATAGTTTCGGTTCCGGTCAGGTTCGAGATAGATTCATGCCAGGTTCGAGATAGTTTCGGTTCCGGGTCAGGTTCGAGATAGTCTTAACCCGGGCCAGGCTCGAGATAGTCTTAACCCGGGCCAGGCTCGAGTTAAGCACTGTTAAGGTTTTATTCTATTTTGTTATCATTAATATAAACATTATAAATATTTGTGATTCAATCATCTCCAGACTGGTCGCCGTGACCAGTTGGAGATGTAGGTTCTATGTTATATTTTATATTAATATTATAAATGTTATAATTGTTGTGATTTAATCATCTCCAGACTGGTCGCCGTGACCAGTTGGAGATGTAGGTTCTATGTTATATTTTATATTAATATTATAAATGTTATAATTGTTGTGATTCAATCATCTCCAGACTGGTCGCCGTGACCAGTTGGAGATGTAGGTTCTTTGTTATATTTTATATCAATATTTAAAATATTATAAACATTTGTGACTCAATGATCTCCAGACTGGTCGCCGTGACCAGGTGGAGATGTAGGTTCTATGTTATATTTTATATTAATATTATAAATGTTATAAATATTTGTGACTCAATCATCTCCAGACTGGTCGCCGTGACCAGTTGGAGATGTAGGTTCTATGTTATATTTTATATTAATATTATAAATGTTATAAATATTTGTGACTCAATCATCTCCAGACTGGTCGCCGTGACCAGTTGGAGATGTAGGTTCTATGTTATATTTTATATTAATATTATAAATGTTATAATTGTTGTGATTTAATCATCTCCAGACTGGTCCCCGAGACCAGTTGGAGATGTAGGTTCTATGTTATATTTTATATCAATATTATAAATGTTATAAATATTTGTGACTCAATCATCTCCAGACTGGTCGCCGTGACCAGTTGGAGATGTAGGTTCTATGTTATATTTTATATCAATATTATAAATGTTATAATTGTTGTGATTCAATCATCTCCAGACTGGTCGCCGTGACCAGTTGGAGATGTAGGTTCTATGTTATATTTTATATTAATATTATAAATGTTATAAATATTTGTGACTCAATCATCTCCAGACTGGTCCCCGAGACCAGTTGGAGATGTAGGTTCTTTGTTATATTTTATATTAATATTATAAATGTTATAATTGTTGTGATTCAATCATCTCCAGACTGGTCGCCGTGACCAGTTGGAGATGTAGGTTCTATGTTATATTTTATATTAATATTATAAATGTTATAAATATTTGTGACTCAATCATCTCCAGACTGGTCGCCATGACCAGTTAGAGATGTAGGTTCTATGTTATATTTTATATTAATATTATAAATGTTATAATTGTTGTGATTTAATCATCTCCAGACTGGTCCCCGAGACCAGTTGGAGATGTAGGTTCTTTGTTATATTTTATATCAATATTATAAATGTTATAAATATTTGTGACTCAATCATCTCCAGACTGGTCGCCGTGACCAGTTGGAGATGTAGGTTCTATGTTATATTTTATATCAATATTATAAATGTTATAATTGTTGTGATTCAATCATCTCCAGACTGGTCGCCGTGACCAGTTGGAGATGGAAGTTCTTCGTTATTTAGATAATAATATTATATAGTAATAAACTTATTTATATTAAGTTTTACTTAGAATATATTATATTTTCTTGTCTTAATTAATTTTTTTCTTTTTTACATTTTATGATATATTATAAAAATTCTTATGATTTGACGAATTTGTTTGTACTTGATAGGATTATTATAATATACATGTTTCTTATTTTTTACTTAATATCTTTACGTCAATATTACATTTTTTCTCCTTACAAGTCTTTAATTCAATTTTATTAAAGAGGTTTTTACAAGATCTAAGAACACAGAATTGTTTATAATTTTTTAAAACATATTGTATTACATCTTCTTGATTTTTCATTTAATACTTGTTAATTCCTTTTTCATTTTTTCTCCTTACAAGTCTTTACTGCAATTATATTAAAGAGGTCTTTACAAGATCTAAGAAGACAGTGTTGTTTATAATTATTCAAAACATATTGTATTCTTTCTTTCTTATTTTTCGTTTAATGCTTCTTATATCAATATTACATTTTCTCTTCTGTCATGTCTTCAATGCAATCATATAAAAGAGGGTTTTTTCAAGATCTAAGAACACAGAATTGTTTATAAATTTTTAAAACATATTATTTTACTTCTTTCTTATTTTTCGTTTAATACTTCTTATGTCAATTCTCCATCTTCTCTTCTGTCATGTTCTAAGAACACATACATAGTAGTGGTTTTTACAAGTTCTAAGAACACAGAATTGTTTATAATTCATTCTTTATTGTAGTGTTATAGTTTTCTTATTTTCTGTTTAATTCTTCTTATGTCTCTATTACACTTACTCTTCACTCATGTCTTCAATGCAATTATATAAAAGAGGTTTTCACAAGATATAAGAAGACAGAATCCTTTATAATTATTTGTTCTTCTAACTGGGATATTTTTCTTATTTTCTCTTTAATACTTCTTATGTCTATACTCCATTTCAACTCTCTCTTTAATCAATACAATCACATAAAAGAGGTTTTCACAAGATCTAAGAATACAGAATCCTTTATAATTATTTGTTCTTCTAACTGGGATATTTTTCTTATTTTCTCTTTAATACTTCTTATGTCTATACTCCATTTCAACTCTCTCTTTAATCAATACAATCACATAAAAGAGGTTTTCACAAGATCTAAGAATACAGAATCCTTTATAATTAATCCATTACTGTAGTGTTATAATTTTCTTTTTTTCTCTTTAATACCTCTTATATCAATACTCCCTCTCTTTCAAAATATTTCAATTGTACATGTTTTAAATACAAAGATATAATATGTATGAGGACATACATCCTCAAAATACATAGTTTAGTTATGACTACCCGTCAATCACAATCATTGCAGTCATTTGGCAACAGATACATCCACCCTTAACACCTCGCTAATGCTCGTGTGCTTACAGTTACATATATCTATCATGATCGTCTTTCATTACCCATCTTTATTAAAGTTTTGTTTCTGCCTTAGAGGCCTTCAGCCATTAACAATTATGACGTAGCTTTGCATCCTACCTTGCCAGATAAACGCTAAACCAGTGGTCACGTGAATACGTTCCTCTCGTACTTGTAACCACTACTCTAAAAGAAATATAACAGTAGGGTAAAACTAACCTGTCTCACGACGGTCTAAACCCAGCTCACGTTCCCTTACAATGGGTGAACAATCCAACACTTTGCGAATCCTGCTTCGCAATGATAGGAAGAGCCGACATCGAAGAATCAAACTGCGTAGTCGCTATGGACGCTTATACGCAACAAACCAGTTATCCCTATGGTAACTTTTCAAATACCTCTTTCTCTAAACAATTAGAATAAAAAGGATCTCTAGGCCCCGATTTCTCGTTATTATGTTCTATAACATAACTCAGGCAAGCTATTGCCCTTGTGCCCAACGCAGGGTTTCCCTCCTTGCTGTGCTTACCTTTGGACATCTACGTTGTCTTCTAGTAGATGTGCCGCCCCAGCCAAACTCCCAATCTGAACAATTAGATAACCCATATATTACGCAGTGGTCTTTCACTAAAACCCACCTATCTACACCGTAACAATGTTTTACCATCCTCACATTAGAGTCAAGCTCAATAGGGTCTTCTTTCCCCGCTGTTGTTTCCAAGCCCGTTCCCTTGGCTGTGGTTTCACTAGATAGTAAGTAGGGACAGTGGGAATCTCGTTGATCCATTCATGCGCGTCACTAATTAGATGACGAGGCATTTGGCTACCTTAAGAAAGTCATAGTTACTTCCGCCGTTAACCCGTGCGTAATTCCCTTTCGAGAGCTTCACAATACGAGCACTGGGCAGAATTCACTTTGTGTCAAAATCACAAAGCTATGTTTTTACTAAACAGTCAGATTCCCAGAATAGTTACAGTTCACTAAAGAGCCAATCCTTATTCCTAAGTTACAAATCTATTTTGCCGAATTCCCTTACTTACATTATCCTATACACTAGAGGTTATTAACCTTGGATACCTGCTTCGGTCTAGGTACGATATCTATATTTTCAATGTACTTTCATCGCAGAATCTTACCTAAGAAAACATAATTACTATATTTGAATAATTTGAAAGTGTCAAAGTCTTTCAGTAACTGTCATTTCACACTCAGTCTTACCTAGACACGGAAAGTCTAGTCTCATATAAGCCTCTGCATACATCAAATAAAGTTGTCACCAACACACTTATTAACCAAGAAATATTAATCTTGCCTCCTTTCGATCGCCTTTCAAAGCTCTCTTAGGTATCGCTTAACCCTCTTATAAGAGGAACCCTTATCCTCTCCAGTGTTCATTAACTGAATTATTGCTACTACCACCAAGATCTGCTCTGCATTATGCTCCACATACAATCACTCGCATCCTTCTACGCACAATACATGCCTTCCTACTCTACTTAAAAAAAAAGTAGGAACAGAATCGAAAGAAAGCTCTAGCACCATCCATTTTCAGAACAGTTGAATTCGGTAGGTACGTTGTAACACGTTTCTTAGCGGATTCCAACTTCTATGGCCACCGCCCCACTGTCTAGATTCAACTACTTCTTTATTGGTTTCACTGCGCTCCCCTTAGGCTTCTTATCTGTTCAATAGGTTCATCCCTCTTCGCAAACACTACTTACTAGTATCCGCCCACTAAGTGTGCATATAAATAAAAATAATTCAAATAAGAAATTATTAAGAAATACTTGTGAGTTTGATAATAAGGTATCAGACACTCGTTCTTAACCCCCTAATCACATTTTGCTACTATTGGGGACTTCACTACCTCGCACAGAAGCCTTCTCCCCTCCTTATACTTTGCAAGCAACCACTCTACTCTCACATTCATCTATTCACAAGATATATCACAGTGCTAATCAAAAAACAATAACAACATAAACAAAGGAATTTTATAGCCAATAACCTACAACAAATTTACCATATCTCTTTATCTCAAACAGCATCTATTTTTAACAAATAAAACAAACAATAATATTACACCTTTAAGCATGACACTTTACTTTAATCTAACCAAAACATAAAAAATAAAA
Organism: Chrysopa pallens; assembly: GCA_020423425.1. Classification (NCBI taxonomy): domain Eukaryota; kingdom Metazoa; phylum Arthropoda; class Insecta; order Neuroptera; family Chrysopidae; genus Chrysopa; species Chrysopa pallens. The sequence goes on along the minus strand of CM035597.1, from coordinate 473,839 downwards.
ATATAGTGAAAACTCTACTCCTAATGAATGTACTAATATCAAATTTAATAAACCTCTAAAACACATATGAGGTGAAATAAAATGAATCCACCATAACTAAATTACAAGTAACAGAAAAGCTCTTAAAAAAAGAATTTTAAATGAAAATAAAACAAAAAAAAAATATAGAAATTTGAAAGGCAGACTAATACCAAAGAAATCCCACAATTCAAAACCAAATAACACAAATTATAACAGAACCACAAACTCTTACGCACATATACTACCATTCAATCACACCAATCTCATGAACTTCACTAATTCCCAGTGGAGTAAGTAACTCAAAGTGCAACAATAAAATGACACATGTTGTCTACTTGTTCACTGAGAGCTGCTTATTTCACTGGAAGATCATGTTATAATTCACATGGATAAGGATAATCACGTGTTGATTGCTTACCATTGTTGTAATATATAACCTCTGATATACTAACTACTTTGCAAGCCCATAATTCTGTTAACCTGTTTTTGCACTGAGTTCCAGGGTTTTACTCCTATTCCTGCAAAGGAAAAGGTTTCCCTTGGATTTTACTCAGAATCTTTTCAGCCAATTAGGATGTTGTCGGGAGTAACGACCCCGCCTAAAGGAAGCCCTGGGGATGGTGTTTATCTTCCCAGAACGGGTAGTTTGAAGGTAGCCCAAAGCTGCTTATCTGCTGTCTTTGACAGTTATCTTTGAATAAATTATCTTTTATCAAATTATCTTTATCTATCGGGTCGCACTAATACAACTATATAAACCTTCGTTAAACATCTAGTTCTAAAAACCTTCTGTTTGCTGTATCAGTGCACTCCTTGGTCCGTGTTTCAAGACGGGTGCAATAAATTGCCTTCCGTGTTGGTAATTTCACTACTTAGTGGTCCGTAAAGACCTTGCTTCTTTCCTTCGCAGTACTTCTTCGCTATCGGTGTTCTGTTATATTTAGTCTTGGATGCGATCTACCACCCATTTCACCTTGCATTACCAAGCAAGGCTATTTAATCTTATTATTCAAATCAAATTTAATTTTTTTAACTAATTAAATATTTAAATTATAATCAAGAGATTGAAATTTTAAACATGATTATAAAAAAATTTTTTTAATTTTAAAATATCAATTGATAGAATAGATGTGATAAAAGGCTATCAATATGTTGATTTTAAAAAATTTAAATTAATAAAAATTAACTCATAATAAAAAATTTTAAGTCGACTAAAAATTATAAAAATTTATTAAAATACTTTCTAATATTATGCCAAAAAGTACATATTAATATATAAGAACTAAATTCGATGTATAAGAAATTTGACTACTATTTTGTTTTAAAATGTTAGAGTATTAAGACGTTGTAATTTTTATTAAAAGTTTTAGTAAATTTTAATTTCCAAATTAGTCAAATTAGATCAAAATAGAAATATAAATTAAAAATTTTTAAAATACCCTAGGCAATCACTTTCTATATACACTTGAACGAAAACACACATCAACAAAACCAGAACAAATATATATAATATTTAAAGTATTTATACAGAGTATAGGTTGCAAAATCTATACTCTAGAGACGAACAAATAGCTGAGATAGTAAAATCATAGCTCATGATGGGTCCTTACCATTCTCCTTGAAATTACTCGATAGCTGCTCTTGTCAATGATGAATTGTCATGCCCTCGTTTAAAGTAGTTGTTTTCACTGGTTTTTTTGACATCACCCCAAGGGACATGTTTTCTTCTGTTATTTCTAAAATGTTTACTACAAAATTTTGTCCGAAGGACTTACAACAAGTAACTATTCCGAGAACATAGTTTTAATAAGAAAATCCTCCTTACAAGCTAATTATAAAAGGTTAATTTATGAAAACCGTCAAGATACTTGATTCGAGTACTTAAAGACTCTTTTAAATAAATTATTTTTCAATTTCAATTTTCATATTGTAAACTCTATAAAAATTTATAATACGGATTTTTTTCATGTCTTTTATAAATCGATTTCGTAAAAAATTTTTAAATTTTAATGTGATCAATTAAATTTATTATAAGACTGGAAATCAAATTAATGAGAACCATTAAAATTAAAATAATTTTTTGAATTAAACATTAAATTATAATTTAGAAGAAGCCAATGATTTATAAACACAATATATTAAAAAAACGGTTTGTTAGGGTCTAATTTTGGGGGGTTTAATTTATATAAATTCAAATCAATTAGGTTAATTTGTAAATAATGTCATTAAATTTTAAAAAATTAATAAATATAAAAATATTTAAAAAAATCATTAGGAAATAACTAAGTGTTAAATTTTCAATCTTGTTTGCTGATATTTGTTAAAATATATTCATCAATCTTTGCGTTTCTTACACTTTTTATGAAACATTTTATAATAATCTTTGTTCTTAATGTTTAAATCTTCTTAAGATGTCCTTTAAGTGTTATTTTAATAAAGTAAAATTTTTAATATTTAAAACCATTTCCTACCTTTGTATAAATGCATCAATAATTGAATCTTATATCCTATAATTATTTTAAAAACATAAGTACTTAAAAATTCAATGTTTTTATTATGATATAGACAGAATATTATAGGAGATCTCGATTCTTTTAGATCATTTTTATATGTTTTATTGCATTAAGTAACCACATAACATTTATTCATTTCTAAAATATACTGATTCGATAAATACTTAAACAAATAAAAAATATTTTAATTTGTTTTAGTTGATAAAAGAATCATTAGTAAAGTATGAAAGCAACCCAAAAAAATATTAAAATAAAAATTTTTGTATAAGATTTTTGGTTAAAGTTATCTAACTAATTATCAACAATGAAAATAAATAATTTAACCTTCTGTTTATTAAATGATTAAATAAGAAGAAAATAAACAACATTGTAAAAATGATAGTTACAACTATTTATAAATAATCGAAATGTAAACATCTAATTTTTAAAATTTTTTATATTTAAATTTTGATGTAGTTTGATTTGAAAACTACATTGATCTTTCTGCATAAATTATTTTATTACAATTAGATTTTTGAATAAAAGTGGAATTAAGAAACATTACTTTTTTAAAATAGAATTGAATAGATCTTTAAGTTAATTTATTGCGTAAACATGGCAATTTGAAATTTTGATAAGAATTTTAATATACGGCAAATATTTTTGATAATTCATAATACTTTTTATTTATTTTCAAAAGGTTGTAAGATTTTAATAAAAATCATACTACTTCATCAAAAATCATATTTTTTTAATAGATTTTGGTTTTATTCTGAATTTAACATATTTAAACAAAAATGTTTTTTAATTTATATTTAAAGTATTTTAATAATTTATAAAAAGCAAATATTTAAAGTTTATTTTTAATATTTTTTATACATCATTATTTCTTGGCCGAAACACTTTATAAGTTATTGTGTGTTTAATATAATATTAATTTAAATATATTGTGGTATCAGCACCTTAAAAGCTTATGCTCTAGATACCACCAACTGTTTCTTACCACCATCTGCTTCTTGTTTACCAATTGCTGCACAGTCAGAAAAGCCTCTGAGTCCAAGTTATCTCTTTGTGCCAGATGAGCAAATAAATTTTCCAAAATCAACCAACCAATCAGCTTCGATTTTAAGAAAATAAGTATTTAAGCAATTTTAAATAAATAATATGGTACAATTTTTTAAAACAAACAAAAAAAATAATTTATTAAAGGAATCTTTTCATCCCTCACTCCTCCAACAGTACTTCAGAGGAGGGATGAAAACCCGGGGCTTCGACATATTGAATTCAATGTCGACATTCGAGTCTCAAAAGCTATCAGCTACCAACACTCGAAATGCATTTGAAGAATTTGAGTATGAAGTAATAGTACCAAACACTTCCATCAAGCTCAAGAAGAAGATGCAATACCTTGTAGACATTCACAATCAAGACGTAGACCAGTGGATCGAAAGTTTCAGGCAGACTATCAAAGAATGCGGCTGGAACAACGAAGCAGCAGCAGCAGCTGTACTAAACTCAATTGTGCATCACACCATCTTAAAACAATTTAACCAAAGTACCTCAATAGATGTAATCATGGACTCTATACTCGGCCTTAAGTACACGCCGGACAAACTTAATTTCATTTATTTAAACCTAAAGAATATTACACAAAACAAATATTTTTTAATCACAGAATATTATGAAGCTATTCGAAAGGAAGTCCGGAAGCTAGCACATATCACAAAATTAAATGCGAAAGAACAACACAACAAGCAAGAAGAACTCTTCTTTCAAAATTTAGGTCAAGAGACTAGACTAGAACTACTTAAACATCAAATAAGTGACATGGATCACGCACTTAAATACCTAGTAGACATAGAAAACATGTTAATACTAATCGAACAAAATGAAAAGAAAGTAAAAGAAAAAGAGATTTTAGTTCAGGAAAGTAAGACAATTTTTGAACCAAAAAACAAAACAAAAGGCAAATATTGTCCTTACCACAAATCGACTTTCCACGACAAAAGGGATTGCTTCACTCTAAAGAAAAGATATGAAGACCAGAAACACAACAAAACAACTTATGTTGACTAAAACAAACTGAACATAATACAAGAACCTATTACATGCTTGAATCTAATTAAGTTACCTATCATCATTAGAGGAAAAGAAATACAAGTATTGATAGATACCGGGTCAGAAAAATGCTATGTGAACAGTCAGTTAATTCATAATCTCAAACTACAAATCCATAAACAAACTCCCCAGTCTGCCCAACTAGCAAATGGTGATATTTTAAGCATCAAAGAATTTACAGACCTAACATTTGTATTCAAAGGCAGTGATAAAGACACTTATTCTATTGAAGCAGGCGTGCTAGAAAACAGTAATGAAGAAATAATTTTAGGAATTAATTTCTTAAACAAGTACAATGTAACAATTAATTTCAAAAATAAAAAATTAAATATTGGAAAAAACAATTTCGACCTATCAGATAAAAGCGAAAATATTTGGAATGAGGATCCAGATAAAGAATTACTAAACAAAGTAGAACTTAATGTGATGGAAAACACCTTCAGCAAACGATTTATACATTTCCTAGAAGAATACGAAGCAAAGAATCCAACACTTGGAACCATAAATGTAGAACCATTTGAAATAAAACTTAAACATAAGGAACCCATAACAGCAAAACCATATGCTATACCATACGCACTATACACAAAGTTCAAACAAGAAATTAAACGTTTATTATCACTTGACATTATTAAACAAAGCAACTCAGTCTAGGCTTCTCCTGCGTTCTCAACCTTAAAGAAGGACGGAAGTCTCAGATTACTCATTGATTATAGGAAGCTAAATGAGGCGACAATTAAAAACAACTATCCATTTCCAAGTATATTCGACGATATTGTACAATTTAAAGACTGCAAGTATTTTTCAAGCATTGACTTACGAACGGGATACTATCAGCTCAAAGTAAAAGAGGAAGATGTTCCCAAGACATCATTCATCACGCCATTAGGCCAATATGAATTTTTAAGAATGCCTTTTGGGTTGTGTAATGCACCCAAAGCATTCCAACAAGCAATGAAAAAATTATTACACAAATTTGAATTTATAAAAGTTTATCTTGACGACATTATAATTTTCAGTAAAAACAAAGAAGAACACGAGAAACATTTAATAAGTATAATAAAACATCTAATTGAAAACAACTTATCTATTAATTTCGAAAAATGTGACTTTTTCAAAACAGAGATAAAATACTTAGGAATGATTATTTCTGGAGAAGGAATCAAACCAGACTTAGGAAGAATAAAAGAAAGTATGATTACTTTCATACCAAAAACAAAAAGGCAACTTCAAAAACTCATCGGCTACCTAAATTGGTTTAGGCCATTTGTTATGAATCTTAGTCACGATATGCATGAAATCACAGAATTATTAAAAGATAAAAAATATAATTTTAATTCCAAACATGAAGATAAAGTTAAAGAAATATTTAATAAAATTAAAAAGGCGACGCTCCTACACTATCCAACTATAGGCAAAGAATTTAAGTTGGAGACTGATGCATCAGAGTATGCTTATGGTGGGTTACTAACTCAAGATGGTAAACTTATAGCAATTAAAAGTGGAAAATTCAACAGCACCCAAAGAAATTATCCACCAATGGAAAGAGAATACTTAGCTATAATAAAATGCCTTGAATACTTTAAGACAATAATTTTTAATCAAAGAATCGAAATAATAACCGATAACAAAAACCTACTTTACAACCCATTAAATGGAACATCTAAACTCCAACGTTGGAAACTATTACTTAGTGAATATGATTATTATATCACATTTAGAGAAGGAAAACTAAACATTGCGGCAGATATGATATCAAGAATAAACAAAATTAAATCACCCAAAAATATATTTGATAACCTACTCAAAAAAGGTAAGAATGAAGGTAACATTGAGGAAAATAACATAAGTAAAAAAAAGATAAAAAAATTCATTACAACTTAGGACATGCAGGAATCAGTGTCATGTATAACACTCTAAAGGAATACTTTAACACTAAACAACTAAAACAAAAGATAAAAGAAACTGTAAAGAATGTCAATTCAACAAAGAGAATAAACACAAATATTCTCTTATTAAAGGATATGCTTCCTCAAAAGTTCCCCTAGAAAAGATAGCAAGTGACATTGTCGGCCCGTTTGACCTAGAGGATTTCAATGAAGAACCACACAAATTTTGGTTATTAACTATAGTGGACATATGCACTAGGTACTGTAAAGTCTATAAGCTCTTTGACATGAAAGGCTCATCCATCATTAAGTGCATAGAACAATGGTCAGGAGAATTTAAATATCCAAAAGAACTACTTTGTGATCAAGGTAAAGGATACATCAGTAATGAAGTAAAGTCTTTCTGCAAATTGAAGAGAATTAAAAATACTTACGCTTCAATCTATAACCCAACATGCAATGGGATAGCCGAAAGAAAAAATATAATTATAAAAGAAAATTTAAGAATTTATAAAGGAAATAAAATTAATAAAATAATTAATATTTTGAATTTAAGATTAAATATATTCAAGAACAGAATGACGAAATATTCACCATATGAACTACTATTCGGATACAATTATTTTGATAAAAATAAAAGGCACAAGAATGTACTTGAAGAGGCCTACAATAATACTAAAAAGAATTCACTTATAAACCAAGAAAGAATTAACAGCAAGAGGATTAAGAATCATAAATACAGTATTAAAGACTTTGTACTAGTCAGAAAGGAAATATGTAAAGGTGTTGATTCGTTATTTGATGGTCCTTATGAGGTATATGATGTAGACAGTAAAAGGAACCGAGTATTGCTTTACCAAGGAGATAAAAAGGTTTGGGAAAATGTGAAACGAATCAAACCATTCAGGAGGAGAAAGTGTGGTATCAGCACCTTAAAAGCTTATGCTCTAGATACCACCAACTGTTTCTTACCACCATCTGCTTCTTGTTTACCGATTGCTGCACAGTCAGAAAAGCCTCTGAGTCCAAGTTATCTCTTTGTGCCAGATGGGCAAATAAATTTTCCAAAATCAACCAACCAATCAGCTTCGATTTTAAGAAAATAAGTATTTAAGCAATTTTAAATAAATAATATGGTACAATTTTTTAAAACAAACAAAAAAAATAATTTATTAAAGGAATCTTTTCATCCCTCACTCCTCCAACAGTACTTCAGAGGAGGGATGAAAACCCGGGGCTTCGACATATATATTCATATGAATTTTATTCGTCAAAATTTTTAATATAATTTGCAGTGTTTTTAAAGTTTATAAATATAATAAAGTCTATTTACTATCAAATATTATAAAATTACAAAATAGAATTTTAATCATTTTATATTTAAAGCCTCGTGTTTTAAAACTTATTTTAACTATATCTATTCATAAAAATATTATTAAAGTTTTTATCTATCTAAAGTTACTGGATTACACTTTTATTCAACAACAGAATTTAATTTAGTAAGATCAAAATTTTTAGTTTTTTTAAAAAACACAGTTTATCAATTTTTATTACTTTATTTTTCTAGTTCATAATGGTGTATAGATTTTTAACCTTGAAAATGAATTTTGTTGGCAAGGTAAATGTTAATCTAATAGAAATATATTTCAAATACAACAAATATTATGATTTTATGATAAACTTATAAATAAAATTTGTTTTTTGCAATTTAATCTAAAAATATTTTATATTAAGGTTTAATTCTTAATATAAAATTTAAAGGGCAGAATTTCTTGTTATTTTTTAATAAATTATTTATTTTATTAAAGTTTCGAAAGATGAATTTCGTGTATGTTTAATGTTTGCATAATTTTTGTAAGTAATATTTTTTACTTTGAAATTTTTTTTTTCATACAATTATATGAAGTAACAATTAATTAAAAGGTCTAAAAAATGATTAAATCTTGAATATAAAAATTATTTATACTAAAATCAATGATATAAACCCTTCCTTAAGTTTAGAAAATTGTAATTAAACACATACAAATTTAGATATCAGAGAAAACATCATTATATTGCATTAAGTCATTATATTTTATATTTATTGATTTTATTTTAGTATTTTGGACTTTAATATTACAACCATGTTTTTTTAAGAATGGAAAGGACAAACTTATTTTAAATAAATATTCTTATTTGCAAAAATAACAGATCTTATGCTTTTATAAGTATTAAAATTTCGGTTCCCGGACGATTTATCCCAAAGACCTGGGTTCGATTCCCGGAAGCATAGTTTTTTAAAATTTTTTTTTATTTTTTATCATGAAATATATTACTAAGAATACACAAGGAAACGACCAGTTAATACTAAATAATTTTGTCTATAATAAAAAAAGATTGAGCGAGAGATATCAGTTTTGGAGATGTGTTAATACCAGTTGTGGCGTTATCATAAAAACAAATGTTGCATACAACAATGAAATCATCGTTGAAAGCACAACGATCGAGCATAACCACGACCCTCCGCATAATATGATTGCTAAAAAATTGAAATTAGAAGAAATGAAAAGAAAAATAATCGAATCCTCTGATTCTATCAGTAGTATTGTTAATTCAGTTTTGGTTGGAAGCGATATTTACACAATAAGATTGATGGGGGATTTTGAAAATATTTATAGGCTCTTGAGAAGATTTAAAAACAATGTGTTCAACCCTAGACCTTATGCATACCCTTCTGTTAAATTAAATCAGCAACTCAGTGTAACACATTTGTCAGTTCCTTTTTACCAATACGGGCCTGAAAATTTTGGAACCTTAAGCGAAAATAATGATTTTATAATTTTCTTTTCCGAATATGGGAAATTTTTACTTAAAAACAATTCTATATGGTCTGTTGATGGGACATTTAAAATAGTACCTACTCCATATCAACAACTTTACACCATAAGTGCATTGGTAAATCATCACGTATTCCCAAGTGCATTTTTAATTATGAAGAATAGGCTGAAATCGACATATAAATTAGCCTTTAAAACTTTGAATTATTTAATGGACGGTCTAAAACCATCTTTGATCAAAGCCGACTTTGAGCACGCAGCGATTTCTGCTTTGAAAAATGTATTTACTGATTCAAGTATTTCTGGCTGTATTTTTCACTTAGCGCAGTCTATATATAGAAAAGTGCAGAACCTGGGACTAACTTCTATATATAGAACAAACCTTATGTTTAAATTATATACTAAAGCGTTATCAGCCTTGTCTTTTGTTCAATATAATAAGCTAGAAATTACTTTTAATGAACTAAAGAATAGTCCAGATTTTCCAATAGCATTGACTCCATTATATGAATATTTTGGCGAAACATATTTAAATTTTAATTCCATCCCAAGATTTTCACCAGAATTATGGCATGCTAGACATTTAATCGAGGAAAATAAACCAAAGACTAATAACGCCATTGAGGGTTGGCATAATGTTTTTAATGCTTCGTTTAATACCACACGTATAGTTTACCATTACTAATAAAAAAATTAAAAGATGAAGAAGATATTACCAGAATAAAGCACTTGAGATTTCAGCTTGGTCATAATTTTATAAGAAAAAAGAAGTATTTAAATATGGAAATTAAATTAAATGATTTTTTGAATGAAAACTCAAACAATGATTATGGCAAGGATTTTTTATTTGAGCTAACAAGAATATTATTTTATTAAACAATAATTAATAATTTTTTGATTTATAAATTATAAAAAAATTAATCTCTGGGGTTCAAACCCGGGCTTTTCTTTTGGGATAAATCGTCCGGACACCAAAATTTCAATACATTAAAAGATCCATAACTTTATTTTAAATATACCAGATTAAAATAAAAATCATTTTCATAACCTCAAATATTGTCAAATACTAATATTAATTTTTTAAACAAAATCAATTTGATATATTAAAAAGAATGTGTTTGTTGTATAATTTTTTTAAACAAATTCAAACTTAGCTATAACACTTTATTTCTTAATTTATGCTAAAAAATACAACATTTCTTTATAGAACTCAAGTTTGGAATTTTATTCTACATTGCGAAAAATTCTCAAATAAAACTAATTTATTTTTAAATAAGATAAAGTGAACTTGGCTAATGGAATTATAGTATCGTTTATAACCCTTAAAACGTTAATTTAAAACAATTCATGTCATAAAAAATGACTGATTATAAATACATTGCTTGAGAAACAAAAAAGTTTTTAAACCATATAATATTAAATATTTTTATAAAAAGTTAATTGAAGTTTTGAGGAATTTTATAATAATTAATATTGTGTGACACTGAATAATTTTAAAATTTTTTAAAGTGTACAAAGAATCAAAAAGAGTAAAATACACATGATAACAAATTAAAACAATGTACACTATATATGTTTATAAAAAATCAAGCTAAAATTAATAATCACAAGGTTTTAAAAAATATATATATCTTCAGAAAATCTATTCTATGGGGCTGGTCGTGTTAGTCATTTTCAAAAAATTAAATAAGATTTTTTCCGTCAATTTAAATTAATTATCACATAAATGAGACGATATAAATTAAAGTATATTTAAACTTTTATAATATTTTATTCGAACTAAATTTATATATTTCTTTGCTGATCAAATCTTAAAAATGTTATATTCTATAAAAATAATTTATGTTAAGACCGTTTGGAATGAATAATTTAGATTTTCAAATAAGACTCTATAAACATATTTACATTAAAAAAGCAAGAATAATATGGTCATATAAAAATATTTTAACTTGTTATAGTCATAACATACATTGTAGGCAAGATTCGTATCTAAATATATTGTATTTTTTTAAATATAATTTAAATTTAACCCCAATGAATATGAAAAAGGAAAGAATAAATAAAAGATACTGACTTAAAATCTTTTTACCTTAAACACCTGATACTGGGTCAGTATCCATCTTATACGACATAACTATTTTGTAAAATGCATTTTTTATTTATAAAAAACAAAAAACATAGAAAACTTTTGATTCTCCCTAAAATAGTAGTTTATTTTACTGATTTTAAAAACAAACTTTTAAACCAAAAACCTTACATACTATTAAGAAAATGAAGCTCAAAAATTAAAAAAATAATAAAATAAATATATATAATCGATTAGGTTTTATAAATTTGGCACTAAACATCAAAGAGGATTAAAATCATGCGCGAATTTATCTATTTTATATAATTAAACATAAAAAATAACATAAAAAATTTTGGATAATTGTATCATATTAATAAGCAATTTTTAAAATTTTCTATTCTGAGATACAAAATATTGCTTTTATTGTTTTAGGTATATAGAAAGATTTAGAATAACTAATATATGTTTGGAGAGATGAGAGCCAACAAATTTGGATCATAATAGCAAAGCATTATTTATTATTCTTTTAAAATTGTTTAAATCAGGTTTTGACCTATATTAATAGGAACATATAAATAAATAAATTCGTAGATTTGTTATTTTATTTATTAGAGTCTGGGAGAAAAGAAGATTTTTTATACAGCGAACTTGTTTTGGTGTTATTTGTTTAAAATCACAATTGAAATAATTAGATAATAATATTATGCGAAAATTTCACAATATTCTATTGGTTATTAATTTTATAATATAAAAAAATTTTATACACTAATGAATTGGTTTTAAATAAAAGACGGTGTTTTTTCTCATGAGTAGAAAGGCCATATGATTAATATAGATATTGATCTGATCAACTAACATTCTGTAATAATTTTACTTGGAATTTACTAAGTAAAAGTATATATAAATCTAATGAATGTTTATAAATCTTAATAATTTAAACAAATAAGATAAGATAATTTGTTATATCTTCTTAAATCAATTTCCTCAAAGTAATTTTATTTAATGATCTCATGGTTCTTGATCATACTAATTTCTTTTTTCCCAAGTTTTTGTATTTAATTTTCTAAAGATCGAACGAAACGAGATTTAAAAAATATATTATACTTACTGTTTGCTTTCTATATAAAGACCTTTATTCTACATAAAAAACTTAAGAGGATAAAAATTAGTATCATGAATAAAATAAGTATTCCTATATGGAAAGCAAATAGCGTTCTAGCTTTTTAAATATTTTAGTGGAACCTTTATTTAATGAATTCCCACAATGTTCTTAAATAAACTATCTTTACTGTTTCGTATGATAAAGTGATAAAAAGCAGATGTAAATTATTAATACCCGATGTCATCAAAAAATACAGGCAATTAGAATTTTTACATATTTGGAGTTGGTGAGCGATGTAAAGGTTTATTATAAAATGGGTGAAAAAATCATAAAAATTTATGCTCATTTTTAAAACTAGATCAAAAGTTTATCTAATTCTTACAACCCATCATGTTTCAGAAAAGAGAATTCTAGTGTCTAAAATCGAAAATTATATTTCTCTAAAAAACAAAGATTAACGCCTTTACATATTGTGTGCCTCTGTAGAATGGCAGCTTATTTATAAAAAATTTTAAGAATCTTTTTAACATTTAAATTAGTTGGTTTAGTCGTTTATTTTATAATAATAAGAAGAAGAAGAAGAAAGAATATTTATTATGTTTTTCTCAAATATCTACTTTTTTATGAAATTTTATTAATATTTCTTATTAAATTAATTCTGATCACATCAAAACACAAATATCATGTATTAGATTGTATTTTATGAATATATTATTATCGATGTGTTTATTTTTATTTTATCTTGCTAATTTAATATATTAAATTTTTTAGAAAAAATAAGTGATTTTTTTGATTAAATCACACTTTCAAGTCACTAAGTGAATTTATTTTCAAAAAATTGATGATCTAAACAACATCTTTAATGTTGAGATTTATGTATACATTAAACAGCTATAGAACTTATTTTTTGTCTTATGAGAGGTTTTTCATATATTTATATTAAAGCAGATATTCTGCATCATTTTAAACTTCCTCTTAATCATAATTTCACAGTTAAATAAATATTTAGTCTTGATGTTATTTGTTAATAGATAGATTAACTTGAACTTTAATACAAAAAAACTGGTGTTTAAGTATATTAAATATTGTTTTGTCTAAATATTTCTTGTAAAAAATTTTCTACCTATAAAAATTTTAAATTTTTAATCCAGTCCATTGATAAATTTAAATGCTTCCCTCTAATTTAAAACATTTTCTTAGAAAATATTACAATATCAAACAAGAGTCTGGTGACATAATTCATATTATTTAAATGAAAATGATGTTAAACGAATTTTAATTTTTAAATTGAATATAAATTTTAACATAAAAATGTTTGATTATAATATTAATAAGTTAAAAATTAATTCATGTTCCATATGAATTTTATTAAGTTTTGGTGTTATATGTAGTGTTTTTTAGAAGATTTTTTTCGTTATAAAATTTTATTTGAAAGATAAATCACAAGAAATTTATGAAACATGCATCAAATTTAGCTTTAAAATATTTTTAAATAGTAATGATAGATTTAAAAAATCACTGTAATACTTTTAAAAAATTTTCAAATGCAAACAAAAAAAAATGTTATTTTCATTTTAGTCAGTCAATGTAAAAGAGGGGGAGACGGGATGAAAATAAGCGTGACCATAAAAATTAAGAACGAAATTAAAAATAGCGTTAGAAAGTGAATGCTGTTTGAATTTTTCTTTGCTTAAGATATTGAGATAGCTTGTTTGCAAATTAAAAACAAATTGAGCAAATAAAATTTAAAATAATGAAAATTTTTTTACTATTTTGAAAATTCATCTTAAAAAACTGAATAACCTTTTCAATTTATCTTAAAATATATATTCCCGCAATTATTATTAGTTTCTTTTAAAAAAATGCAATAAAAATTTATGTTGCCAAAAAGTGGATCTGAGGTTAAAACAATACTATAAATATCCTCCTATAAACATAAAATTTTTTTCAAATCTAAAAAAGTGATAGAGTTGATTACTAAATTTCATTTTAAATTTTAAAGAATTGTATTTTAAAAATAAATAAATAGTTTAAATTGTTAAATACTTAGATTTTTAATTATAAAAGTTGGATACAGACAGTATCCTTTGCTAATGAATGATTATTTCCATAATTGGAAATAATCATCATATTAAAGGAGAGATATATTGATTGGTTTTATTTTTAGGAGTAAAAAATATATAAATCCAAAATTAAATAAATGATGCCTTTTCCAAATAAAACTTTATTTTATAAAAAGAAACGTCTTGGTACCAGTATATCCAACCCTTAAAAAATTTCCAAATATCAAAAAATTAACTCATAATAAAAAATTTTAATTTGATTAAAATTCATAAAATTTTTCTAAATATTTTCTAATATAATGTTAAAAGGTGTATATATTCATATAAAAGGAATATTTTCAATGTATAAGAGTTTCCTTTAAGAAATCTAACTATTTTTTTGTGATTTAAAATGCAATTGTATTAGAAGTGGTGGTTTCTAGTAAAAGTTTTAGTAATTTTTACTTTTCAAATTGAGAAAATTCTATCAAAAAAGAAATCTAAATAAACAATTTTTAAAATACCATAAGCACTCACATTCTAGACACACTTAAACGAAAACACAAATCAACAATTCTGGACAAATATATAAAATACTTTAATTATTAATACAGAGTATAGGTTGCACAATCTTACTTTAGTGACGAACGGATAGCTGGGATAGTAATTTCACAGCTCATGATGGGTCTTTACCACTTGTTTTTGAATTACCAGGCGTCGCTATTGTCCAATGAGGAATTATTGTGCTCTCATTTTAAGCAGTTGTTTTCCATGATTTTTTGACATCACCCGAAAGGGACATGTTTTCCCCTGTGATTTCCACATTGTTTAACTACAAAATTTTATCCGAGGGACTTACAACAAGGAGCTATTCTGAGAAAACAGTTCCCATCAGAAGAACGTTCTAAAAACCGAGTTGCAAAAAGGCAGTTTATGAGTACCATCAAGATTCTTATTTAAGTATCCAAAAGACGAACTCTCAGATAAATTATTTTTCATTTTAGTTTTGATATTCATATCCTAAAAACTACACAATTTTTAAATTAGCTATTTTATGGTGTAAATCAGTGATTCCCAAAGTGGTCCATATCGACCCCCAGAGGTCGATGAAATTTTGCAAGGGGTCAATTTAGGAAAACACTATAGGAACTGCTTATTTGTTCATCCTTTTTATAGAATAGGCGAGGTCTAATAAAAACCATAAAATATGGCGAGGGGTCTATGAAATAAAAAGTTTGGGAACCTCTGTTCTACATAAAAAAAAACTTAATTTTGAAAAAAATTAGCTATTTTTGACAAAATATTTATTGGAATATAAATACAAAACAATATTTTACTTTTTACAATATTTTAGTATGATATTTTTCAATTAAATTCCTGCAATGGCCTTAAATTAACATCTCTCTCTGTTTTGTATGATAAAGTGATATAATAAGCATAAGTAAATTAATAATTTCAAAAATTAACAAAAAAATATATAGTCAAATGTAATTTTTTGCTTATTTTGAGTGAACAAGAAATAAAGGCTTGTATTATTAAATAAGTGCAGAATACAAAAAATTTATGACAATATTTAAAATTGCGGCAGAAGTTTATCAAATTCTTACATTCTATCCTATGCTCGGAACAAAGAATTTTAGTAATAAAAATTTTAAAACTTTGATTCTCAAAAGGCGAAGAACACGCTTTTACATATTAATGTATCTCTAGATGATATTCTCCATTTATATGGAATTTTAAAAGTTTCAAAATATTTTTATATATTGGTTCGGTCCTTGAATCTATGACGAAAAGACAAAAAAGAAATAAAGGCCATTTTTGTTGATTACTTACATTTTTCTTAAATTTTATTTATATTTTTTATTAAGTAAATCACGACAATATAAAAACAAAGTATCGTGATAAAACAAACTGTAGACCGATTAATAAAATAATCCAGATAGATTTATTATTATACTATTTTGACTTAGTTTTTTCCAGAAGACATAACCAAATTTATCTAAATTACATTTTTATTTTAATAAGTAAAATATCTAATCAAAAAACTGACAATTTAAAAGACATCTTATGTAATGATAGCTATGTAAATATTAAATAAAGCTTTATTTTAATTTTTTTTGTAGGGGTTTAGGAATTCTCTATATTAGGCATATCTTATGTTAGTTGGTTTTAACACACTTTTTATATCATAATTTTGATTTTATTAAATGATATTAATCTAAATTATCTTAACTAAATAGATAAATTAATATTTAAATGCAAAAAATAAAGGTAAAATCTATTAATTGACATCTTTAAAATATTTAATATTTGAAAATTTTCAAATTGCAAAAAGCTTTGGAATTTTAATCTATCTCGCTATTCTATTTATTTGCAAACACATAATTAAAATTTTTTGTTTTAGATATTATAATCTTATCTATATTTCTAATACATAATTTTTTTCTAAATATGAGTTTTTAACTGATCTTGTAAATTTTTCAAATTTTTTAATACTTTTTTGTTTTTTAATAGTTGGTTTGCACTGTGATGTAAATTGCTAAAAATTGATGTTTGCATATAACTGATATCTGTATTTATCCCATCAAATCAAAAGAGAGAATCGAAAGAAGTTAAGAAACAAAAATAATAAGGGATGAGATTTACAGACTATTTTAAAGTATTTTATAAAAATAATCTAAAAATTCACATTACAAAAGTTTCTTCGGCCCCATCAATATATATTATAGTTTGGTTAGATAGTTTTTCATAAAACTAAACCAGATTGATTAATTTGATCTAAAAAATTTGTTTGCAATTCTGAAGCAAAAAGGGGATAAAGCCTTCTTGAACTTTTTAGTCGTTGCAGTCGTTGGTAAAGATAAAGTAGGTATGATCTTATAACAGTTAGTGGTATCCGGACTGCAATCTTTGAAATACAAATACCAAAGTTAATTTTTTTAATAATTTTGCATATTTTTTCCTAATTTTAAAACCTGCTTTTGTTACAATGCTATTGAAATACATACTTTTTTTCTCACAATTGCAAAATTCAAATAAATACTAGAAGAGTCAATAATATTGTTAAAAATGACAAAAGACATACAATAATCGATTGTTTGGATCTTTATTAGATCTGAATAAACTGATTTTATTTTTTAATAAATATAATTGACATACCTGTCAAATACGACTTTGTTTTTTAAAAAATTTGGCTTAATGATTTTTTAATCACTGTTGTCCTTTTACTGTCCACTCTAAAAATATGGGGTATTTTCATTAAAAGTCAGAAGGAATCTTTTTCTAGAAAATATCAAATAAAATTTTTATACTTTATAAAAGCTTAAAGTTAACGCTTTATAAGGATTTAAAGCAGTCTTTTAGTTTTAATATAATATGCGTTTACAAATAAATATTTTTGTTAATAGTCCTTTATACTTTCTTTTTCTAAACAACTTTTTCTGTTACTTACGAAATTTGAAAATAATTGTAGACTAATAGAAGGCCTTAAAGACTTTATGCTTTTGTTTAAAGAGAACAATGATGAAGTTAGGGCATAAAAATATCATTTCATCACAGATCTTGTAATTTTTGTGTTTACCCACTTGCTTTATAGTAAACTGTGAACTACTTTACTTATCAAATTAATTTAACCTTTTTATATTTCCAATGTAAAAGATTCATTTAAATCTTTTTATCATTTAATTTTATTTTTAAAGTTCTTAAATTTTTTTACAGAGGTATTAAATGGATTAAAAAAACTATCTTACTTAATAAAGTTATATGTTGCAGAAGATGGTGAAAAATTCAAAGCTTAGTTGAAGGGTAGATTGAATTTTTAAATCAGTATAAAGTTACTAAAGTAAAAAATCTAAACATAAATAAATGCTTTTTCTTTTGTCTATTTTTTTAACCTTCTTCTCTGTAATATTGCTCCGAAACTTCGATGATTAATTATTTGTTTCGTTTTTCGCTCCGATTTCAATTTAAATTCAGTGTTTTAGTTATCTAATTGTAAAAATAGAGGTAATAATAAAGTATTTTTAAAATTATTTTTTTTTTACAATTGTGGCATTAGGATAATCTTTAAAAATTTTCATAAAATAAAAAATGATTCGAATATATATGCATTTGATAAAAATGGTTCTCTAAAGTCGATAATAAAAAATGCCTCAGATATGATTTAAAGAAAATCCAATGCTTAAAAAGGTATCTGATGTATAGACAATCACTTGTATTAAAATATACATTATGCATCCTTTTTCAACTAGAAATGTTTTTAAAATAGAATAATTTTTTGTTTATGTAATAAAAGTAAGGTTAAAGAAATTTTCTTTTAAATTAAAAAGCTTTTTCATAGATCAATATAAAACTTCTATAATTAATTTTTACTTGGAAAAATTCTCAACTTGGTTAAACTTTCTTAAAACTATTCATATTTTCTTAAAGTCTATTTTAACAATTAATTTATTAACCTAAAACATATATTGCTATCCAATTGTATCAAATATGATTTTATACCAAACTTTAAAAATCATAAATTTTAAAGTTAATGATTTAATTTAGTTTTAGCACTAAGATATTAATAAAAAGACGCCTTTTTGTAAAATTTTTGTCAAGTACTAATAATCTTTACTAGTTTACATCAACATAAATCTAATCTTTTGATGACTGTAGTAATGTCTTTTTAATAAATATTCTTTGTCGTTCTACAAAAACTGTTATAATTATTATCAAGGTTACAGTAATAAAAATATGCTATAAGCTTTATGTACTCAAGATTTATATAATTTTGATTATTAAACGATTTGTATTGGTTAATTTGATGACATCTAGTAGAAAATTTAAGCATTATAACTATTTTAATTTTATAAAGAGGGGTTGGATAAGTACGGGCTCTACTGCGTTTACTGTTTTTAATTAAAGAATATTTCTTAGAATCCATAATTTATTTAAAATTTTGATTATATATCTTTAAAAGAGATAATTGGATAAATTATAATAACTTCCTTTTATAAATAACTCCATCTATAGAATTTATCCCCTTTAAAGCTGCCAATCATATAGCAGCTACAACAAAGAGGTATGAATTTGTAGTTTAATAAATCATTTTCAATTTTAAATAAAAGCAATTTATTGTGTCATAAATAACATTACCATAAAATAAATTTTAGTAATATTTAAATGCCTTTTTTGGGATATTATAAAACTTCTTTTACCATATTACTTTCTGGGTAAAGTATTTGTAGTCTTTTAAATATTTAACTTTAAAATTTTAAAACATTAACTTTAATTTATTGTGATTGCCTATTAAAGTCCTAAAGTTAGGTTCATGGTAAGTAGAATGGTATGGTATCTTCAATGTAAACATCTAAATTTTGGATTATGTGTTAAAATTTAATTCAAAAGGGTTATAATCTATAAATTTTACGGTTTTAATCTCATTGGAAAATAAAAATTTGATTTCTGTTATGTAAAAATTTAAAAAAACCATGGTCTATCATTTTTTTAAACTGTTGAAACCTTTATCTTTTCTAAGATCAACAAAAAAAATTTAACTCTCTTGTATTTATTATTGATTGCATTGAATATAATATTTGACAAAAGAAATACATACAATAATATTCATTGAATACATTTATAACTACAAAGCAGAAAATCTTTTCTATTTTAAAAGAAAGGTTATTGGAAATAAAAGGCTTAAAAGATGCAATGTTATTTTTCAAATATAAAGTGTTCTTTGTGTAAGAAAATCGTTTTTTTAGATCAGAAAACGAGGTTTGACCCAATTAACAAACAACGCTTTAGTTTTATCATTTTTCAAAGTGACTAAGGCAATGTTTTGATTTTGAGAATCATAATTATTTAAACATTTTAGTGTTTTTAGAAAAAAGTGCTATTTTATTTATTATCAAAATTTGGGATATAATTTATTATTTTATATTGATAAGAAATAAATTTTTTTTAATTGTATTGAAGAAATATATTGAGATGGTTCGTATTAATAAATTAAAAATTTAAAGCTGGTTAGAAAAAGACTCTGTTAGATTCCTTAGAATCAACATTAATTAAATTAAATTAATTAGTTTCAAAAAGGAATAATTAATTAATTTTATTAATACGTTCTAAGACTTATTAATTATAATTTTAAAACTATATAAAGGTTGAACCCTCTAAAAGTATGGGTGAAGAATTAAATAAAAACAATTACAAGAAAAACTATTTTAAAAATGAAAACAAAAAATATTTTAACAATTTAAAAAGGACGGAGGTCCGACAGACTCTTTTAAACCAGGTAACTATAATATTAAAGCTAAATTACTAAAATTTAGAACTTTGTTTCATTTATATAAATTAACCTGTCAAAACTTGGCATATATCAGATCATAAAATATTCTAATAGTCATCGTTTTAAATCTAAATCTATGAATAGAAATGATTGATTAAGTAAAGGTTATATACAAGATGGCTTAAAGAAATGAATATAAACTTAAAATGTAACAAGAAGCATTAACATTTATTATTTATTTTTAATATTTTAAATCTTTATAGTATTCATTAAAATGATTTTCATAGACAGATTTAGAAAGTAAATTAAATTATAAATGTAAATATATATTTTAAAAAAAAATTAGTTAAGAATTTTATAAGTAAAAATATATAATTTTGATAAAAAGATCTTCAATTTTATGATAAGAAAAAATTAACTAATAAAATACAAAATATTTCTCAAGAATAATTAATACCCTTTAAATGCTTACATTTTACTTTAAAATATTTTTCTTCTCAGTTTGTATTATCAAATATTGATGAAACGATAGAAAATACAAAAAAAAGGAAACTTGATTATGATGACAATACTTTGTATAATGAAATAGGATGTAATAATAGGCTAGGATTGCTGTTGTAAATTTACATCTGATATTTGTCAGCTTGATACATATCTGAAAAAATCAATTAAATTTAATAGAGATAGTTCGGGCATAATTGCGACATATAAAAACCCACTTATTTCAGATACACATATGCACCCAAGTAAATTAAATGCAAAGATCAATATTTCACACAAAAAGGTTTTAAAAATAACTTACTTTAGTGATCGTACAGTAGAGGTTGTCATGATTAGAGACGAATTTGAAAAACTGACGGCGCTTTGGAGTCCAAAGACAGTCTAATCCAGGAAAATACTACTGATTTTATGTCAGAGCCTAATATTGACTGCTCTGTACCAGATATTGATAAAACAAATAAAAACAATAATTTTAATATAGCTCCATTAGGTGAAAAGAAAGAATTTTCTGTGAAAGAATCAAAAATTTACGCAAGCCCAAAAATGATAACAAAAAGAATTCCCATTTCGGTTTAAAAAAGAAGACACTTTTACTTAAAATAAAATCTTCAACGAAAAAAGTATACCCTTTTAGAGTACCAACATGTTTTTTTTTAGAAAAATTATGTAATAAATCAAAGAATGGAAAGATTTTAATTGTAAAGGGTAATCCTACAAACCCTTTGTTAGCCGAAATTAAAAGAATTGGACTTATTTTGAAAGCTGATACAAATATAACTGAATGTTCTAAGAAAGAATCACAGCCGTTAAGTATTGATTATATGGAAAAGATTATGAAAAGGATTCCACTAGCACAAATTGGATTTTTATAATATGTCAAAATAAGACTGCTCTTTGCGTCCTTTAATTCTAAAAGTTGAAAGCAGCTCTATTTCAGATTTGACATTTTGCATGTATTCTATATTAAAAATTAAATAATGAGTTCGATTCTTATTTTTTCAGAATTTGGATTCATTTCAGAATTTCATAAAATATATACTGTGTTTTTTGAAGATGAAATTATGTGGTTTTAATTTCATCAACTTGGAAATAGTCAAAGTGACACATTATTAGAACTACCCTGTATAGACAAATGCATAATCAACTTTAATAGTTATTTTGTAAAATATAAAAGTATATATCATTTTTGAATAAAGGACTTTTTGCTTGGGTTGGATATAGTACTCTTGATAAAACACTTCCTTCTCCTTTAAAAATTCTTACCGATTTAAATTCTACTATTTTTGCTAATCCATATTATGAAAAATTTTTAATTTGCTTTTAGAATTATAGAACTTGAAAAAATTTTTAGAAAGTCAAGCTTACACTAGGTTATTTTTATCTAAAACATATTTAACTTTTATTATTTCGAGATTTAAATGTGAACTATTAAAACCAAAGATTAAAAATAGTGTTAATACTGTTAAGGATAAATATAAATTCAAACAACTCTTGAATACAAACATTTTTATAAGATAAATTTTAGGAATAAGAATGGCATTTTTACTTATGATAGCTACGTTTAGGGGTTTTCATGTACAAATTATAAACGATTTCATGTACTAGCGTTTATTTCTTTTTTGAAATAATATTATCCAAAAATGTATAATTTCTATTCCTTAGATAAAATTTGGTTTGAAGAATTTTTGTTTTTTGATGACAGCTTTGATAAAATAATTATAAGAAACTATGATAGTTATAAGAATACAAAAGAAGTTACACTAGATAATACATTTTTCTTGACAAGAGAGCTTGGGGTTATTTATTAATGCTAAAAAATAATTGTGCTGTAATAAATCTATCTGCGTTTTTTAGTAATAATAAGAACTATTTAGTAATAAAATAATCACACCTGTTCTCAAAATAATAGTGGAAAATGAAAACGATAAAATTTATTTACAAGAAAAATTATATGAATACATTGGCAATTATTTATATTATAAAGTTATGAATTTTTTGTATGATCAATAAATTTAGGTTTGGAGAAACTAGCTTTTAAATGTATATGTTTTTGTATTTGAATAAAGTGGTTTATTCTATCTATTTCAAAAGGTTCTTAGCGTCATAGTTGTAAACAAACAATATAATATTAGAAATCGTCTTAAGATTGCACAATCACTTGATTCAAAATAACGGTTTTGGTATATAAGTTTAGAAACATTTAAATTTTAAAAACTTGAACTTTTTAGCATCAAACAATATAATTTGTTCTTTTGTTGAAATTATTTTGATTTATTAATATTGAGTTATGTTTTATAAGAATAAATGTACAATATTTTAAAATTTAAGTAAGAAATATTTAATTTTAACTAAGATGTTTTTAAATATGATTAGTGTTTTAAATTGTATAAAACAAATTAGATCAGAAAGTTAGAAAATAACTTGTAAAAGCCATTAAATATTTATCGGACTTGATTAAAATAAAAAATCAAAATACGATATTAGAGATTATAAATATTTTTAAAAGTTTAATACTTTAATTAGGTTGAAATGTTAATTTTAATATAATCGTGAATTTGGGCATATTTTAAAATATTTAAAGATTAAGTAAAAAATGAGAATATAAAAATTTATTATACTTAAGAGAAGAAAATAACATGATAGCACCAAAAAAATGTAATAATTGTCTACAATTTTTATCCTTTACATAAAAGCATTTATAGTGTATTTTCTTCTTATATATGCATGTTAATAATTTATAAAATTCCTATAAAATGTACACTTTCTTATATTGGAAGTAAATTGTTTTTAAGCATAAATTTTTTTTAATAAACTTCTATTTATATATACGGACTAAGTATCTAAAAGGCTTATATGTAAAAGCAGAGTTTATTTTGAAAATCTATAAAAAATAAAATGATTTTTTAAGTTTCTAGAGATCCTTTACTATAACACAAAAATTTTTCTATATCATGTATTTTTAAATATGTGTTCTGTGGCGAATAATTTTCTTGTAAATTTAAATAATCGATCTAGAAGAAATTGTATTAAATTTTATAACTTTTTATTCTCTCTTTATCCTATAAATATCGAACAAAAAATGATAGATTCTTAATACTAAAAGCGAAAAACATTTTTAAATTTCTTCTACGAGTATAACTTTTATAAAAACAAATAATTTATTTTTTGCTTTACATTTTCATATTTAAAATTATAATTATGATTTTAAAAGTACCATCATTCCCTAAAGGTCTTTCAAGCAAAATGATTTCACCTTCTGGATTTTATTTCTTTTCTTAATTTATAAAAAATAGTAACCTATGATTTATTTTATATATTCTTAAAATATTTTACTTTAATGCCACAATTCCTTAAACTTAATATCTTAATTTTTGTATAGATAATACATCATAATAATATTTTAATGCAAAAAAAATCCCAATTCATTTATACAATATTCTTTCAATTCCCAATGAAACTTACAACTATAATTTTAAAAATAAAAACCTCAACCAATAAAAATAACTAATGGCGTAGATTAATTATAATGTCTATTCAAATATTGTATTTTAAAGTTTTAAAAACATTTTTTGTACTGCGATTAACTTTCTATTCACAAAAATATTTTATTTTAAATTTAAGATTATTTTTTTACACTAAAATTATATAAGTTTGGATAAAATCCAATTTTCTGCTTACACGTTACCTATTATTTTTTTTATTTACTAATTTTATAGAAAATAAGCCTATTCCATTTTGTATATATGCAATTTTTTATTTTGATATATGAATTTTTAAACTTTTTGCATATATACAAAAAAAATTAAATAAATTATTCAGCTCCATTATTTTCAATTTTTTTGTCCAATGAATTTTTTTATTTTCTTTATGATATAAGCACAGATGAAGATAATGAATATATATACAAAAAACTGGATTAAAAAAATTGAAGACCTGAATGAAATACAATTTAAAGAAACATTTAGAATGAGCCGGCTGTGCTTTAATAAAATGCACTCAGAAATATTAAATTTTTGTGAGGTTTTGGATTTGAAAACAAAAATATACATATATCTTTACTACCTGAGCCATGTTTTTACTTAAAGGATTATGAGGGAAATATTTGGCATTCCGTCTATTATTTTGTATAGAAAAATCTGCGAAATATCTAACATCTTCAGTCTTTTATGTCACAGGGACGTTATATTTCCCAGTGAGAACGAGTTTGAAGAGTTAAATGAGGGTTTAATGGGAAACTATAGAGGAGTCGGCGGAATCCTTGCAATAGACGGCACCCATATACAAATACAACGACCAAAACTTAACGCCTGGAACTATTACAATCGAAAGGGGGTGTTTTCTGTAAATTTCGTATTTGTTTGCGACTATTTAAAAAGATTCAGGGGGGTTTACATATTCATTTAGGAGTTGGCATGATGCAAGGGTGTATAGAAATTCAAATCTAAGAAATAAAGTTGAAGCATTAGAAGTCTTTTGTATACTTGGCGATCCTGCCTTTATAAAATTTAAAAACATATTTTCCACTTATTCTAACTTCTCAAACCCGTTAAGTGAAAGAGAACTCTATAAATAGGGGAAAGGGAGAGTTATAGCTGTGGAGAGTGCATTGCTAAGCCCCTTTAAACATAAAGAAGATTTGCCAGACTGGGAAAGATTGATCTACCCCAAAAAAGAAAAATACTTATTGGTACTATTTATAGGGGTAAAGCTATAAATAGTCACATTTTGGATAAAGGATGCGTTCTTCTAAATCTTCAAAACCATGCCGGAGAAATCCGGGTTATCCAACCGTTATAATTGAAAATTCTTTGGGGCTGCTTAAAAAAATTAAAAATTTTAACTACAAGAATTATCAACGGAGAAACTAAAAAGGGTATTGATTTAATTCAAGGCTGTTTTTGATTGCATAATTATATAATTGAAAATGAAGAATAAAATTTAATTAAATCCTTTTATTTAATATATTTAAAACTTTCTTTAATCCTTTCTTGATGCATTTTATTTCTTCTTTTATTTGTAACATTGCTCTTTTTAATTCCATGATATCGCTCGTGTCACCTTGTTTGTCTATATATTGAATAGTCTTTTCTAAATATTGTTTTTTTAAATTCTTATTCTTTTTTCGCTTTTTAAAGAGCGGATTGGTGTCGCTAAAACTCACATTTTGTTTGTTATATTCCATAAAAATTTGGGTTGTGGCTCACAACATTTGGGTATATTTCCAGATCCCACTTCTTCTATGTCAGGCATATCCATATTCGCAGTTTTCTTGTTTCGAGTATTATTAAATAATTTCCAATATTTTCACTTGGTTGATGAATACCTGATCTTTTGCTTTCATCACTAAGTTGCTTATAAAGTGAATATATACTATTATACTTGTTCTTTATTTCTTTTACCGTCAAGTATTTAGAAACTTCTTCGGGCAGCTCATTCCAAACTATTGTAACTTGTTGGGATTCCCCTCTGCTTGTTTGAATTTACTAGTGTAGTGCTCAGAATGTTTAATTGAAATAAGTTTGGTTGTTGTTTCTGAATTAAATTTTTATTGTTTGTCATATAGGGCATATTAAATTTTAATTTATTATTTAAATTTACTTATTTAAATTCTTTTTAGATATAAGAGACTTATATTAAAGATTTTTTGCATAAATCAAAAAATTTTCATATATGAATTTTGGAACAGAATTTTCATAAAAATATTTTTTTTCATATATGCAAAATTAAAAAATGTAAATCTTGAGAAAAAGATGAATCATAAAGAATAAAACTTATAAATTATATCTAAATAAAAATCTAATATTGTGTAGAAGTCACATTATTATAAAATTTTTTCCAAATCATACACTTTTGGACTTTTATTTTTTTGTATATATGCAAAATGGAACAGGCCTATTATAAGAACTGTTTGTATGTAACAAACAGAAAAAGACAAGAAAATCTAAAAATGATGTTAAGCTTTTATTTTTGTGATTTTACCGTAAAATTACCAGTTTGTTATCTAAAATATATTCATCAATTATATTTTGCTTGGCCCCGAAGAATGAGAATTTAAGACTTGACATATTTTATTAGCAAAAGGCTGAGTTTAATTACGTATAATTAAAGAATTTTAGCATTTTTACAACAAACAAAAGATATTATATTAATAGTCTTATTTGTGATTAAATACCTTTTTGTTGTTTCGTTCTTGTTCTGATTAACCGTGGGAGTTTAAATCAATTTTTAAAGAATGTTTAGTATATGATAATTGAATATTCTGCAATTTTTTAGTAGTCTTACATTCAATGTATAATAGATTATAAATATTTTATTTGTCAAAGTTTATTATAATAAGAAGATATGTCAAAAATTTCAAGGATAAAAAAAGTAACTGCTAGAAATAAAGGGTGGTCGCTAGGTTTTTATGAATTGGAAAGATAGTTAAAGAATAATCAAAATAAAATGATGAGGAAGGCTGTTTTACTGTATTTATATTAGATAAAATTACCTTAACATCCAGTTATAATCTATGACATTTGATATTATCTAATAAACACCCAGGTTTAATTTTACAATAGAGCTCTTTAATTTATATTAAAAGATTTCTGATAAATAGAAAAAAGAATCCTTCAAAGATTACAATACATAAAGCAATTTAAATAAGAAACTAAATGATTATTTAAATGTATTTATTTGAGTCACTTGGTGTTAAGGTTATATCACCAGAATATAACAGTAATAGATTATACTTTTTGACGTGCCTTTGATCCGGCACGGAACCGGGTTTTAGTAAAAATTAAAAATATTATAAACTTTTTTAACTACCATGTTTTATTTAAAATCTTCCTTATTTATCTTCAAATTGTTCTGAAGATTCTACACTTCTTGGCCCATTCGAATTAAGATTATAAGTTTTCTTTGGAACCTTTATAAGATAATGTCGTTTTACGACACTTTTAATAAAAAATTAAGTTAAAATTCATCATTTACTTTAATAATAACTGTTAAATTGATATGTTTAAATATTTACTTGATTAGAATTTTCAATTAAGGATATAAACGTGAGAAAATATTAACAATTAAAATTCTTTCTATGTGTATTAAAAATAAAAATCAAGTTAATTGTTGAGGATCAAATTTTTATTAAAGCACAGATAAAATCCTAAAAAATTTTGTGTATTTTTTTAATATAAACAAATGCATTATGAATTTTACAAAACAAAAACAAAAAAATTTACATAAATAGACAGTAATCGGCAAAATATTGTAAAACGTAAAGTGGTCTTTAATTAATTTAATTTCGTTTAAATAAAACAAGATTTTTACAATTTTATATATCTCATTAACACTATAAATATATTTGGTTTTTTTTATTTATTCAAAACAAAATGTTTTAAATGCGAAATATTTCATTGTGAAATAAATTTTAAAAAAAGGTAAAGTTTAAGACGTTTAAAATAAGTTTTTGTAAAACTTAAGCAGTTTTGGATCTAGTAAGACCTAAATACAATGTCAAAGGTACTAATACTAAATCTTATTAATTTAATAAATTGGATTAATGATTCCATTGATGAAAAAAACTATCGCAAAAAACCTTTCTAATTTTTCTATTAAATTAAATATAAAATATGCGTTTTGTGTTTCGAACTTAATTAAATACACTCAACCTCTCTAATATTGTCTAAACTTTATAAAAAGTATAATTCAAGAATTTAATGTATTTGATGCTTACATTAAATAACTTTCTAGAAATAATTTACCCCAATCATAAATTGTTTTATATTTTCCATAAATAATATTAATATCAATGTATTATATACCCACTTTGATGTGATATATAAGTTATAAATGTTTAAAAAAATATTTGTGTATGTTATGTTGATTTATTTGAGAAATCTAACTCAAAAAACAATATCTTACTAACTCTTTGTATGTATAATCGAGAGGAGAATATGATTGACAATATTATTTTGGGTTATATTTCTACTTTGTTTTTTATATCTAGCTTTTACTAAATTTAATATATAGTTAGAAATTTTATATGTTTGGGTTTATTAAGTGTGCATTAGTAGAAGTAACTTTTGTTTAATAATTATTTATTGTCATAATTTTTTATGATGTTTTCTTTGTTTTCGGTTTTATATCAAAACCTCTTTAAATTTATAAATATTTTAGTGATAAAAAATTTTAGTAAATGAATTGCTAATTTAAATAATTTACAGTTATGTTAATTAGGACCTGTCACTGTGGGCTCTAAAAACATTTAAATACTGTTTTACTGTTGTTTTTATCAGTTATAATTTATATAATACATCATTGTATTGAAAAACTTTAGATACAAAAGTCATTTTATCTTTTGTATGCTTAAATATAGAATCTTTACATTGAAACTATGTTTTTCATCAAAATAATTTCCTTCTTTTATATAATAAATATTAATCAATTTTATTTCTTACTCTGTACCCGAAATCCAATATTATTGTGGTAATGTGCGAAATATTGTATTGTTTCAAATTACAGGATAATTTTTTGCAATTTTTCGATATTAAAGACTATAAGAATGTTCGTTTATAATTTCTGAGTATTTTTTAGATATTTGTAAAAAAAATTTTTTTAAAAGCTTTATAACTAATAATTTGTTTAAAGTATCTTTAGCTAAATGTTTTGACAAATTTTATAATTCATAGCATTCAATATTAAATTTATATCTTCCATAAATTATAAATAATTCTGTAACCAAAGCCTGAACGGTATGGTAGATTTAAACTGTCAATAGTGCGAATGGGAAGGGGTTTAATGTATGTGAGGCCCACTGTATCTGCCGAGGGACAATTTTAAGATATTTATCTGTTGGATTTCTATCCCTAGGACTTAAAAAAAATTGAAATGAGTTATTTGAAAATTTAATTAGAAAAGTTTTTATCTTTCTTATCAATAATTAAAAATTTTTAGACTTTGTCCATGAAAAATTCAGAAAAAGAACATACTAAAAATATTAAACTATGTCGATTTACACAATCCCCAAGAGAATCAAATGAAAAGTTTAGAAACTGTCTTTTACGCGCATATGTCTTTGTAGATGAATTAATTCAATTGTGTATAATTTTATTTACCATACTAAATCTATTTGAAAGTATAGATATATTTAACATATTATTCTTTTATTTTATTTTACTGTTGATTATTTACTTTGTTCAATTAATTACATCAAATTTTGAAAATATAAACTTGTCTTATGTGATAGATTTTCATTGTTATGTATTAAATTCGGTAAACATAGTTCATCTGATTTTCTTTTGGGTTCTAAATCTCTCATTTATTTCTTACGCTTATATGTTTATTTGTATAGGACACTCTAAAATGGTCTTTAATCTTTTTGAGAAATTTTTAGATGTGATACATTTACTGCTGGTGTTTATCCTTTTTATTTATATATCAGCTAGCTTTTTTCTAGACATAAGTACTTGTAATTTATCAAATAAAGATGAAGCTTTCGAGAAGTTGCAATCGTTTCAATTACTCACATTATTCGTTTTTGTTTTCCAATATTTTTCTTTTTTAAGTATATTTTTTAATTCTACAAAAATTTTTGATTTCATTTTCTATGTAGGTGTCTTTCTTCTCATCACAACTTTGATACCATTAAATATCATAAAAAGAATATGCAATAAGAAAGAAATTTTATTTAAAGTTTACTACAATTCTGTAATGAAAATAGTTTTATCCATTTGTGTATTAAATTTAATATATTTTGAATTCGCTAGAATTAAAATAGGTCTCCCAGAGATGACTGATTTCAAATCTATTCAAAAAATAATATTGATGAAGATCCTTAATACTTAAAAGAAGTATGGTTGAAATTTGACTCAGATGAAATAAATTAAAAGGTTATATTTTTCAAAAATTTAATTATATATTTTTAAGATAAAAAAATATTTTGATTTAACAGTTTAGACTAAAATACATTTTATTTAATAGAACCCATGAAATTTTATACATTGTTTCATAAAATTTTTTAATATTTTTTTATAGATAGCCAATGAGTTCCTCTTTAAATGTAATGTGACAATATTAATCTTAAAATATAAATTGATAATATCGTTACCCATATATTTATATAATTGAAAAGGGAATTAAATAAATTTACAAATAAATAAAAACATTTATTAAGCAAAGAAAGAGCTTATAAGGAAGTAATCCTAGGCATCTCACCCTCTAAAATGGCTGTTTCTTGGAAACATCCCCAAAGCTAAACTCTTTCCATCTGTATATTACAAATAAATAGCATTCAGTTAACTACTTTAGTATTTAAACACGTTTATAGTTAAGTAAAAATAATTTCTATAATCTTAAAAATATTTTAAAATCTGTTTATTTTAAATTTTAACAATTTTTATTTTTAATTTTTATAAACATTCAATATAAAAAATTATTATACCAGGATTCTCCAGCCATACTATAAAAATTTTTATTAGATCATAAATTTGATCGTTTTAAATATGCAAAACTTGAATTACAATAAATATTAAATATCACAGATATTATTTGATCCTTAAATATAAAATTTGTAAATATTTATTAATCTAAAATAAGCAACTTACTTTTTTTTGTATTTTTCGTTGTAAATCAATTTTAAAAATACGGCTGTTGTATCCAGATGTCACCTATCATTTTTGAGATAGGGGGCATAAAGAGATCCTATGGTGTTGTGATTAAAAGTATTTTTTTTGTTGTTTTAAAATTTTGTTCATTAAAAAATGAAGCCATTCTGATTTATTTGAATTTCATTACTTACTTTTTTATATTGAAAGCCTATTAATTAACTTGTTTTAGAATTTTTTTCGAGAGCTGAGTAGCAACACAGATTTATTCACTCTTCTGTTACAGCACGGTAAGCTGGAAACAACCCCTACACTATATAATAAGGTGGATAGTACAACGGAATTAAATAATTTGTAAATACGTCATTTTTGCTGAGTTTTGCGTTGTTTTAGATATTTGAGGATTAAATAGAATTTATTAAGAATTTTTCTATTGAAGAAGATTATATTTGTTATAACAATAGCTATATATGACTGTTAATTAATAGAAATAAATAACATAAATATAGAAAGGAAAATTTAATTAATATTGAAATAGCATTTTAAATTACATGCTGATATTTTAATAAAACTGAACACAAACTTAAAGAAAATATATAAATCCACCGTTTGCTATAAAAAAAGTATGTTTGTAACCCATTTTAATTCACATTATTTTACATATATTTATCACTAAATAACATTTGATAAAACTAAAACTATCAATTTATTAATGTTATCTAAGATAAAAATTTAAAGATTTATTTTTTTATCACGAATAAACATTTATGTCAAGAGAATATTCAGAGTATCATAACAGAAATTTGCCTGTAAACATGGGCTTTACAAGTTGCTTGATTGATTTGTGGTTTCGAATAGATAATATCATTCATTCATGTATGCTAACATATTTTATACTTTATATTTTTATAGAAATAAATATATATCTATATTCTATCGTATATACGATCGTGTTAACTATTTTTTATGTCATAATTTGTTTGTGCTTGAAATATTCACATTTTAATTTGGCCAGTATCCTATTTTCTAGCTATTATGGTTTATTATACAATATAAGTATAGGTTATATTTTGTTTTTTCTTGCACTAAACATATATCACATAGTTTGCATTTGTAAACTCTATATCAATATACATAATCAAAACTTAGAAAATTTTTATCCATATATTTCGGCGATCCTAAATTCATTTTTAATTTTTATAAAATCATTCTTATTACTCAGAAAGTTGACATATCCAAAAAAAATAAAAAAAATGATAGATAAAACTAATTTTGATTATGCTACTGAATTGTTTTATAATACTCTATTCTTTTTCTACATAGTTACCAGTTTTTTTGCTATGTGCGTTTTATACAAAACATCCGATCCTTTTTATATAAGTTTCTTTCTAACAATTTACATGTTTTTATCTGTTTTCCTTCCTTTAATTTTTGTAAAAAAGAAAGTTCAAAGTTCCCAAACTAAAAAATCCGCGTATTTTCATATGACTCTTAAATTAATCTCAGTGATTTTTTTCTTAGATACGGTCATAATTGAGTATTATTTGGCTGCTTTTGATCCTAAACAGAAGTACTGTTTTTATATATTTAGTACCGAAGGTACATATTTCAACCATTTTAGAAATTGAATCAAATCATTTTAAATAAAAATTTAATCATTTTGCTTTATTAAAATTACATTTTATTTGTATGATTGGTTTATGAAATTAAATATTTTTCTTAATTTCTTTCTATAAACATTAACTAAAATAATTCACGTTTGTAATGTGTTATAAAGCAGTAATTATATGCTCAGAAGGGGGTTTCACAGAAAATAATAAAATCATACTATTCTTTTTAAATAAATTTACAATATTTTACAAAAAAAAACATAAATATAATAAAATACTTCAAAGTTTCATTTAAATCTAAGAAAATTTATTTAAAAAACTACATTTTTTATAAAATATCTCAAAAATCTTAAAAAGATGTTTTTATAAATAATATTTACAATTGTTTTAATCTTCAATATTAAATTATATATTTTATTTATTTAAAAGCTATTTGTTTTCAATATTTTTTTCCATGTTAAATAAAAGGGCATGTGTCTTTGTCAGGAAGTTTAATTAAAATGTTATAATTACTTTATTTTTACTTTTTTTAATAAAATATTACCTTAATATTAATATATCTTTTTAAAATATTTTCTATTTGATTTTAAATTTAAAAAAATAAATTATTTATTTATTTTATAATAGGCTGCATATATTTGGACCTAAAAATATCAACAAATTTATGAAAAAATACCAATATTCCTCTGAAAAATATTTTATAGGGAAACTGGCTAAGGAAAATTTCAATTTAAAAATATTAGAAATATCAAACACATTTCAAAAAATTTATTATTATTAAATTTTTATTTTTTTTAAAGCATCTCCAGGTTTAATGTTTTTTGGTCTGCCTGTAAGTTCTTTAATACCATATATTTGCACATTACATAATTTTTCTGGGTTATTATCTAAATTATTGTCGTGATTTGCCAAGAAAAGATAATTGATGGTTTTTCTAGAAAGCCCCGAGTATTAAAGGAATTGCCCCTGAGAACCCATCAATATCTTCTCAACATAAAACAGTCGACCAAAAGTTAAATAAACAATAATTAGGAAATTTATATCAATTTTTATTAATAAGCGGTCATCTACCCGATAAATACGTCAATATATTTCCAAATATGCTTACAAACATATTTCTTAAAAAAAGTTTCACATGTACACTACAGTCTTTCTACTTTTTAAAATATGATTGAGAATGTTTTCTGCTCTTTAAGTTTTATCTGTAAAACAAAGACTAATGTAGTATCTCCTTAACAACTAAATTATATATTTTATCAATGTAAAAATTCTCCAAATAAATAATATTTTGAAATAGATTTATTCTTTTAAACAAATATCTATGAATAATGACGTAGTTACAGATGATTGGCTAATAAAAATGGAAAGGTCTCGAACATTAAGAATATAAACAAATTAAATAAATAGTCCAGGTTACCAAAGTGTTTAATAAACGAAACTAACAATAAAGATTTACGGGCCAACCACAAATAATCTTTTAAATTTTGATTGTAAAGTTTTATTCTTTCCTTGTAAATTATTAATATTTAATAATAGATCAATTGCATTAATCTTTTTTTAATTTTAAGTTTTCTTTTCTAAATCATATGTGTTGGGTGTTTTGTTGCTTAGGTTTTTGTTAGAATAAATATTTTTGATAACCATTTTTTATTTGAGGTTCTTTTCTTTTATGTTTGAATGTAACCAATCGGCTAAAAAGGAATAGTTATTTTCTCTTTTACTTCCAACAATATGTGATATTAATATTTCTGTTAAGACTTCTATTTTATAAAAAAGAAACTTTTCACCAGAATTGAATGAGAAAAAATTTTTAATCAGTCTTTCTTATTCCTTTTTAACTCATGTAAAGATAGGTAATCAGTCTAAAGACACCTCTTCTTGTACAAAATCACTATATATAATTTTTTTCTTCTATTTAATTTAATTTAAACCCAGGTGAGAGATAAACTCTTTTTGTTCAAACATTCAAATAAATAAATGCTAACTCATAATTATTCTTTTTAACTTGATAATAGCCTCTTTATACATTTAATTTGGTGATCTTTTCTAATTTTTTCACAAATATCTACTGTTCTCTTCTGTTTATTAGTTTTAAGAAAGTTTATCTTTTTATATGAAATGATGATATTTTATATAAAATTTTATTCTTTTAAAAAATATTGATAATTTTATATGCAAATATAAATATCAGCTTTTTTTATGCATAATTATTAAGTAAAATAATATTTATTATTTTTTAAAGTCCATCCTTTTTTTAAATATAATATTTATATTTTTCTTATAAAAGATTAAATCACTTTAAAAATATAAATTAATTATTTTTAAATTCATCCTTTTCAATAAGAAAAATATAAATTAATCTCAAAATTAAAAGCCTTTTTCTTTTATTTATCAAACAATAACTTATTGTCATAATCTTTTATACCACTTTATTCATAAAAAAACACTATCATTCCCTCATACTTTCTAAGAAAGAATATATCATTTTATCATTACACAATATACATTCCCATCCCAAATCTTCACCACTTTTAATATTTTCATTTTGATCATCAAAAAAATAAACAAAGGAATATTTTCTTTGCTTTATTAATGAATCAAGTAATTTAAAAGCACTGATAAATGGTTTACAAATGACTGGGCTATTTTTTAAATCAGGCCCAAACACAAATTCAAAATTTTCAAATATCCCCATTTCTTTTAAAAGCCTTTCTGAAATACTTAATTGGTTATTGGAAAATATCCATTTATCTCCCTTAATTTTTTCTAATAATATTTTTAGTTCATCATTTTTTGATAAATAAAATCTTTTAAAGGTTTTGTAAGTTGATTCGTTTAATATCTCTTCAACACTACAGCAATTTAGTAATCCAATTTGTGGAATGCTATACTTTTTCTTATAAATTCTGATTAGTTTGAAAGGATTTGGGCCTTTTTTACATTTATGGATCAAGTCAGCTAAATTTTTTTCATGTTTATTTTTTAAATAGGTGGTAAAGTTGTATAAAGTGTCATCAAGACCAAAAATGTACAATGTTTTGTTTTCTGTGGTTGTTTTCTCTAATTTTTCTATCTCTTCTTTTGTAAGATAAACTAATTTTGTGTTCATGATTTTTAAAATGTAAGGGGACAGCATAAATTAAATGTTTTTTTTTCTTTTATATTTTAAGAAATGATTTAAATTACTTTTTTTATAAATAAAATTTTATTAAGATCAATTATAAGAATAATTTTAATAATTGAATTTTCAATAATATATAAAAATTTTTTTAATATTATTAAAAATTTAAATTATTTTTTTTTTAAATTGCTTTTTTTATAAGATATTAATTTTTTAAAAAATGTTTATCATTGATTTAAATAATTAATATCTTATAAAAAAATAATAAAAGTTCATAAAAATAATTATTTATTTTCTCATATTTTAATTCATTAATAAATTTATTTGCTTTATTTGTTTGATATAATATTATTTTAATAAAAAATAAAATATGTTTTATTTGTGATTATAATCTAAAAAAATAAGATTGCTTTTACTAAATTAAATAAATTAATATTTTACATAAATTTAGAGAGTATTAATCTAAACTCTTATTAAATATTTTTAGTAATTCATTGATTTTTTTAATCTTAAAAAGATAAAAATTTTAAAACTCAAATAAGAATAAAAGAGATTATTTTTCTTTTGAGGTGTCAAAATAGAATTAATATATTTACTTCATTTATTACAACTATAATTAGAATTATTTTAAATTCAAGAATATTTAGAAAATTAAAAATATTTTATTTTTTTGAATATTTAATTAAATAAATTAACAATTTTTTTTTAATTTTATGCTGAGCTACAATAACATTCTTTATTTAAATTAAATATTCAAAAAAAATAAAATGTTTTTTAAATATTTTTTATTTGCAAAACTTACTTTTTTTTAAAAAAATAAGAAATCTAAATATTTTTATAAATTCATAAATTAAATCTTCTATTATAATTTCTTATTTGATATATAAAAATTTTTTATTCACACTGATTACCTGATTTATAATCATAAATTGAAAAAATTTTACTCTTTTTTAAAATAAAATAATTACTTTACTTACTTCTTCTTTTAAATTTTTAGTCCAATAATCAAAAATAAAATCAATTATAAGAAGTTTTAGGGGTCTAATTAATTTTTATTAAAATAATTAATTTTTTAACTAAACGTAATTTAGTTTTGTGTTTTTATTATTGCTAGAAATATTTTAGTTAATGTATTTAACTGAGTGATAGAAATAGTTTTTTTATGGTGTGAAAAATAAAACACCATTCTTACTGATTTTTTTTAATAATTAAAAAAATATTATTTTTATTTAATATCAAAAAAAATAAAAAACTTAAAGAAAGATTTTATAAATTTTATCAACCAATTTTTCTATACGATCCTTAAACACCCCTTCTCCAATAACACTTCTACCTTTGATCTCATAAACAATTTCTTCTTCTTTTACATAAACACTTTCTTTTTCAGCGTATACATTAGAGAAATAATTTTTTAGCAGATCAACCAAAGCTTCTTTGGCTGATAAATTCGGGTTTAAACTAAACATTGCATTTTCATCTAAAGATGACACTCTGCAAATAGTCATCGCCATTAAATCATTTCTAAAACTGCCATTCCATTCTAGTTTCATTGTTTGACCAGACATTTCTACCCTAATGTCATCTATAAACAAAATTTTATGATCATTTTCATCTTTTTCTATTTTAACTGAATCTGTGAAATAAGATAGAAGTATGTTTTTAATACTTTCTATGCTGTTATTGTATTTTATACATTGTTTTTGTATTAAATTGATTCCTTCTGGTTTAATTACCTTCATTTTTTTACTTTTTACTAAGATTCCTTTAAAGACAATGTCTTCTTTTATGATTGGCAAGGAAATGTTTTCATTTTCTTTGATTTCTAGCATGCTGCTTTCGCCGTTTCTTAAAATAATACAATCTGTTTCCTTGTTATTGTGAGTTATAGCATTTTTTAATCTGTGCATTTCGTTTACCTCGCCATGAACTAAGAATAATTTCTCAGGATTGACTTCAGAAATGTAAGCAGAGTTTTGTAGAAAATCAACGTGCGCAGAAAAGGAAATAAAAGAAACAGACATTTTTAAAGGTACTTTATTGCCAGAAAGGGTGGTAATATGTGTAGGTTCACCAAGAATTTCCTTTGCTAAAGTCCCGGGAACAGAATATCCTGTTAAAATCACTCCATTCTTGTCATTTACACACCAATTATCAAACAACTCTCTAGAAATACCACTTTGTAACATACCAGGAGAGCACACCATAACACATGGTTCATTATCATCAAAAGAATTAATTGAGTCCAAATATGAAACGTATTTAAAATTAAAAGGATCAGTTTGTTTCTGTATATTTGCATTCATCATTGTTAAGTATGTTTGATAAACACTTATACATTTCCTAGCTAATGTAGAAACATAATAAATTTTAAATCTGAGTTTATGTTGTCTCCAGTGCTCTTCTAAAATCAAGAGTAATTCTTGCGCACGGCCCAATGCAAACACTGGTAAAAGTGCTCTTCCTCCTCTGTTAAGAATCTTCATTATTTCGTTAATAAATCTGCTTTCTCTTTCTTCTTTTGGCAAGTGACATCCTACCCCATAAGTAGATTCACAAACCAAAATATCCAATTTATTTCCAAAATTACCATCATCTTTTTGATAATTTACAACACTTGGTAAATCAGCCATTTTCAAATGTCTATCTTCTTCTCTTGAATAATCTCCTGTGTATAAAATAAGTGAACTGCTAGCTTGGATCATAAACATGGCAGCCCCTAAAACATGTCCAGCATTGAGAGCTGTAATCTTTAAATCATTTATTCTTATTTGTTGGTAATAATCGATTGTTCTGATTCTGTCCATACATTTTTTTAATTCATTATCAGAAAAAGAATCTTCTACTCCTGCACTAACTAACCTAGAATAATCATTAAGCAACAATCTTAAGATACTTTTGGTAGGATGGGTCATAAACACTCTTCCATTAAAATTGGTTTTTTCTGTTATGTATGGCAAAGCACCGCCGTGATCCAAATGAAAATGTGTAACGAAAATTGCGTCAATTTTGGATAAGTCAACAAGGTCTAAAAACGGCAAACTGCTTTGACCAGTGTATGCTGGGTGTATTCCGCAATCTAAGATGATTTGTGTCTCTAAATATTTGATATGTAAACAACTTCTACCAACTTCTGATCCTGCACCTAAAGGAGTGATTGTCAAGTTTTTTTCCATTCTAAGGAAAAAAATTAATATTTTTATCTAAAATAATTTATTTTTTTATAAAAAAATGTTTAATTAAATTTTTAATTTTACTTGGTTAAATATTACATAATTTGGCTATAGACCGAATGACGAGTTACAAGAAAAATATTTTATTAATATTAAATTTTAAAAGTAAATAATAAAACTTAATTTTAAAAAAATAATAAAATAAATTATAATAAAAAAGATAAAATAAATATTAATATTTTTATTATATAAAAAATTTAGAGAAAAAATCTAAATTTATTTTTAAATATTATGCATACTAAAGAGAAATAGATATAGAATATTTGATAAATTTTTTCATGAATATTGGAATATTAAGAAAAACTTATATCTATGAGAAATGTAAAATTCTTATGAATTTTATAATAAATAAGAGTTCTATTGATAAACATGTTTTTAATGTGCAAAATGCTATAAAAAATCATTCATTAAAAAGGGATCTTTTCAAAAAGATTCGAATAAACCTTCATGATTTCACCTCGATAATAACTTATATTTCTTTTAACTATTTAATGAGTCATATTTTATTATAAAGTGGTATATAAAAAACATTAGCGAATAAGATATATAAAATATTTAGAAGAAGTTGTAAAAAATATTTAAATCAGAATACAATAGATTATGATTCGGAGGTGTCACCGGAATCGATGGTATTTAAAATAGTATTGTTTAAATAAAAGTATTTATTGTACAAGAGGAAAAGCAGTTAAAATTGGTGAATCCTTAATATTCAACAAAACTATAATCAAGGAAGAATAAAAAATGTATATTTAGTGCGATTGAAAAGGGTACTAATAATTTTAATACAAAGAATAAACATTCAAGAAAAAGTCATAGCCTAAAAATACTTTATGAGTGCATAACAGAAGAAAGTGAGGTTCACTCAGATATATTTTTTAGCTATATGAGCATATTTAGTGAACCTTTATCATAATTTGAAGACAAAGTAGTGAACCATTCAAAAAACTTAATTGGTCCTAATTCTAAAGCGCAAACACAGTCTATTGAATGCTTATGATTTAGACTAAAGGAGTTTTGAGAAGAAAGTCATATATGTCGCCAAAAAAGGTATATTGAAGAATTTCATCTTTAATCTAAATTTAAAGATAATCTAAAAAGATGTTTTTTGAATGTTTATGAAACATAGATTTTAATAAATAAAAAAACTAAAAATAATTTAATTATTGTTAATACTTTTCCTTGTCTCGTCATTCAGTCTTTAACCAAATATTTGATTTAAAAACATTATTACTTTATAAAAAATCCATGTTACATGACTAAAAAACTTTTAATATTTATTCATCATAAACTTAGAGTAATTTTATGATTTTTTTATAGCTTAAAAATGAAAAATCCTGTAACTTTATTTTTATATATTAACTTATAATTATTTAATTAGAACCATTGGTAAATATTCATAAAATTTGAATTTTAGCTTTAATTACATTACATCAATTTTAATTATAAAAATATTTTAAAATATTACTTAATTTTATAAAAATAAAACATGAATTTGGTTTTTTGTTATTTTTATAGGAATATTTTATTAAGTATTTAAATGAAATTATAATCATATTTTTTATGATAATAATATACTTTTATGTTTAATATAAAATATAATGAAATAAAAAGGTGTAATTTATTTGATATCTTCTTTTCATTTGTCAAAAATAAATAATTTATTAAAAAATAGTTCTTTTTTTTTATGTTTTATACAATTTATGTTGTAAAATAACATAAAATTAATTTTTTTGTAAAAGATTACCTTTGAGAAATAAAAATTACATAAAAAAATCATATATAAAAATTTAAATAATTGTTTTAATAATAAAATATCCTTTATAAAGTATACAATAATCAAATACTTTGCTTGACATATATTTTTAGAAACATTTCTATGTCTTCTTTGATTTTTAAAATAGAATTAAACTCAGGTTTTTTAATTTCGCACAAACAAAAATTGTTGCAAGTGGAATAGGAAATATAAATCATTATCTTAATATATTCCTTATAATCTGGCATAGATTCATAAACAAGCGTTGCTTCGAACAAATTATATAAATATATTAAAAGATTTTGTTTCAAACTTTGTAAAATTTTTAACTTAAACTTAGGAACATAAAAAAGTTTTGTTAAATTAATCCGATCGCCGAACAATAAAATAAGCGTTAGTTCACATTTAGTGATACAAAACAGTAGAATCAAATGTAATTTTTTTAAAATTTGTATATCAAAATTAAAAAAACGGATGACTTCACATAAAAAAACAAACTCGGGACATATTTTTAGTATTCGATTAAATTCTTCAGATTGAAAAATCTTTTCAATCAACAAAATTAAAAATATTCTTGTTTTCTGAATGTAATCGATATAATTTTGAGAATGTATTATGTTTTCGGCTTCTTTTAAATAAAAATAACTAACAATTTGTAGATTTCTTTTTTTGTCTCTGTAATATTTATTGATTTTGTCTTCTATTTTATGAAATTTGAGACATAATTGTTGTTTATTTAATTTAAAATGAACTTTACATCTTAGAATGTCGGTTCTGCTATTTTTGTATTGTGGTTCTAAGAAAAATTCCTCTGCAAACAAATTTACTAGGGCAGTAAGATCAAATTCATAATTCATCAAAGATGTCCAAGCATAGGTATTAGATCCATTTATCCTAAAAACTATCCAAAACATGCTTCTTAAATGTAATTGATATTCTTTGATAAGAGATACAAATAATTTAAGTAATATTAATCTAAAAACCTGTAAATATGAAGAAGCTTCGAAGCTGTTTTTTGTTATAAAATCAGAGACATCTTTCAAATTCTTTTGTTTTTCTACTAAAAATCCCAAATTTTGATTAAAGTCAGACAAACTCTTTTCCGTAAAATTTATATTATATTTTATCATAAGAAAACTTAATGAAATGTTAAAATTCTTCGGCTGATTATTATAAATAAAATTTTTCGAATTCAAATAAGAAAATTCTTTAAAAAAGGTAGAGGCGGAGATGCATTTCTTCAGTACAACCAATATAAAAAAATGATCGAGTGTTAATCTAAAAAAAGAAACTGTTTTAACTTTCATTTCAGGGGGTAATTATTAATAAATTTTATCATATTTTTAATTTCTTATCAAAATGTAGTAAAAATTAAATAGCTTGAAATAAAAAATAATTTTTAAAATAAATTAAAACTTTAGGTATATTAAAAAAAAATCAAAATAATAAGTTTTCTTTAGGAAAGTGTCTAAAAATTAAAAAAATATTTCAAAAATAAGCTCTATTTATGAAAATATTTAAAATTTAAAAATATTCAAAAAACCAAAGAAAATTTAAAAAATGTTTTAAAATTAAAGGAACTAAAAAAATATCAAAAATTTAAGAGATTTATGCCAAAAATATTTTTAAAATTTTTTTGGCATAAATATCATCTACATAAAAATATTTAAACAGATTAAAAAATTTCAAAAAATGTTTAAAAAATAAGAAATTTTAAAAAAATGTCTAAGAAATTTAAAGATTAAAAAATTGCACTATTTCATATCCTTGAAGTTCATTATTTTTTCTCTTAACTCTGAAAACAAAAGATCAATTACTGACGAAACAGAACATCACGAACCTATATCTGTTGCTTACAATATTCTTCCTATTCTTTTTTTGTTTATAATTATACTCGTAAAGGAATAATTTTATTTCGTTCCGTGTTTCAAAATACTTTGGATGTTTTGTTTCATTTATTTTTTGAGGATACTTTAAAAAATTAAATTAGTGTTCATGGATATTTTTACAAAAATCTTTTCAATTTTTGATATTTTTTGAACATTTTTTTAAAAAATTTTATTATTTGGATGTTTTTTAATTTTTCTATTAAAAAAATTGTACTTCGCATCTTTTTTTTAAATATCTGAAAAGGAGTGTTAAATATTTGAATATTAATGTTAAGTAGTCTTTGATTTATGAAATAAATATTTTTAAATTCTCAATCAAGAGAAATAATTTTACGAAATGGCCTGAGTATTTTAAATGAATATAGCTGTTGTGGTTCAGGGCCGTAGAACTCTGTTAGATTTAATCTTAAAGGGAGTACCTTTAAAAAATAAAATAAG
Source organism: Chrysopa pallens (assembly GCA_020423425.1). Lineage (NCBI taxonomy): Eukaryota > Metazoa > Arthropoda > Insecta > Neuroptera > Chrysopidae > Chrysopa > Chrysopa pallens. The sequence continues at coordinate 429,898 of CM035597.1, read as the reverse complement.
GTTATTTAAATAAATAAATATTAAAAAAGCATAAAATAAATGAAAATAAAATTAAATATTATACAAATAAGAACAATTTTGATATAAACATAATAGAACAACAATCTTCTTTTTTCAAAAAAATAACAAGCCAAAGCCCTTATGAGGGCTTGCTTATTTTTTTAAAAAAAATTAATATACATTTAAATCAAAATTTATTAAATAAAAACCTTAATATCTTCTCAAAAACTGTCTTAATACTACAATTGTCTCTTTTTTTTAAAACTTTATATCTAAAAGCAAACTCATGTAAAAATATAGGAATACTTCTTGCCAATACACCACTTCTTCTCTTAATTTTGTATTTCAAGATGCTCTACAGATTTTCTATGTTATTGGTGTGAATTCCCTTTCCAAAAATATATTAATATCTTTTTTATTTTTTGATACGTACTTTTTGATACGTGGATATTTCTACAGACGTCCTTTTTGAAGTTGTCTTCTAACCACTTGTAAATGGTGTACAAATAATCCTGTATTGAAATTCTAGGCATGCTGATATGTTGGTCAAAAAAATTAAATTTCTGTTTTACTACAATGAGGATTAATACACGCATAAAAACGCCTGTTCATATATCTATCGGATTTACCTATTTTCATAATATTCCTGCTACTTTGGCATCCACTCTCCTTTTCTAAGTATTCTTTGTATATTAAATAATCGATTGCTGATTTTGTATTTAAAAATATCTGGAAGCGATCATTCTACGGCTCATTAGAGAAAATTTTTTCTTTCATTTTATAATAGGGCCGTAGAACTCTGTTTTTTTAAAAATTCAAAATTTTCAAAAATTAATAATTATTAAATTAAAAAATAATTTATTAATATTTATATTTATTATTTTAAGATTAAATCTAACAGAGTTATACGGCCCTGAACCGCTGTTGTTACTAAAAAGATACAATGTATATATATCTTGCTGTGGGTGTTTTTTTTGTCATAATTGATTAAAAATAAATCAGAAAAATATTTAAAATCAATATAAAACATCGGTATGATTTAATGAATAGCTGCTTTAAACACGTATAGTAGGAGTAATTATTGATATGACTGACATAAGTACAAGGTTTAACCCAGAGGCTCCATATTTATATAAAATATAAATCATCAAATTTTTAAGCCCCAGGGTAACAATAATAAAAAAATTTTAATATTGACACGATTAAAATTTTCATACCGTGGTTCATATCTTTCGGAATATGTCAAATATATTTTAATTAATATAAAGTTTTACATAGTCCCTAAAAAGTATTTTTTTTAATTGTGAATTATATAATATTTATTAAGTAATAACAAGTCCAAATGCCATATATACAAAAATATAAAACAGATGACAAATAAACTTTTATTAATCAAAATTCAAACTTATATATGCCTAATGTTCTTAAATATATTAACGGACTTTTTTATAATATTGTCTTTATTTTTTAGTTTTCAAAGATAGTTATTGTTATTACAAATATTTATATGGTAATTTTCCACATACGGAAACCAGATCTAGAGATCTAAGATCTTAAACCTATTTAAAGATAGTCTTAATTAAAATATGGGTTACCGTCAGAAATACTAATTGCATTATTCTCGCCGGTTTGCCCGGGAAAAATTAATCGCGAAGAAGAAAAATATTAAATAAAGACGGGTAATTATATTTTTAATAACAATAAAAATATTATCTAAAAAAACTAAAGAGTCGCTTTTTAGGGTTTCTGAGGAGCCCTTAGAACCCTGAATACCATGGTTACAAAAATAACATTTACTTTAAAAATAAAATTTACTGTAAAAAGATATCCATTCTTATACAAAGATACCTAAAATAAGGTATGAAGATGAATACCAAAATTTCGAAAAATATTAATTATTCAGGAGTATCAAATTTATCAAGAATTAAAAAAAGTTAACATTTTTTTTTCTTCAGTTTAGAATAAATTATAATATTTAATGATTTGATTTTTGATAAAGTTATGAACTAATATATAATTTTAAGTTTTGTTGTAAAAGTTTTGGTTTATTAAGAAAATTATTCAAAAGTTTAACTAACAAGTGGTTTCCAATTCTTAAAATGCGAAATCTAATAATACTTTATTAGTTTGGTAAAAAGTAGTTTTAACATTCTGAGATTTGGTCTATTTTAATTTAAACTTTCTTTGGATTATAATTAAATAATATGAATATAAAAGTTTTTATAAAATATCTTATATTTGAAAGAAACTAATTTTGCTTCAAACCGAAAACAACATTGAAGATATTTCTAATTTTAAACTCCTCCTGAAATTATTTAAGTAGAAATATTACTGCATAAATTTTTATTTTTTGTGGATGAAAAGGTTTTATTGCAAATTTTTTATATAAAAATTCCAAAACAACTAAATTTACTGATTTTTCTTCATTTTACTACCTGACTCGTAATCTAAAAAATCGCTGGGAATAATTGGTTCGTTGTGATCATTAAAGTAATCAACAATCTTCTCATGCTTATAATGATTATCTTCACACGTCTGCCTTCTAAGATTATACGAAACACATTCTTTTTTAGGCAATGGCGGCAGTTTTCTATTTAAAATTTTAGAAGAGGTAAACTGAACATTCTTCAATGGTTCATTTAAATCATTTTTATTTTTGTCTGGATTAGAAGAGTAACTATTATCAATAACGCCTTTCGTTTTACTAAAATCTTTGAAAGATGAAGAAGTTGAATTCACATGCTCTTTAGGTTTAGTAATATTTTCAGATTTAAATTTAAAAAGATCATTCAATATATTGAAACACCGAGCTGGTTTGTGATCACTTTTTTTTTGAGGTATTTGTTCTTTTTTTAAGTTTTGTTTCTTTTTGCTAAAAACAGAGCGAATCTTTGTTCGAAATTTATTAGATGGTTTATGATTACCTGGTTTTATACAATTATGCCCCTCTAATAAACAAGGTAACTCATTCTTATTATTAATTTCGTCATATAAAGTTCCATCACGCAGTTCCAGTTCTTTACTATCCCGATAGGAAGTTTCGCTTTCTACATCAAATGGAACAGCCTCGTAAGGATTGTCTTCGTTATCTTTAAACAATTTATTCATAGTTTGATAATTTGAATTAGATTCCAATACTCCATTCAAATTTCCTTTACTTCCACTACAATCAAAGTTAAGTCGCATCAAATCTAAATTTTCCATGCTCATGTAGCCATCTTGGATCTCTTCAGATGGTTGAAATTCTTTCTGATTAATTTCTTCATATAAATTTCCATCACGCAGTTCCAATTCTTTACTATCCCGATAGGAAGTTTCGCTCTCTACATCAAATGAAACAGCCTCGTAATGATTCTCTTCGTTATCTTCAAACAATTTATTTATAGGTTGATAATTTGAATTAGATTCCAATACTCCATTCAAATATCCTTTACTTCTACTACAATCAAAGTTAAATCTCATCAAATCTAATTCTTCCATGCTCATGTAACCACCTTGGGTTTTCTCAGATGGTTGAAATTCTTTCTGATTGATTTCTTCATATAAATTTCCATCACGCAGTTCCAATTCTTTACTATCCCGATAGAAAGTTTCGCTTTCTACATCAAATGGAACAGTCGCGTAATGATTCTCTTCGTTATCTTTAAACAATTTATTCATAGATTGATAATTTGAATTAGATTCCAATACTTCATTCAAATATCCTTTACTTCCACTACAATCAAAGTTAATTCGCATCAAATCTAAATTTTCCATGCTCATGTAGCCATCTTGGATCTCTTCAGATGGTTGAAATGGATCTTTAAGATCACTACTGCACAACAATTGAACTAATAAATTTAGCATGGGGGTAAAAAATTTTACTAAATATTTAATTCAGTCTTTTATTTCAAAAAGCAAGCAATTTTTCAATTTTCTATTAAAGAATGTTTAAAAAATTTTTTATTGCAAAATTAAAAAACTTTCTAAATTTACTAAAGAGGTAAATAATCATTTACTAAAAAAATGATACAATTCATTTTATCATACATGAAATATAAAAAACACTAAATCATTTAAAACCAGTTTAATATTCTTAATGATTCAAAAGAGATAAAAAATGAACAAATAGACTTAAAATTTATTTAAACAAAAACACTCCCCTTTTTACCCTGTATTTCTTTAATACACAGAGAGTATTGATAATGATATAAAATTATATCTTTAAATTTCGTAATAATGTGCGAGGTAAGAAAATCATTACCTCATCAAAAGTTCTCATCAGCAATAAATTATAAATATTATTAAAACTCAGAACCCAAGTATTTCAATATAGAACAAAGCAACAACAAATATTAAACCATTCTTTAATTAGTAATTAGTTTTATAATAATAAAATGTTTATTTTTTAATTCATAATCTTATTTTACTTTTAAAATATTCCATTATTTTAAAAATTAAAAAGTATTTTCATTTAAAATGTAAAAATATTCGGGTAGCTTTCCAAAAAAGGAGCGCGGGAAACCTTTTGATTAATTGAACAAAAATAGGAAATTAAAAAATTTAAAATAAATAGTTATTAAATGCTTCATTTAATTATGAATCTAGAAAACATAGATGAATTATATAGGTCATCAAAATTAAGAATGATAGCAAGTGAGAAGCAAAAAGAAAAATACTTAAAAATCACAAATTTAAATACACTCCGTTCTTTTTGTAATGAAAGTTTAATACTAAAAAAGAAATATTTTATAAGTATTATTCAAAATGTAAAAAATGTTACAAAAAAAGAATTTTTATTTTATCAAAAAGAAATATATAACAAAAAACATCATTGAAGTATTAGAATTCTTATTTTACTATACAACAGATATAAATATTGATTCTATTTCTGAATTAGCAGATATATCGGAGAAGAAATTGTTCAAATTTTGAAAAACATTTTCAACGAAGTATACAACTTTGAATCTTTTTGTTCTAGAAATTCTATTTCTAGAAAAAAATTTAATTTATAAGGAAATAAATATTTTAACACATGGAAGGGCAACCGAAAACTTTAAATAAAGTTATTAAAAACAATTCACTTTTTATTAATATCTTCGAGAGTCATTTTGAAAGTGGTTCCTTGCCTCGAGGATATCACACCTTAATAAGAATTCCTTTTTGCGGAAGTAATTTTAACATTGAAGTGGGTGAAATGCATCTTGGAAAAAGAAAATATAACAAGGGCAGAGTTCCAAACCATAAAATAGTATTAGGAGATATTTTCCGTTTACAAAACAATCTTTCATAGAACTAGTTGCAAATAAATTCGAGAGAGAGCTTTGAAATAAAATTTTCTACAATGTAGTATCGGAACTACGATATTTACAGATAAATAGTCTTCTAATTTATGATTTTTCAAAATTAAATTATTATCATGATTATGTAAATCATAAGTATAACTTTGTAAACCCTAAAAACACTAACACATATTCAAAATATAGAGTCATTATGGTCAGAATTTAAAAGATTCAAAAGAAAAAAAACTATTTGTAAACTCACTAAACCGAAATATTATATTGCAGAATAGAAATTAAGAAAAAGAATTTCCAGAAATGGCAAATCAAAAATGTAATTATTCAAACATATTTTGAATTTTATAATTAAATGAAGCATTTAAAATTTGCCGTTTTTTGTTTTATTAATCGAAAATTTCCCGCGCTCTTTTTTTGGGATGTTACACAAATAATCAATTATCATAAAAATTAAATAAAAAAAGGATTTTAAATTATTTTTTATTTATTTATAAAATACTTTTTAATTTATTTATCCCTTATGAAATTCTCTGAAAATTCTGACCCAGCCAACAAAATTATAAATGAATTTCCATTCTATCCAGCACTCAATGCATTTAAAGAGTCACCAGAATTCTTTCTTGGTGACATAGAACTGCCATCAGAACACAAAAACAAGTGGTCTAAGCTGATGTCACACATAATAAAACTTAACAAAGAAATTAAGAAGAATAACTTTGAAATTGTAAAAGAAATTTCCATAGATTTGATCCAAGAAGAGGACATAGAATTGGATTTCTTAACTTCTATTTTCATTAACTATCATTTTTACTGTAAAAGGAAGCTTAACTCTTTAGAACATAGTTTATATTTTCATTTGTTTACTGTTCATAGAGAATTAAACCATCACGAATGTGTGTCTGTTTTAACTAATATTTGCTATAAAATTGGTATTTTGTTGGGAAAAAATTTGATGGTTGACAGTTCTGTTGATTTACGTCACCAAGGGTTATATTTTTATTACAAAGGTTTTTTAAATTTGGTACATGGAAATTACAAAGATTCTTTTACATTTTTAAAACAAAGCTTAGTTTTAAGGTCTTCTTTGAAAACACACATGTGCTTGGTTGTAAATGCACTTTTGTTGAATGAAAAAGTAAAAAAACTTCCTTTTAAGAAACTAAAGCCTTATTTAAAACTTGCTTCTTCAGTTCAGAATGGAAATTTTAACAAATTTAATGAAATTTTAGAAAAATACAAACCTATTTTTGAAAGAGACATGCTTTACAATGTAATCCAAAAATTAGAAAATAATGTCAGACTGCAAAACTTTAAAAAAATGAGTAAAGTTTACTCAAGAATAAAGACAGTAGATTTGTTAAACAAAGGTATTACAAAAGAAATGCTTTCTACCAACGAAGAAATAGTACATTTTATTGATCCAATTAAATCATCATATGACATTTATGCAAGGATAACTGAGTGTGGAGAAACAAGAATAAAAACAAAATCAATGCTAAAATACAAGGAAATTGCCCCAATTTCTTTTGAAGATTTGTTGGATGAATAAATAAAAACCCAATTTTTTTATTTTTATAAAATATAATGCATAAACTTATGGAAAAAAAGAATTTTATGTTTGTAGAAGTAAAGAATAATTTTATAGGTTTAGTTATTTACAATTCAAATGAATTTATCATTTTTAAAGACTTCTTTGACACTTTTTCTTTAGAGATTACCAAATCGTACATTTATAAATTTAATATTTCTTTATGTGTAACTTCTTTAAACATTCCTTTAAAAAAGTATGATTTACTTTTAGAAACAGGGGTAGAATTAAAAATACAAATAAAAAATTCAAAAAAACAAAACTGTGCGATTGAAGGATGCCATTTAAGTTTATTGGCTTTAAGCAATTTGGATTTATTTCTGAGTAAAAATTATGAATTTTATAATTCGATTGAAAAAAAAATAATAAAATTAAATGAAAAAATAAAGAAAGAATCGATGGATAAAATTGGTATGTTTGGTGAATATGAAATATTTTTGTTTGTAAATGAGAATTATTTATATATTGGTGCTTCTGGGATAGTGTCTTTGAACCTGATTAGTTGTGATTTACATCCTAATAAATTTATAAAAACAGAGAGAGAAAATTCTTTTTTGGGTAAAATTGACTTTTGTGTGACCAAGGAAGGAAAGAATCTTCTAAAAAAATGGATGTTATTTCCACTTTTAGATATAAAACTGATTTATAAAAGGAGATCAGTGATCGAATATTTGATAAAAAATAATATTACCTTAGAAATTAAGAATATTCTAAAAAAACTTAACAGTTTTGAGGTAAATTACACAAAAAAATATTTGGTCAACTTAAAAAATAATATTTACATTTTTAAAAATATAACAAATTTGTTAAAAAATGAATTTATCATTGAAATAAATGAAAATTTTGATTGGTTAAATTTTATAGAAGAAAATGACACTTTCATTTTCAAAGAAAATTTAACAAACTTAGAAAAAACCTTTGATTTTCTTTCCATTTCATCAGAGCTTAAAAAATTAAAAAATGATTATAGAAATTTACCAGTGTACTTAAATGAGATTGGCAAAAAAGTTTTTAAAGATTACAAAATAGAAGGAAGTATAATTTACTTTCCTCAATTAGGATACTTAATAGAAACACAAGTAGAACTGAATATTGAAAAAATATTTGAAATAAATCAAAAAAAATATTTTAAAAATGAATTTATGATAAATTTGGATGAAGAATTTGGGGATATTAAAAATAAAATAAATGACTTAGAAATTGAGTTAATTCACAAAATTATTAAAAAATATTCTGACACGATTGAAGAAATACAAAATTATTTAACAGAAGTGGATGCTTTGAATTCACTAGCAATCTTTGCTGAACAAAATAATTTAAAAAAAGGAGAAATAAATTTAAAAAAGAATTTTAAGGTACAAAATTTAAGAAATCTTTTCTTTGATAAGAAAAATAATTTTGATTTTGTATTTGATAAAAGTATTATTTTAACAGGAATGAATGGGTCAGGGAAGACTAATTTTCTTATAAATTTAGCTTATTTGGTGATTTTAAATCAGATGGGATCTTTTTTACCATGCGAAAATGCTAACTTACCTTTGTTTGATAAAATTTTAGTGAAATTTAGCAATACAAATCAAACCAGTTCATTTGTAAATGATTTACAACAATTGAATGAAATAATCAAATTTGGCAACGAGAATTCTTTAATTTTAGTTGATGAATTAGGAAAAGGTACCTCATTTAATGATGGTATTTGTATTTTATTATCAGTTTTGAGAAATTTACCATATTCTTTCAAAATATTTTCTACCAATTTACAACAACTATTTTTAAAAGATGATTCATCAAAATTAAAAGAAGAATTTTCATTCCTTGAAAAATATAAATTTCTCAAAACCATTTCAATTTATGAGTTTGGGATTGAAGAAGGTATTTTTTTACAAGAAGAAAATAATAAGTTGATTGAATCGTTTTTGTTCGGTGATGAGTTTATGAATTTGTTTTATAAGATTAAGAGAAGAGAGGAGTTTACTTTACCAAAAGAAGAAAATGAAGAGTCTAGAAAAATAGTTGAAGAGTTTGTTTCTAAATAAATTGTAAAAAAAATAAATTAAATTAATTATAAAGATACAGTAATACCTTTTTTGTTCAGAAAACGGGACTTTTAAAATTTATGAATATAATTAAGGGTTTAAAATAATCGAGGGAGATTTTTTTAATTACTTTTTATTTAAAATTTAGTGATTTCGCCTTGCTTTAAATTCTTTTTTTATATATCAAAATTATCAAAAATTTTTAAGTTATCAATAATACGTAAGTTACCGTTGTCACTCGAGCATATTGAGTTTAAAATAAATTCTTTAATGTTTGCAAAATTCATCCTTGCATCTTTTAAATATAGTGATTTTCCAAAATAAATATCAGCAAATTAAGAGGTTTCTTGTTTTTCTTCTAGCGTAATGGGAAGTTCAAAAAGATCATCTTCGGCCAATAAACTACTAGATTCACTTATTTCAACTTCTAAATCTAAAACTTCTTTTAAGTCAGGAAGATCAAAAATGTCAATAGATTTTATCATTTCTTCATGCTCTTTATTTTATTTGACAATAAAAAATTGTTTCTTGTAATTGTTTTGATCCTGTGTAGTAGCCTGCTTTCAACCAACAATTCTTTATAGTTTCTGAGCTAAAATCATTCAATGACCAAAATAAGAAGATAAGAGCATCCTTTAATGTTAAATTTTTATAAATTTCAAAAGCTCGATTCTCAAATCTAATTTAGTGGTTACACTTTTTATTTGATAATTTAAACATTTACTTTTAAAACTTTTAATTAAATTCTAATCCAATGGTTGAATGCAGAAACTTGAATTTTTAGGTTATATATGGATTCAATTTGACTTTAAGCATATGTTAATTTATGAGAAGTACAATAATCAAGTATAAAAAGCACTTTTCTTCCTTCTTTTATAAACTTTTCATCTAAATTTATAATCAAAGAATTAAATTCAAGTTTGGTCATCCATGCAAACTCATTTAAATAATATTGGCTGAAAATATTAGCATTGAATTTCTTAAAGGCTCTAGGATTCTTGTACTTGCTTATAATAACAGACTTTAATTTTTCAGGTCCATCTATATTGTATATAAAGTAACGTAGCTGGATTTTTATAGTTTTTTATACCTTTTCTTGCATTTTAAAAGACTTTTAGATTGCATCATTTTATAAAAAAAACTTCCCTCGTCCAATTGAAAATATCTCGTTAAGTATAATTAATTAATTTTGTCTTTATGGAAGCATAAAATTCAGAAAATCCCCTTTTTTTAATTTTCCGCTTTCACTCAAAACCTGTTTAAGTGATATATTCTTTCAATTTTTAAATCAATAAGTCCAACCACTTGTGGCTTGAAACATATTTAATTCATTCGCATGCTGCAATGCTCTTTCTTTTAATATATTCTCATGATAAAAATATTATTTGTTTTCTAATTTGTCCATCTATTCTACTAGCTTATCTTCTATTTTTTTGATACTTCCTGGCCCCAAAACAATATTCATAATTAGACTTATATATGTTATCATCTTTGATTTGGAGCTTTTGTTTATATAATTTGAACAGATCTAGCTGAAACATTTCTGCCTAGTTTCCTTGTGTTTTTCAAGTTTTTGTTGAATTTAGCAAAATTTATTATGTCTAGTTTGTCTTTTAATAAAATTATAATTTTTCTTTGTTTTAGTTTCATATAAAGTTTTCTGAAAATTCGAATATAATACAGGGTTGGAATAAAAAAAATTAAGTCAAGGCTAACTCCAAAAAGATAAGAGTAAAATAGAGGGAGGAATAAAGAAGATGAAATAATATATTTCTATAAATCAATTATAGTAAAATAAATATTTAAAAATATTAAATTAAACTATAAAAATATTAAATTAATTTAAAAGTAAATATTTAAATAAAAAAATTTTTCCCCCTCAATGCTTAGATCCAACTAAGCAAAACAAAGTGGTCAGGGTGAATCATATGTTATCCATATGTGACAAAGATACACTTAACATTTTAAATTAAATATTATTTTTAAATTTGATTTTTATTTTTTCTTTTTTGGTTCAGTTATCTCTTTTAAGGCATTGTACTTGTCAAGCAAGTCAAAGTAAGCTTTTTGGTTATTAGTTTTCTGCTTGTTAAGCACTTCATATCTTTTAATTTCACCAGCCAGTTTGTTAATTTCTTCTTTTTTATCTTCTACTTCTTTCAAAATTTTCTCAACAAATTCCTTTTGATTTATGCATCGTTTTTTCAAAATTAAAGTTCTTTCTTCTTCTTGCATAGTGTCATTATAAATTTGTAAAAATCTGTAAAGAATAACACCATTAAACAAAGTAAAGCCAGTGAGGTAAGTGTTTGCCTTGTGGTAATACTTTAATATTATGTCTTCAAAAGTGTTTATTCTGTAAACACTGTCCATAAAGAAGAGAAGAATCATTGTGTAAATTGCTAAGATTACTTTATGCAAAGGTCTGATGTATTCTGACTTAACAACAGACAAAAATTTGTATTTGAATGACTTTTTTAATGGAAGTAAGAAATAAATGAACACTAATGTCTGTGTTAAGGCTATTCCTTTGACTAAGTTTGTTGTTATTGACATAACAAAAATTTGTAAAACTATTTATAAAATTTGTTTTAAAAATTTAACAAATAAAAAATTTTACTCTGCTAAGCTTATCATAACAATATTATTACCTTTTACCAACATTCTTTCTTCATTTACATCTATTACTAAATTCATGTATTCATCCACTCCTACAATCTTACATTCTAACTCTGTGTATTTTAATGTTAGTAATACTTTACTTTTATTTGTTATGTAATTTACCACTGCTTCTAAAGGTAAAATTTGTCTTTGTTCCATAAAAAAATAATTTAAAAATTAAATAAAAATAAAATAAAAATAATTTAAAAATTATAAATATAAATCTTAAATCTTAAAAATAATTTAAAAATAATTTAAAAATAAATATAAAATTAATTAGAATTCAATGTTCTTTACTAAATATTCTGATCCACATTCTAAATATTCTTCTTTACTGAAAGTAGGTAAAATATCTAAAAAAGTAGCACCATTAAAAGAATCATAGATAGGATCTTCTGCCTTAATAACTGTTAAATTACCATTTAAAGCATACGAAAGTGCCTCTTCTTTGATCCTATCCTCTAATCCTTGTATTTGAGAGAACCCTCCTGTGATAAAAATTTTGTTATTGGAAAATAAGCCTAGGATCTCTGATACTCCTATTCCATTAATATTAATAATAGAAGGACTGAAAAGTATTTCAGGTATTTTTCTTCTTTCTATTGCTAGTCCTGAAAGAATCTCATAAGATTTTCGTTCATACCACTCAAAATCAGGTTCAAATTTTTTAATATCTAAAATCAATGTTTCAAATTCCTTTTTTAAGTCAGTAAAATTGTCACTGTTCTCTGCCCAACAAATTTTATCATACAATTCCATCTCCTTTTCATTTTGAATATTCTCTAAATCTTTGTTTCTAAGCAAAGACAACAAACTTCTTTTATTTTTTAATTCTCTTAAAATGTTGTCTCTTTGTTTGAAGGTGTACTTGATTTCTTTTAATCTTTCTTTTAGTTTTAGGAGATAATTTGGTAAATTTGTCTTTATTTCGTAATTTGCTTCTAATTTGTTTATGTTTTGAGATAATCTGTGTAATTCTTTGAGTATTTTTTGTTTGTGTCTGTAAATAGAAGAGAAATGTGCTATGATTTCTTTTTTTGAAGTTTTTTCTTCTTTTTTCGAATCTTCTGAGTCTTCTTTTTTTATTTCGCTCTCTTCTTTTACAGAATCTTCTTTGGTTGAATCTTCCTTTGTTGAATCTTCTTTTGCAGAATCTTCTTTGGTTGAATCTTCTTTGGTTGAATCTTCCTTTGTAGTCTCATTTGTTATTTTTTCACTTGATTCTTCTTCCAGCTCGGAACCTAAAGATTCATCATATTCAGCTTCTTCCTCGTAAAACTCATCATCAACAGAAATGTTTTCTTCGGATTCAATCACTGTTTCTTCTTCTAACTCTTCACTTTCGCCCAAATCGGAAGATTCTTTCTTCTTAGGTGGTACTTTTTTAGGTGGAAATGTTCTTTTAAACTCTTTTTTTGGTTCTTCTTTCATCTCATAATTACTTTGTAAAAAAGAAGGGGTAAAATCTTCAATCCCTTCTTCTTTCATCTTCAAATACAATTCAACTGTCTCTTTTTCATAATCCTGACACACTTTTAGGTTAAACAACACCTCATTTACCATGTCATCTGTTATTTTCTTAATAGAATACCTTGTGTTAAGCATCTCTTGGATATATTTTTTACATTGTTTACCACCAAAATTCAGATTAGTAACATTTCTAATTTTATCACTGATGTTAATAAAAGAGGTCATAGAATTAGAGAATGAGAAAATAAGACAAGGTGTTAACACTTTATTCTTATGAGAAGAGTAAATTGCATCATTTCCAAGCTGAAATTTCTTAAAGTTGTACAATTCAAACACAGTTTCTAATACTTTTATTCGAGAATAATCAGGAGTAAAAAATTTTTCTGTTATAATCAAATTTACAGGGTCTTTTAATTCAATCTGCTTAAAAGTGTAATCTAAAATGTTTTCGAAGTTTTCGAAATTGGTGATAACTTCGTTGTCAAACATTGTTTTCTCAACTGAGCCTATTAGTGGTCCAAAACTTATTTTATCTTTTAGTTTGTAATATTTGTTAGGTATTTTTAGCAATAGTTTGCTTTCGTAACCTGCACGTAATTCTGAAGTGCCATTGTCTATCACTGCTGTCTCTGTTCCTAATTTCATTAAAGAAAAATAATTTTTATTTTATTTATTTTGCTTTAATTTTATAAAATAAAAAAAATATTTTTCTTTAATGAAATTATTTTCTTTAAGTAATATTTTTATATAAAAAATAACATTTTTATTTAAAATTAAGAAAAACTTTGTTTTAATTAAAAAGATAATTAGAAATTAAAATAATTTTTAAGGGTTTTGACAGAAAATTTAAAAAAATTAATTTTACACTTTTAATTATTAAAGAGGTTGACAACTTCTTAACCTTTAAGTTTTTGATAAGAAAAATATCAAAATTTTCAACTTATTTATTTCTCTAATGAAAACTAAAGAAATTTTTTTTGTTTCCTAGGGATAGAGAATCGGTAAAAAGATCTATAACTATACCTTCTATATATATTATAGATATGTTACTCATCAAGAAAAAAAATAGTATAGTTTGTTCTTAAACATTTGTGCATATGTTTAGATACGCAGGTTTTTCATTCAATGAAACTCGCTCGCATATTTAATTAATTACTTAAATCTATCTTGCCTTGTAGGATTTAGTTACAGTATTTGTTTTTTCATACCAGTATCTATTATATAAAATACAATAAATATTGCTTATGTGATAAATCACATTATAAAAATATAACTGAGGCAATTTTTGAATTATATTTTAGTATCAAAGAATATTAAATTAATACAATTTATAGATTACAATCTGAAACATGTTAAATTTCTGTATCTGTTAGAGATATGGTGTTACGTTAAGATGTTTATCCAAATATATTACATGTGATCGTAAAATGACTAAAGAGGTATTCAAGTTTACAAATATTAACTAAGAATCTACCATGTTCAATTTAATTAATATTCATTAAACAAGGGGTAAATTTAATAATTTTGTTTCCAACATTTAAAATCATCAAAAAGAATATAACTTAAACTTTAGAAAGAAAAATTAAGATGGCATTTCACTAAGATTGCCCAGGAGCATTAATTTCGTAAATCGCTGAAAGAAACACCAAATCAAAAGGATATTAATAAACACGAAATATTGCACATTTGTTTCAATCTTAAAAGAAGAATACATCTATAAATTAAAATAATCAGTAGTTTACCTGTATTTGTTTTTAAAAAAGAATTTAAAAGTGTAAAAAATTTTGCAATGATTAAAAACTACAATTTTTTATTAAAATAGACTATATTTGTTTTTAGGTTAAAAAAAGATAACATACCACAAGGAAATTAGAAAACTATATCTTTAATTCTTTTTCAAATAATTGTCAGGTGTCACATCTAAGGAACAATAGTATGACATTGATTAATTTGTATTATTAATCTCAGGTTCCTAAATGTTCTAGACCTTAAAAGGAAAAGTATAAATACTTTTCAAAATAGAAATAAAGGATGGTGTTTAAAAAGAATTTTACTAAAAATAACAAATATAAAAGTATCTTTATTCAGTAGCTCCATGAAGGAGAGGTACTCCCGCGGAAACCGATCAATAATAAATAATATAACATGTATTAATTAACTTTTTAAAAATTACTTACATCTTTTATTAAAGTATTTAATTTCTTCAAATGCTTACCTCTTTAAAGATTAATCTTGTTTTAATATCAAAGACCAAAAATTTAATTATTTAAAAGGTAATCCATTTTAAGAAATTAAATTATTTCTAAATACAATATTATTAATCAGAGTGTATTTCATATTTCGATCATATATTTTTCCTATCAAAATTATGTAGATATTTCAAATAATCATGATATTAAAGCATTCCTAACTAATTACTAAAGAAGAATTTATATTTTTTCATTCAAATTTCTCTTATTTTTCACATTT
Organism: Chrysopa pallens; assembly: GCA_020423425.1. NCBI lineage: Eukaryota > Metazoa > Arthropoda > Insecta > Neuroptera > Chrysopidae > Chrysopa > Chrysopa pallens. Next base: position 414,398 of record CM035597.1, on the reverse strand, counting down.
AATAATACATTATTTTTGTTAATTATTGTGTAAATATTTAACAATTAATCAATAAATAAGATAACAAATAAAATCTACTTTGTGTAATTAATTATTTAAATATTTAATTTAATCAAAAGAAGGCGATTTTTATTAAATTAAAATATTCTGATTTTTTTTTATTGCCAAGGGATGGGAAATCCTACGGAGAAATACCTTAGGGTTGCCCCTTCGGCAGATACTGTGAGCCTTTCACACACTAAAACCCACCCCCTTCGCACTATTGACTGCTTAAGTCTACCCTACCGTTTAGGCTTTGGTTACAGGAAAAATATTCTGATTTATTAAAATATAATTTAATTCAATAAATTAATAAACATTTTAAATAAATTAATTAATAAATAAATACTTTAATTAAACATTAATATTATTTACAATTTACTCTTCAAAAAAAATAATAAAATTTCAAATATTCTTTTTTGTTCAAAATTAACAAAAAATCAGATTGGCACTGATTGGTAACCAATGCTTCTAAAGTAACACCTTGGATATTATCCTTCTTATGAAGAAAACTTTCAATATTCCTTAACACTTCACTTAAATATTTCCACTCACTTTTAACCTCATCAGAGTGTAAAAAAGCATACTCATACCTGTCACTTAACTCATTGTAAAGAAATTCACTGTCATTTAAAAGAGTTTTTAATCTTGTAAAATTAGAATGTACATCTAATTTATAAGGACAGAGCCAGGAATTCTTTTCTAATAACAAAACAGCCCTTTCGTAATAAGAGATAGAAAGCGAGACTGTACTTTTGTAATTGTGTATGCCAAATATTTTAGCTTTGCTGCGCAGGAAATCTGCCTTCATTTTAAGAAGGTATGCTTTCATTTCTGGTGTTTGAAAATGAGAATCAAAAATGAGAAAAAATTCTTGGGCATCTTCAAATATTCCTATAAGCTCACTCTCTAACCTTTTGTTATATTTTAAAAGAACTCTTTTCTCGTACTCTTTAGTCAAAGTACACTCCAAATCTCTATTTTCTTCTGCTATCTTTATTAAATTAGCTATTATTTCAATGTAATACTCTTCCAACCTCTCTAACTCTTCTCTCTTGACTGGTATGTGTAAGATTACTTTATTTCTCAAAGCCTTTTTGTAGTGGTGTATCGCCATTTCTGTATTATTACACTTTAAACTTAGTTCTGCAAGAAAATATTCCTTTTCAACTATCATGGGTTCAAATAAAAATTTTTGATAAATTGATATCATTTTCTTCATTGATTAATTATACAGTTTATTTAATTAAATTTACTAAATTTATTAAAAATTTGATTTTTAATTTAAAAAAAGTCTTTCGTTTTTATTCTTTTTAATGAAGTTAATTTTATATTTTACTTTTTTAGAAACAAATTCCTATTTTAAGAAAATAGTCTTTTTTTGGGTTATTAAATTCTTTTTTTAGATGTAAAAAATTTTTTAAAGGATCCAATGTTCTTTTTTAGAAAGTAAAGGAGAAGAAAGAAAAAAAAATTAAAAATTAAAAATATAAAATTAAAAATATTAAATTAAAAATATAATTTAATAAAAAAGAGTAAAAACAAGAAAATTATAAAAATTAGAATGAAAAATTTAAAATTAAAAAAATAAAATATTTTTTAATGATTTATTTGTTTAAATATGGCAAAAAATTTATGTTGAATTTTTATTCTCTTTAATTAAATTACAATTAATACATTTTAGTATAACAATTTAATAAACCTTAACAAAGCAACAAAAACACTTATAAATGGAAAAACTTGGAAGAAATGCACTGCGACTCTCATCTCTCTGCCAATTTAATTCTATTCTTTCAGCAGATAATTTTTGTAATAATTTATTTAGCTAAAGAGTACTACGTTCCTGAGCTAAGTTTCTCGTTTTCAGGGTTGTTTACCCAAATTAAAGAAGGGAATTTGGAAATTGTTGGTATGATAATCACTCAGTTCTTCTTATTTGAGTTACTTTTAATGATTTTATCAAGAATAAAGAAAAGTGAGTTGTTTAACAAAGTTGTTTCTGCTATAATTTGTGGTATTTCTATTTGTATTTGTGTATTTACAATAAAAACAGTATTACAAATACAAAATAGCACTCTATTTAACGTAGCCTCTTATTGTATTGGATTTAATATGAAAGACAAGTACAGTTTTCATCTTGTAAATGGTATTCTTGATTATCTAGCATTTATTTTCTATTCCACCCTTAATTTAGCAAACAAAAACACAATCCTAGTTTCTTATGGAGCAATAAACTTACTTTCATTTATATTTATGTCAATGTATTATCAGTTCTCCGATCTTTTTATCTTACTTTTTACTGCTGTAAAACTGATTTATTACAAATTGTGTTATTTTTTAAATGGTGGATGGTTTTTTATTTGTATGTATTCTGTGATATTGGTTCAATTTTTTGTAATGATTTACTTTTTACAGTATTTCTCTCATTTTTATGAAAAGGTTGATACGAATTATTTTGTTGGGTATCTCAAATATTTTTATAAACCTTAATAAATGACCTTTTCTAAAAATTTATGATCTAAAAATTTAAAGATACATTGACTTTTTTTAAAATTTAGGATATAAAAATTTAAAGATACATTTACTTTTTGGGTAAACGCAGGTGGTAAGGTCACGTAATTAAAAAATTTAACATTATTATTTTATAAACATATTATATTTAAAAAGACCTCTGTTAGAATTTTACAAATAATGTTAAATTATAATTTTATTGATTAAAGATATTCCTTTGAAAGCGACAAAAAATAATTGAATGATGTAAAAAATCTATTTTTTATTTAAATATCGAGGCTTTTATTTTAATGAAAAAACAAAATTAAAAGTGTTTTATAGCGCGAAGACGTTTTAGAAATTTATTGTTTTCCTAAAATTTAAAAATTTATCATTATTATTCATTTAAAAATTCTTTTAAAATATATAAAATTAGGTATAAAAAGCTAAACGTTTTAAACTTTGTCGTTTCAAAAGAAAATCATACCTTTGTTTTACTTAAATAAAAAGTAATTCAATTTCTTAACTTAAAATTCAAGTATGCAAAATAATTAATATTTATTTTTAGTTTTGTTTTTTGATTACAAATTTAGTGTTAAAATATCCAAAAATGACATTTTATAATAAGTAAATTTTTAATTTACAATTTATTAATTTCTTTAAAATGTAAATTATCATACCTGAATTTGGGTTATAATTGATAAATATGGATAATAGAGTTGTTTGCCCAATTTGTATTAATTTATGAGTATTATAGGAGCTTAAATATACTAGTTTTAATTAAAAAAATATTTTAAAAGATCTGAATTTCTTTAATAGAAAACTTACAGGTAAAAAATTTTTTAATTTGTATATTAATTAAGTAATCATTTCTATTTCAGTAAAATATTAATTTACTTCTAGTAAAAAAGGTATTTATATTTTGAAAATTAAGACCCTTGATGTTACTGTTTTGTTTTTTTACTTTTAGTTTGTCAATGTTCAAGAAAAAAACAAAAGAAACGACGAATCACAAAGAGTTACTATCAAAAACAGAAAACCTTTTAAATAGATTAGAAAAAGACGCATTAAAAGTATCTAAAAAAATACAAGAAATTATACAAGATGAAAGCAATGTAAAAAATTCAATTAAAAAGGAAATTGATACTATTATTGCTAAATGGGATGAATATTGGAATAATTCACAAAAAATCTTTGATAATGAAGGCGAAAACAATTCCCCATTAGTTTATTTAGATAATATAAGGGAAGATCTTGTTAATGAACTGTATCAACATTATGGTGATCAAAGAAATATGTTATTATTATATAAAAATAAAATCCTTATGAGGGCTGAATCAGATTCCAAGAATTTTAATCCACAACAAACGGAAATAAAAGCTATTACTGATAAAATTGAAGACAAAAAAAAATGTTTTAAGGAGATTCAAATTTCCTATCAGAATCTAAATGAATTTATTCTGACTGATAATAGACAATTAAAGAAGAATCTACAACTTAATTTGAAAAATATCTACTTGACAAATAATATAATTCTTGGTAAATTGGGTAAAATTTCAAATGAAATAAATCAAATTGCTAAAGTGTTGAACATAGACTTGAGTAAACCAGAACATGGTTTTGATTCTATAAACGAACTAACCCCAACAGCACCTGAATATGAAACGGAATCAAGAAGTGTAACAAGGATCGGTAAAACAAATGTTTATAAAGGTGAAGATGAGTCAAGGTCAAGTGAAAAAATTCAAAATTCTGAGATAGATACAAGTGAAAAAAGTATTTATCCCACCTTGCCAATGAACAATGGATAAATAAATAAGTTTACATAAATTTAAAACTTTTAAGATTATAAATAAACTTCTCGCAAGAATTAAAAAAATAAATATTATATATTAAATCTTTAAATAATCTTTTAGAAAAAACAGTATGATTTAAGATATTATAAAATATTGAATTCATATCAATAAATTTTTATATCTTAGTTCATATCATATTTTTATTAAAAATTTATGATCGGTATAAATATCAAACAAGAATAATACATCTTTATTGCTAAACTTTAAGTCAATATTTGTTACATTCTTATGAACTTATTTTCTAAAAATAATTTTTTCGGAATTTATAAATTTTAAGTTTCAAAAAAATTATTTTATAAAAGTAAAATATAAAACAACTATAACATTTTTAAAAAAATTTAAAAGCTTTTTTTGCTCTAATACTTAAATTAAATATTTCTAAAAGACACTTTAGAAATATACTTTTAATATTGAATAAATTGTTAATTTTTTTAATACTTCTCTTTTTAGACCACCCCCAATTTATATATTTAAGTTGTTAGTTTGTGATTTTTATAGAATATATTGATCTTAAAAAACAGTGGGTCTAGACTTTGATGATTAATATCTGTTTTTATGAATTTAGCATATTCTTTAGCAAAATATAAATCATTTTTTTGTTGCCTAGGGATACAAAATCCGTACAAAGCTCTTTTGCTATACCTTCTATAAAAAATATCAAAAAATATGAATAATTTATTGTGTCTTGAACTTATTAATTAAATTTATCACAGGTTCTATGTGGTTCTATGACCAACCCCTAAAACTTTAAAAGAATTTATTTTAAAAAAATATGAGGTTTTATAAATCTATGAATAAACAAAAATATTTTAGTAAAAGTATATTCTTAAGGTATTTCGAGCTCAACGAGGTTCCCACGCGATGCCTATCAATTTTAAATCATAAACTGTACTTATAGATGTGTTCTTTAACCTAATTTCAAATATAAAAAGAAATCTTAATTATATCAATACTGTGTTCGAATTCTTTATTATATTTTATGAATAAACTCACCTTTAGTATAAAATCTTATTATAAATAAATATTGGGGAAAGTTTTTTAAGTTTTCTAATCAAAATGAAAATCCAATCTCTCTTCCTTTTCAAGAATATTTCTTATACAATTTAATATAATATTTGTTATTGTAAAGTCATCTAAATCAGTTCAAAACCAACTTTCTACATTTATTTTAAAAAACAACGCTGTGAAAGAAAGTTACGAAAAAACAAAAAAAATTTAATTTTTTGCTATTTATTATCTATGACTAAAAAAGAGAAGAAACCCATTTGATACAAAAAATCTTTTAATTTATTCTTGATATATAAAATGCTTTTCTTTGAATAAAAACATCTATTTATTTATTTTATAGTCATCGAACAAACAAGATCATCGGAAGCTCTTTAATATAAATTTTAAAATAAGTAAGAAAAGTTAAATATATAAAGGGAGTTAAAAAATTTAAATATGTATACTAAAATTAAAAATCTGAATAGTAAATGTAATATAACATTTGCCAAGTACTGCTCTTCCCTTCTCTTTAAAAAGATTCAATCAGGGTAGAACAAATAAATTTAGTATTACTTAATGTTTATATTAAATGTTATTTGATTTTGTATGTTTACTGAACGCGGCATATTAAGCATTTACAACAAAAGTAAGTTTAAATTCTCCATCTTCAGTTCTAAAGATATCTTTTTCTAAGTATATTCTTTTAAAATTCCTGTAACCAAAGCATGTAAGGAAGGATATACTTAGGCAGTCAATAGGGTGCACGGTATGGGGTTTAGAGGGGGAAAGCCTTTCAGTATCTTTCGTTATACCTAGTTGTGTAGGAATATATTTTACCATATGTTTCTTTATGAATGGGTATCAATATATTATATAGAATTATAGTAAGAGATCTTCGTATGGATTTTCCATCCCTAGGCAACAAATAAAAAGTTATTTTAAAACCCACGATATTTTTTCCAAATACCGATTCTGTTGATACAATTCCTTTTAATGCAAGTTAACATCTTCAGTCTGATTCTATGGTATCATATATTATTAAAAATATTTTAGAGAAATTTACTACTATTTGTTTTGATTCAAGGTTCTTACACTCTGGAAATGAGGAATATTAGTCAATTTTTAGGACATAAATTTTGTCAATGTGTATAAAAATTTTTTATATTGAGTTTATGTTTTCTTTCTAAGGTTTGATTTCTGAAGAAAATATATAGTCCATGCTTTAACTCATACAATTACACTCATAATTCATTTCGTCATTCGCATATTAGCTGGTTTTGTTTATTACTACCATTAACATGCAAGCTTGTTAGCTAAAACCATAAACTTCCTATCAAAATGATTTTATATCAATGGTTTTATATTGTTTTTGAGAAGATCTTTAGATTTATATATGTGGATTTATGGAATTACTCAAATATATAGTTTGAAATTTCTTAAATTTAAAAGAAAGATGAATGCAGATCTAAAATTTTGAATTCAATTATATAATACAAATCATATTTTTATCTCACGAATGATTACTTTTTGTTTGAAAAACAACAATCATATAAAAGATATATATTAAATGGTTTTATTTGAAGGAATAAAAAACTTTATCTAAATTTTGATAAAAGAAGCCTCTTTCAGATAAGACTTTATTTAAAAAAACTAATCCTATTTATGCGAAGATTTTTAACCTTTTTTTGAGATGAAGTTCTATTTTTGTTTTATCTCTTGTATTTCCCTCAAACCGAATTCATTTATCCTAATTTAATACTGAGATGTTTTTTAGGACGTTTTTGTCATTCGCTTATAATTTTATATTCAGGATTAATATTTGGTATTAAATATTTAGAGCTGAATGTTTTAAGTCAAGGTTGCGAATGTCGTTTTTAATTAAATAATATTTTTTAGGATACAATATTTATTTTAAAATTTACTTTAAGTATTTTCGAAGTATATAATCGATCAAATGATATCATTCGCCTTTTAAAACATCTAAATCTTATATATACTTCTTTATAACTGCCAATTATAAGCAGGTTCAATATTTAAATATAAAGTTTAAAACCCCATAAGTTTTTTAGTTTATTGGTCTGTGTATAAAGTTTTACAATTTTTTTGTTGTCATTTAGAATTTTCTCTGCTAAGGCAAAAAACTCAATTAGAGAAATTGTGTAATTTTATACATACACACAATTCTGCTGAGATTTTTTTAGTTGTTCCCTTGTATTAATATCAACTATCTAGAACTTAAAATATAAACTCTTTATTTAAATCTTGACATTTTGGAATAAAAATACACATCTTAAATAAATATATTATAATTTTGAATAAATGCCATGTAATTTATAAACCAGACATAAATTTTGTTTTGTTTCTAATTTTAAGGGCGCTTTTGATTTTTCGCCGTGTTCTTTCTTAAAAAACTTGTTTCCTATATTTTTAACATCTATTTTAGATAAATATACGTAACTAGTTGAAATTTTTGTAATCCTGTTGTTTTTTATTTGAATGCTTTTTTGCTGGTGTTTCTAGTTTGTAGATTTTATCGAGTAATTTGCTATAGTTATTTGCTAAAACTAAATATTCGGCATCTTTAGATTCAATTACTTTTTTTAAATATTCAATTTTTCTTTCCAACTGTTTAATAATTGCTTTCTGTTTCATGTTTAAATTTTCAATTTGGTCAATCTCTTTGTTATCTATAAATGGTAATGCTTCTTCATAATCAAGAAAATCTTGAGAAAAGGTGGCCTTTTGGATAATTTCTATGCTTTTTGCATGTTTTCTTTTATTCCGTTCTTTTTTGTTAATAATATCTGATGTAACCTCATCACTCATGTTATAAAGCGAGTTTAGTCTCTCTTTTCTGCCCCTTCCTAGATTGTTTAAACTAAGAGTAGAGCGAGATGTTCTTAATACTCCAGAAGGATTTATGCTAAATATATGAGAACATGTTTGTTTGAGTTTAGAGCTAAATGAAGTATTTCGTTTTATTCCTCGCTCTTCTGCTTGCTTCACTAGTTGAGTTAATAAGAACAAAAGTTGCATCGTTTAAGGGGTTGTTAATATTTTTTATACTATTATGAAATTAGTTTTCTGTGTTTTAATTATTAAAAAATTGTTTAGCTTATTCAATTCGCTGATTTTTTTATCTTAAACCTCTTAAATCAGTTTAGAAGTAAAGGGTTTTCGTTTTAGATTAAGTGATTTATGATAGTCAAAACAAACATATAAAATGTAATTATTAATTAAATATTTCCTATTTTGTTTATTTCACATGTGATTTTTGTAGCGTAAATTAAAGATAAACTAATTTTTTTTATTTTAAAAAAGGTATTCCATAAAAATCACAATTTACTTTATTTATTAACTAATTTACCAAAAACAGAGTTTATGAACAGAAACTGATACTAAATTTGATATTAATTTAAATTGTTTATTTATCGTTTAAGAACTAACCTTACTTGGTTAGGAAATATGATGTTTGATATGTATGAATCATACACAATATTAATTATTGTAGATACTATTTATTTACTCAAATACTACTAATCCCTTGATGATTAAATTTGTAAAAAATATAAATGATTAGTTGATTTTTAGTGTAGATTTGTTGTTTCTTTAATATGTGTTATTTCTTTAACTATGGATTTATTTTTAAAGAACAGGAGGATTTTATTACAACTCATTTTATTTTAAAAGATTTTGACCGACTTGTTAATATTACTCTATGATATAAAAATAAAGTAAAAAAATACCTATTGAATATTAGATTAATAATTTAAAAGAGTCAATTCCAATATCTATTATTTAATATTCTGAAATATTAGAAATTTTAATTACAAAGAAAAATTAAGAATGCTGGTTTTAGGGATTTATTTTACAAAAAATAATTTAATAATTAAAAATACTTTATATATCATAAAATTAAGCATATGGTGATATTGTTTATCATCAGTGCATGCCATATATCTCCGATACATCGACTTTACATTTATATTTTTATTTGCGCAATTACAAGAGGAATACTTGTTCATAAGAGATAATTTATTTAAACCTTTTAAGATCTAAATTGATTGCTATTAAATCACATGGATTAATTATAAATTAAATTAACTTAGTCTAAGAATAAATCAATTAAAAATTTATTACACCACAAAGCGATTCAATTATTTTAAGAAGCGTCGTTAATGTCACTTAAATTTTGCAGTTGCAAGATATTATTCAATTCCATTGAAAAGTAAGGTTACTATCGTCTTTTACAAAAAAATATATTAGCTCGATCTAGTTCAACATAATTTTCTTTTTACATAGAAAGTCAAGTTTAAAAAGGAATTTTAAAAGATTGTTTTGTATTGATTTATAACAAAGAAATCATTTATTTCAAGTTATTTTAAAATTATTAATTGGATTAAACTTGTGATTGTACAGAGTTATTATAAATATTAAAAAAAGATTTTTGTAAATAACTACTCCCTGCTTTAAAAGTATAAATAATTATATTTTAAATATGTAATATTGTAAACCTTCTATTCGAGCCAAGGCATAATTACTAAATAATCATTAAATACAAAATTACATTTCAAATTTTTATTTAAAAGAAAATGATATACAAAATTAATTTCCATACAAGGCAAAATTAGATTTCTTTAATAATTCATTATATTTAGATAATTTTCTTGTCCTTTGTTTATGACATGCTAATGGGCATATATAAATAAAATAAATTCAAAAATATATATAGTTTATAAAACCTTTTTCTATTAAGACTTTGATATGAATATTGTTTACAGGTTTAAAAATATTTATTATTAAAATTTTCATTATTTAAACTTATGACTTAACAACAGGTTATAAAACGTAGAGTAGTTATTTACTAAGGAGTTAGCAATTTCTTTTGGTTAGAAAAATTTTATTGTTTTTTTTTTTCTTTGTTAAAGATACTAGATTTAGAATAAATATCTTAATCAATAAGATAATACAACATTTTATTAATATTTTTTTACATGATAATAGTCTCTACTAAATTTTTTAAGTATTATTAGAATCTAATTAGATTCAGCCGCTTCTTTCGCTTAGAAAATTAAATGCCGTTTTTTCTACGGCTATACGGTTGTGTTTTTGTAGTTATTTTAATTAAGCAAGATTTTAAAACAGTTATAATATTTTTTGTGTTATTTTATTCATAAAGTTTCATTATGTTTTTACCGTACAAAAAATACATTCATAGAGTTTTTGGTTAAACCTCTTTTTAGAAAGTTAATTTTATGATTAAAGGATATTTTCTTAAAATGCTTTTTAATAGTTGATATTATGCCCAAATTCGGTGCTAAAACAAAGAAATAATATTGGATAAGAGATGGGAGATTTTAATGTTAAAAATTGAACTCAGTATGTGTATGTTGGTTGTTTATGATCGAAAAAATTATTCTTTTATTAGTAAATGTTTATTATTAATGTTTTTTAAATAATTACAAAAAGGATTATCGAATTTCAACCTGCTTATTGGAATCATGTTTAACTATTTTGTTGTTTAAAATTTTTCTTATATATCATTTTGAGATTATAATTATGTATTGTAAGTGGATTGAACATTTTCCGATTTTTATTTTACATCAATAACAATGTAATTTTTTGACTTTTTTTTCTAGAAAAATTTTATTATTATTTGTTTTAAAGAGCTTTCAGGAAGATGTTTGAAAAATAAGAAAATTTTATGAACGCATTAAATATCTATAGGCCATAAAATCTGCCTTACTTATCTGCAAATATAAAAAAAAACAACGAACAGTATTTTTATTTCAAATTCAGACTCTCTACTTATTTCTCTTTTAAAAAACATATCGACTCTTCAACTTTCCTTTTTTTGATGCCTAAGGATGGGAAAGTTACACGAATATCTTTTGCTTTACCGTCTGTATATATTATATAATATCCATTCAATTTAAAACATAGGGTAAAATATATTTGTAACCACCAGGTACGGCTCAAGAAACCGTGAGCCTTTCGCCCGTTAAACCCCATTCCATGCACTCTATTGACTGCTATGTCTACTTTACCCGTAGGCTTTGGTTATAGGAGGAGCCTTTAAATATACTAATTATTTTAATTTATTTTTAGTTGCAGGAGATACCAACTTATATAATTGAATAATGATAAATCTCAGAAAGAAACGATGAATTATGGTGTAATTTTTGTTCGCGATTTATGGCCAGGCATTAATTAATATTCACATCACGTAGTTTAAAATTGGTAGATAAAATAAAGTGATTGAAATAGACGAGACCACAATTTTAGAAAAAAGTATCATCGAGGAATATTTTTTCAATAAACATGGATGTTTTGGGGAATATAAAGAATATGGGTGTCGTAATATTATAAAATAGTAGAGAATAGAACAAGAGAGGCTTTGATACACTTAATAAGAAAATACATCTAACCCGGAAAAATAATTTTTAGTGATAAATGCGTTGGTTATTTACAAAAACATTTAATCTTAGTAATTTAAAAAGTTGTCAGTATACACATTTTAAAGAAAAGTATACTGAAAGTTTGATGATCTTAAAACATGTTGCTATACTAATACTTTTGAAGGAGCTTCTGGCAAATTAAACTTCGATTTCAGAAAAAAAAGGAGCAGACATTATTTTAAAATCGTAATATTTGAATTTTAAATTATGGCCACTGAGATTAAATGTTCATCTTGGGGTCTTAATTGTTGTAGTATAGGCAATTACATGCTATAATCGATTGATTTATATAAATTTGATTGATAAATCCCGAAATAGTAAGATCAATCAAAAAGTATAAATACAATTACATTTAATAAAGTATGAATAATCCAACGAAAGATTATAATTATAACAGTATTAATAAATTTTTTTGAAAGCAGTATTGTATCAGGGATCAGTGCTAATCCTTAATTGTGCTGTCAGAAAGTGACTTTTATTTCATTAAATGTTCTAGACTCAAAGAACATTTAATGGATAAATAGCTTGAAAACATAAATAAAAGATGGTTAAAGAATTTAAATATGTTTTAAATATTTTAAATAAAGAAGACCTAAACAAATATTTAATTTATAAATTAATATAACTTATTAATCTTTATTTTATATTTTTTTATTTTAACATTTATATTTAATGCCAATTTTTAATAAATTTTTTACCTTAATAATGAAACTAATATATTAAACCTTTGCTTTTAAGTAAGTGTGGAATTTTTTTAAAAAAATTATATTTTACTTCTTTAAAGGTGGTTCGTAAAAATTTCATTAATTTATTTTTTTGTTGAATTATATAAAAAACTTCTTTAAATCAATATTGATGCAAGTATCTGATCTAATTCAACAAATTAAAAGCGAATTATTCCTGGGTTTAGGTTCGGCTAATTTACTATTATAAGAAATGTTATTTTAAAGAATCTATCTCGATTTAAAGCTATTAATTTGATTATCTTTTTCTAGAAACTAGAATTTTAAAAAAAATATAAATATACAAAAATTTCATTTCCATTAGTTACTTATAATACAAATATGTTTTTAACCAATTTTTGCCATTACATACAACAATCTGGGTTTTGTTTCCATAGCTATATATTCAAAGAGGTTTGGGTTTACAAAATCAAAAAAAATGCGGTCATAAATTCCGAATGAATTACCTTTGAAAAATTTCTCAAAATTGAAAAATTTAGACCAGTACATTATAATAAGCAAACCATAACGCTCATATAATTTATATTTAAACAATTGTATTGATCAAACGCGAATTTTCATTTAAAACGAAGATTGCAAGTATACCGTAAAATATATTATAAAAAAATATGTAGTTTTTACTACAGTAAAGAGTTTTAAACCTTCTGGAAGACATTCACATCTTACGTTTGTTGACTTGAAGGATATTGCAGAGAAGTTTGTACTGAATTTTTTATTAAGCACCCTTTTTTGTTTGGATGGCTCGAAGTAGTTGTTAAAGTTAATAAAAACAGCTATTGAGGAAAACTTCAAAAGAAAATAATATATGTATAGAACATAGTGGGCATATTTCTTCTGTAGAGAAGGCTTTTTAATTATTGTCTTTGATTCTAATAGGAAAAATATTTTCTCTCAATTTTTCCAAATATAAGGCCCAAAAGCATTGTTATAGCCAATGGTGCTCATATTTATTACATTTTGTTTTCTTATGACAATTCTCATTATCCAGTAATTCATTTCTGGAATTTGCAGATCGGATTAGATGTTCTACGACAAATGAGTAAAATACTAATGGCAAAAATTAAGTAAAGAACAGAAAAGAATATGATATTTCTAGGAAAGTGTTTTCAAACCAATTAGTAGAATTTATATCAAGGCAGAAGTTTTGTAATGACTTTAAAGCATTTATATTACATGTAAATAAAATATACCCTGTTAGTAATGATTGAAACAATGTTTAAGTTAAGAATTTTGGCTTTTTGCATTTTAATCATTCAATTTCTAATAATAATTAAATATTTTTATGAGATTTTTGATTAATTATTTTGTTATTTTTATCAATTAGTAATTTATTGATTTGTTTGAAAAAATTATAAAAATATTTCATACAGTAATCTACATACATTCCTTTTCTTATGATTTCTCAACTTAAGATTTAGAGCTAAAAAATACAATATATAAATTACTTTTATTTTATAATAATTTTTCACAAATTTTTTGATATTTGTACTTCTTTGGAGTTGTACAAAAAATTTAATATGATTTTATTCTTTTGATTTAAATTTCATCACTGCTAAATCAAAAAATATTTATGATGGATTTTTAATATTTTCTAATTTGAAAATTTTCTCATAATTTACAAAAATGTTGTGTTTAAAAGAAATTCAATAAAAATGTTGTATTACACCGATTCAAAAAATGGTAAACTAGTGTTCGCTTAATGCGTGTAAACTCTTTTTTCTAATCGATTTCTGGTCTAAATGGCAAAATAATAAATTTTTTATTGATGATTGATTGGAGTTTTATCAATTATGTTTTTTGTAAGACACAATTACATAATTTAATTCACTGTTGATTTTACAATATTTAAATGCTATTTTTAATTGCTTTGTGCTTTTGTAGTGCTTATTTTTTAAATAAGAAGTTATCTTGAAATAGAATGAAAATAAAATATGATTTTGTAATTAAATTATGATAATCAAATTAAAAAAGGCGTTTTTTTTCACATATTTTAACCGTTATTTATTGAATTTTAGTTACAAAGTTCAATTTACAGAGCATACATATGTAAAATTAATATATATTCAATATTTTAAGATCAATATAATAATATTTTTCTATAAAAAATCAATATATTTAATACAAAATAAAAATTAGGTCACTTGATTCCCTTATTTATTAACTTAAAAAAATCATTTCAAACATCAAGAAATCCATAAAATCTTTGACTTCATCAAGCTTCTCCATAACTTTTTCTGTCGTATCAAACCTTTTGACATTTAAGACTTCAGTTTTAAGTGAAGAATTTAATAAGGAATATTGAGAAGAGGCAGAAATTACTTTGTCGATTGAAGTATTGCATGTAGCATCAATCAAAATATCAAGTATCTCGGAAGTCGAAAGACTCTTCTTTTTGGATTGATTAGTCTTAAGCGCACTCTTTGGTTCAACTTGTTGATCTTTTTCTACTTTCTTTTTTAGATCTTTTTCTGGTTTAACTTGTTTATCTTTTTCTGGATCAACTTGTTGAACTTTGTCATGTTCGGTTTGTTTATCTTTTTCTAGCTTCTCTTTTAGATCTTTCTCATATTTAGTTTTTAGACGAGAAAATATTTCTTTAAAACACTTATCTCGTAAATCAAAAAAATCTGGATCGTAGTGAAGACGAAATATTCTTTTAACTAGAACTGTTTTGGTTAATTTTAAGTGTTCAAAAAGATCGATCAAATTTTTGTTTAAATCGTCTTCTTTTTGAGGTTTTTGTCTTTTTTCAATAAATTTAGATTTTTCTAATTTTAATTCATTAATATAAATAATAGTGTTTTTCTTTTCTTTTTCTAAAAATTTTTGAGAACTATTCCTTCTAAGTTCTTGAATATACCACGAAACAAATTTTTCTGAGTCGATATTTTTTAATATTTCATCATATAGGCCATTAAACTCACCTTCCTCTAAAACTTTATAAATGATGTTCCCCTTCTCTTTTTCAATATTTTCTGTATAACTGCTTTTGTCTAAATACTCTGAAAGTTTTAATTCGCTGTTTTATCTATAAATGTTTTGATTGCTAAAGAAATAGATTTATAAATATTTATATCACCACAAAATTTCTTAATTTTTGAATAATCCTCTTTATTCTCGAATTTACAATTTTTTAGCTCATCATATATTCCTTTTGCTCTTAAAAATGCGAAGTATTTGGTTTCAATAAGCTTTTCTAATATTCCTGTTGTTTCTTCTTTACGAATGGTAGTCTCTTCTTTTTTGCAGGTGGAATTTGCAGGATTTCCAGTATCATATTTTATTGTCTTTTTTTCTTTAATTTCCACACAAAAAATTGAATACAAAATTTTAAAATATAAAACTACCCCTCTTTTTAAAACACTTTTTTGAGTGACTTTTATGTTTTCCACATCGCTTTTATCATTTAAAATACTATCGTCTAACTTTTTTCTTAATTCGGCTATGAATGATTCTAGGTTTATTTGGTCTGCTAAAATAGTCTCTTCCGTTATAGATTGAGATTCATTTCTTTCCTTCAAATTTTGTGAATAAGCATTACAAATTTCTAATTTCATCCTCAACTCTTTTCTAAAATTCGCAAGGTCTTCATCTTTTAAATCTTCGTCAAAAATGGGATTTAAAGAATCTTTATATTTCTCAAAAAAATTTTTCTCCCAAGTATCACTATAATTTTCCAAAAACATTTTGTTAAAGGTATCATCATCATACAAAAGATTAGTTATCTGTTCTTCAAGATTCTTTTGGTATAAAGAAAAAAACTCTTTTTGCATTCCTCTTAATGTTGGTTTTGTTTGTCTAAGTTCAAAAAGGACTGTGGTCTTTGACTGCAATTCACCTTCTAAAACATCTTTCTCTGCAGCAAAGATGAAAGAAACAAAAGTAAAGTAACTTTAAAATCATAAAAAGGGGGTAAAATCTCTTTAAATATTTGAGAATTGATCATTTTTAGTAAATTTACTTAATTTACTAGAAATATAACATTGTTGGAGAATAAAATTTTTTTATATTTCTATTTATCAAATTTTTCTACATTTATAATGCTAGCTAAAAATCAGTGATACCAATCTTGGCTTACGTGCTTGATCCGATTAACTTCCTTCAAATTTGTTTTATTTTTCTAGGAAAAATTTAATCTCTCATTTTTGGATAATTTAAAGTAAAACTTTAAAGTAGAAAGAATTCCTCATTTAGCTTAGTAGGCCATTAAAAGAACAGAAATTATATCCCAAAAAAGAAATATTGCATTTTGATTGATTAAACCAAAAGAAGAAGCAAGGTTTTAATTTTTTGATAAATTAAATATTAAAAATTTTTTAATTATGCTTTAAAAATTTTCAATATTTTTTATTTATTATAATTTACTTAAAATTTAAGTATTAAATAAATCAAAAATCATAATTTTTATTTTTATTAAATAAAAGATTTAAAATTTGACCTGTATAATTTTTAATGGTTTGAATTATTTTAAATCTTTTCTGTAATGATTCATGTATTGAGTAAGTTTTATTCCTCTTAGATTAATTAATATATATAAATTTGTAAAGAAAGTAATTTGCATTTATTTTAAAAATAAATAAAAAAGAAATATTTATTTTTTAGAGATAATGATTTATTTTAAAACATTATCTTAAAGAATTAAACAGAATTCTTATTCTGGTTAAATATTTACAATTTTGGTTAAAGTTTTATGCCCAAGATTAAAAAATCTCATGTTAGAATTTTAGAAACCTTGTTCATAAACTTAATATGACTCATTATTGTAATAAAGAAAATGACAAATGTAAAAATAAATATGGCTTATTTTTAATTTTAGAATATTTTTTTCCTTTTAAACAAAGAAATAAAATTTTAAATAAAATAAAAAACAATAAATTTCTAAAGAAATAAATCTAAAATTATACTAAATTATTTCTAAATTAATCTGAAAAATACCATAAGTTTTTAAAATATCAAATCTTCGCATAAAAATTACGTTTTGTTTCAAAATGCCACGATATTTTATATATTAAAAATAAATTTTATATTTTTAAAAATAAATTAAAATCAAAATTAATAAAAAAAAAACAATAAGTTTATTCTAAATACCATTCATAATAGCTAAATAAGGCTTTGAAATACACATCGTCGGGAAGATTTTTTTGATTAGATACACAGTATATAAATGTTTCCTCTATCTTTAAATATTTAATGCTTGGTTCAATGCAGCCTAGTGAATATTGAACAATCATAAAAAAAACCTTCTCTTCTTTAGACTTTTGATCAAACAATTTACCCCTATTTGGATGTGTAACATGCTTTATGATTCGGGATCTATGCCACGCTTTGACTTAATTTATAGTTCGAGGTGTATATTTGAGGACTCGCTAATTATCCGACCAAATTTCAATAGGGAATAAGGGAAATCGGCTCGCTTCCGTGTTTCCAATATGGTGTTCTTTAAAATAGGTTAAAAACTCGTGAAAAGAAGAATCAAAAATACTTTTAGAATTAGTTTCAATATCGTTAAAAGCGGATTTCACAGAATATATTTCATAAAATGCTAGGTTAAAAAATTCTAATTATTTATTCAAATTTGTTGTTTGATTTGTTTAAAAATGTTAGTTTGTGTTTCTGCATTTAGCCCCATATAGCCTGACCAAAATGTAATAGACATGCATTTGTTGTACTATTAGTGAATTTATTTTGAAGAGACTTTAGTGACGCTAGTTAAAGATCAATAATTATAAACTCTGGTTGGGTTTTAATTTTTTTTAACACAAATTCAAAACATTTGTTTAAATTCGTTTGAAATTTTTTTCCAAGTAAGGAATACAATAATGGTATAATCTTACCGGACAAACCCCCATTTATTGTTATTAACTTAGCAAATTCTTTCGTAACAGACTTAAAAGTTCCGTCGATTAACCAATAATTGGCTTTTTTTAGATAATTCAAAGAGTTTTCAGAAGCAAAAATAATTGCACTTTCTGCATCTGTAAAATCTGAACTATATATTGAAAAAGGTCTTTTCCAAAAGTATATTTGTAATGATCGGATATAACTTTAAACAATGGGGTGGTTTTTAAACATTTTTTGACCTTACTTTGGTTACTTTATCAACCAATGACTTATAACTAGGCATCAATCTTATAGTATCATCGTTCAAATCATTTGATAAATTTGCTATTATGTCCGATGAAACTTCTTTCTTTATCAATAATCTTTCATTTAATCTATTTATACAAGTGTTTTATTTTAATTTTAGCGGACTGCTCTTATCATGGTTATTTTCTTGCATCAAAGTGATATTATTATACTCATCTAGGAATATTTTTCCCTTACATAAACGTTTGTGACATCTAAACAAAATGTCAATTTCGATTTTTCGCACAAAATTATAAAGATGTTTGTCTTGTCCCAAGGACTCATTCTTTATAAAATTTAAGTAAATGGATTTAATTGTTTTATTCATGTTTGGAAACCTGTCCTTATTTTGCATCCTTTATGATTTACGATGATATTTATACTTTTAACATATCAAATTGAAAGATTTTTTTACGTTCTGTGATAATAAGATTAATCAGAATACAACAGCTAATAAATGTCATAATTCAAACACTACAATGTTCTTCATAAATTAGATTTTTTTTGATCCTTTCTGATTTGTTATATATTGTATATTTTAAATGGATTATTAAAAATTAAACACTTATTCGTGCAATTTCTACCCCATGCCTCAGCAACACTTCTTCTGTTGCTGATGATGATTTCATCGAGGCATTCTCATCTCCTGTGTTCTTTATTAGGCAAATTAACATTTTTATTTAAACCTTTAGTCTCTATTCTCATCTGGCTTCTTAAGGGTCAAAATTAATTATTTATAAATTTGAAAATATTAAAATAAAATATAATTAATATTCCCCATAGCCACTGCTATACAGTAACAAAATAAATTTAATGTTTTCTAACTCTGATATAAGTAAGATTTCTAAATAAATGTGTCAAGCTCACGTGGAACTTACTTGTATACTGCATAGTTAAGGTAGATTGATTTAAAATAAAAGTGTTTTTTATTCATTTTATTTAAGTTTCTTTTTCTTTCTGAATCCATTGCGTGGGGGTAAATTTTTGTTTATTTAAAAAATTAAAATTTAAATAAAATATTTTTTGTAAGTTATTACAAAATGATTGTATTATTCTACCTATTTGCTTCAATTTAGTGGTTGTTCACACTAGCCGTGTTGTGGTGGAGGAGCAAACTAATCTGTGTTGCTCCTCAGCTATCTTAGGGATAAAAAAATTCAAATACAAATCTACCAAGTAACTTTCATTTTACGAAAAAGGTGTTCTATGAAATTTAAATAAATTATATGGCTCGATTTTAGTAAACAAAATTTTTAAACAACTAAATATACTTTATTTACAATAACAGAGAATCCCTTGAGTTTTTATAGTATTTTTGGGTCTGAAGGTTCTTCAGGTACCACAAAAAGAGACTCTTTGTTTTGTTTATTTATTATTATTTAAATATAATTACTCATATTTATTAAAATTTTTTCTCTTTATATTTAATTTTGCTTGTCTTTTTGGCGGAAATATCAACATTGGTATTTCTGAAAGTCTCATACCTCATAACTACTATGAGATTCAATAAATACGGGAATAATATACCCACATTGTTAAATATTCCTTAATTTAATATTAGAAATCACACAAAATAAAAGTAGATATCATCTATAAAGTCAAATTTACTGTTAAATCCTTGAGAAACTTATAAATAATGTAATTAAATTTTTAAGTAATTTACTAAAATGTAATTGTCGTAAATATAGTCTTTATTCATACTATGCATAAATTTATTTAATTTAATCGTATTTATGCTTTTTGATTGATCATACCATTTCGTGGCTGATCAATCGGATTTGGATAGATCAATCAATTGTAGCAAATTGCTTATTGCTACGACAGTAATATTTGTAAAATTAAAAAAAATTTTTTATAATTTTAAATAACTTTGTAATAAACAAACACTTCTTTAATTTTCCTTTTAAGTTTTAATTTAACCAAAAAGTAAAATTATTCATTTTCATAAATGGTTTTTTAAAAAAATATTGTATATAAATAAAAAATTTTCCTAACCCTTATATGTTAACAGAAGAATCAACCATAATTAACGAAGAAGAATTAAAAGATAAACTTACCCAAGTAAGCTTAGGTCATTACACTAAGAAAGCACTCAACAAAATTACTAAAGATGACATTAACAAGAAAATTGAGACATTTGGTTGGGTATGGTCTTCTCGTGTACAACCAAAAATGACATTTTTGGAATTGTACAGCGGGTTTAAGAAAATGAAGTGTGTAGCTTTTACCACGGAAAAAACACTCACCCAATGGTCATCTGTCAAGGTTTATGGAGAAGTAAGAGAGAACAAAGGAAAGGATGAGTATGAATTTGAATTTTTTATTGAAAAATTAGTTGTTTTTGGTAAAGCTGACACTTTTCCTATTAACAGTGAAACATCTGCGTTTACTATGCTTGAAAAAGGACATTTAGCTTTGCGTACCCCAGAAAGAATTTTGTTTTTGAAGGCAAGGAGTCATTTACTGAGAATTATGCGAGATTTCTTTTACCAAGAAGATTGTATTGAAATAACACCACCTACTTTGGTACAAACACAAGTGGAGGGAGGTTCTACACTTTTTAAATTAAAGTACTACGACTCTGATGCGTTTTTGACTCAGTCATCTCAACTTTACTTAGAAACAGTTGTACCAGTTTCAAACAAAGCTTTTTGTATTATGCCAAGCTACAGAGCAGAAAAAAGTAACACCAGAAGACATTTAAGTGAATATACCCATGTGGAAGCAGAGTTTGCTGATATTTGTTTTGATGACTTGGTGTCATTCATTCAAAGAATGTTAATTTATTCCGTTGAAAGATTTTACACTGATTTAGAGAAAGAAATTAAAGAAGTGTACCCTTCTTTCGAAAAAGTAAAAACTTCTAAGGTAACCAGAATGAAATATTCAGAAGCAATCAAATTTTTACAAGAAAGAAAACAAGTTAAGTCAGATGGCACTCCTTACGAAGACAATGATGATATCCCAGACCATGCAGAAAGGTATTTATGCTCTGAGTTTGGTATTGTTATTTTAACCCACTTTTTAGTTGAACACAAGCCATTTTACATGCGCAGGGCAGGAAATGAGACAGAAAGTTTGGATGTTCTTTTCCCAGACGTAGGTGAAATAGTAGAGGATCAATGAGGTGTGAAGATTATGATGAGTTAATTGATGGTTTTAAGAGAGAAGGAATTGATCCTGAGCCGTATTACTGGTACACTGATTTGTTAAAGTATGGTACTTTTTCACACGGTGGATTTGGTTTAGGCTTTGAAAGACTCCTAATGGGATTGTTAAAGTATAACTCAGTCAACAAGGCTTGTTTGTATCCAAGGTTTACTACAAGGTGTGCTCCTTAAATAAAAGGTAGTATAGGAAAATATTTTACAATTTATTTTCTAATTTAATTTTATTTTTTAATTTATTTTATAACTTATATTCTAATTCAAATTAATTTGGAAATATATATTTTTTAATTTAAATTAATTTATTTTCTAATTTCTTTTAGTAATAAAATTATAAAATAGAATATTATTTTAAAGAATTAATTATTACATTATTTACTCAAATAAATCATCATCATAATCAGGCTTCTTAAAGTGATCAGGACTAGGATCCCATCCCTTAGTTTTATCCTTAGAAGGTCTCATAGGATCAAACTTAGCTCCTTCTGGTATTTTCTTGGTGAAAAAAGGATGTCTAGGATCAAGTTTAGCACCAGATATCCTACCAGTATTAATACTCCCACTGGGATATAAATCAGATTCACCTATCCCATATTCCTTCATTTCTTCTTTGCCAAGAAGATTGTATAATGAGGTATAATCTGCTGTATCATCAAATAATACTTCATAGGTGCCTTTTTCTGTCTCAACAATCAACCCATTCTTTGTTCTTTTGCTTAAATATCTTCTTTTAACCATTTCTTGAAATCGATTAAAATCCATAAGGGTAAAAAATAATTTTTTTTAAAAAATACGCCCAACGTGGGGCTCGAACCCACGACACTCAGATTAAGAGTCTGATGCTCTACCGACTGAGCTAGTCGGGCTTATTAAAATGATAATATTAATTGATATAAAATAACTATTTATTTAAAAAAATCTAAATTTTTCGCAGATCTTTAAAAATTATTTACTTAAAAAATAAATTAAATATTAAATTAAATATTAATTTTATTAACAATATAACAAACCTCTTAAAATAAAATAAATATTTAAATTTGATTTATTCTGATACGCCATAACTTTTATCAACCAATTCTCTAATCCTCAAAAGTACTGCCTCTTCACTCACATTAAAATCTTTTAAGACATTCTCAGTCATCCCAAATATTTCTAAACTGTCCTTTAATTTATAATCTGTCTCATTGTTCCATTTTTTGTTCAATTTTTTTCTAATCACAGGTATTTCTTCTAAATTAAAGAAATTACTAAACAAACAAATCCTGTCGAATAATAATTGCTCTTCTGGATCTCTTCTTCTTCCTCTTTTCTTTTCTAATATTTGAGTTATCACTGATTCGTACTCTTCTAACCTTTCCTCTCCTAAAATTTCTAAAAGAGTGTCTCTGTTTTTGTCAGTACATTTTCCAAATTGAAGGATAAGAGTCACTAAAGAAGGATCAGTTGATTCTCCCTCTGTTTCTATTCTGCTATTCAAATTTAGTATGATTCTTCTTACTCTTTGATTTAAATCATCGCTCTTCTTTCCTTTGAAAAATCCTTTTTCATTTCCTGTGCTTGTTGGGTAATTGTCATATCCATGACTTATTGTATAATTTACCAATCTTTTATCATCTTCGGGAGAAAATCCCTTTGATTTTTCACCAGTGAGTGTTGTTTGCTTTAATAATGCTTGTAAAATGATTGGTACTTGCACTCTTAAAAGTAATTTTACACACCAATCCTCATAAAAATTAAAATCTGTTTCTATTTCTTTGTTTATGTCTAAAAACATCATTAAATCTTCTTTTTGCTTATTAACAGGTACTTTGTTAAGACAGTAACTGTAAATTAAAGGAAGAATTTCCGAATAATCAAATTTTAAAGTGGTAAGTGATTTTATTCCTTTTCTTAATAACATAAGGAAAACTATTTTAATACGAATTATATTATTTTTACTTTCTTGGTTGATTTCTTTGTCAGATTCACTTATTTTTACTTTCTTTGAAGATTCGTTGTTCTCTTCTAAATTAACATCATCAATCTTTTCTGTCTCTTCAGTGTAATTTTTTTCATCTTCTTCTAACAATTCTTTTAATTCTTTATCAATCATTTCTTTCTCTTCGTCACTTAAATTACCTTCCCTGGCCAATTTTCTTACTATTCTTTTAATCCTGCCTTCACTTGCCTTCTTTTCTTTCTTAGAAAGTAAATTATCCCAGAAATCAGGGTCATCTATCTCTTCGTCAACTTGGAAAGAAGCTTTTGAGAAAACATTACCACCATCCTGATGTCTAATAATTTTGGTTCTTCTTTCTAAAATTTGATCTATATCTTCTTCACAAAACTTTCTTGATGCTTCGTCTGTTTCCATTAACACACCATAAGCACCTTTTTTAAGTAAAATTTCCACTGCGTCCTTCTTTTTTAGAACTGTTTCTTTGTCAAAGCTCATTTTTTGTAAAACTGCCCTATCCAATCCTAATTTTAATCCTGCCTTGTCAAACATTTCTCTTTCGTAAGTATTTCTTGTAACCAACCTGTAAATTTTTACTTCTTGCGTCTGACCTATTCTATGACACCTGGCTTGAGCTTGTAAATCATTTTGTGGGTTCCAATCTGAATCAAAAATAATTACAGTGTCTGCTGCTGTTAAATTTATACCTACACCACCTGCACGTGTACAAAGTAAAAACACAAACACGTCAGTGACGCTAAACCTATCAATAGCAGCTTGTCGCGCGTCTCCTCTTATTCCACCATCGATTCTTTCGTATTTATATTTTCTATAATTCAAATAGTCAGCCAATAGATCCAAACACCTTGTCATCTGAGAAAATATTAACACTTTGTGACTGCCATGTAATTTGTTAAGCAGTTTATCAAGCAAAACCAATTTTCCTGATGAGTTAATTAAAATTTTAAAATGTTCATCAATGGAAAGTTCTTTGTACATTGAATTTAGTTCTTCTTCTTTATTTTCCAATATTTCAATAGAAGAAGCTTCTATCTTCTTTCTTTTTTGTTCCAAATAATCATAAACAATACTTTCTTCTGCACCTTTGATCAAATAAGGGTGTATACAACATTTTCTTATTTCCATCATAGCATTAAGTAAATTAGGAGCACTTTCTGAGTTATTCTTTCTCAAAAATGTCAAATTTTTTTCTAAAATTGCTCTGTAATACCTTTTCTGGATCATAGTCAATTCTACTTCAATAATAGTCTCTTCTTTTAACGGAATACTCTTTTCAACATCCTCTTTCATTCTTCTTAACATAATTGGTTTTAATACTTGTTGTAATCTTTCAACATCTTCGCTATTTTCTAATTTAAATTCTTCTAAAAATGAATTTAGGTAAGGAAATTGTGAAGGAGAAATAAAATTAAGCAAAGCCCAAAGTTCTGTCAAATTATTTTGTAAAGGCGTACCACTTAGAAGTATTCTATGATTAAAATACACAGTTTTTAAACATTGTACTGCTTTAGAATTACTATTTTTCAATCTGTGTGCCTCATCAAAAATACCTACAGAAAAATTTATCTCTTGGAATTGTCTTAAAGAAGACATAACAGTCTCATAAGTTGTGATTATCACATCAAACAATCTTTTTCCTTTGTAAAACAATTCATAGTCACTGATAATTTGCTTTCCTTGCACACTTCCATGATAAATTAAAATTCTTAAATCTGTCCAATTTTTAAATTCTCTTTCCCAATGAATTAAGGTACTCAAAGGAGAGACTATTAACACAGGTAAGGTGTAATTATATTTTGTAAAAAGGGTATTTACAAATGAAACTGATTGGACTGTTTTTCCTAATCCCATTTCATCAGCCATAATACAACTTTGTCTGTAAAACCATCTGTTAAGAAGCCAATTAAGTCCTTCTAATTGATAAGAACGAAGTGTATTATTTCCTTTAAAAACAGGGCTCTCTGTAAATTTGATAAACAATTCTTTGTTTGGTCGCCATTCCATTGGTAAATTAACTCTTGTGACAGAAATTCTGTTCTTAAAATCTTCTAATTCTTCATTAAAATTTTCTACTGTTTTTAAATCAGTAATGTTTTCCCATGTCCCTGATTCGTAAGGAAGACTTTTCCATTTTATAAAATAATTTTCGTTATCTTCTGCCACAACCCTTTCTACTTTAATGTAATCAGGGTCAAAAGGAACATCTTTTGGCTTAAATCTTTTTATTTTCATTGCACTGGCTCTGGATGTCATTAATTCACTAACATCCACCCAATCACAGTGTAAATAACTTCTGTTTCTAAATTTAACCAAATATTTGTCATCTTTGTAAGCAAGTAATTTTTCGTATTGGTCTAATTCCTCTTCTACCACTAATTCTTCCTCTTCTTCGTATTTTTTCTTCTTTTTCTCTTTTTTTACCACCACTGGTGTAGAAACAGGAGGAGAAACCACAGTTGGTGGAATAGAAGTAGAAGTAAAATGGGGTGGTATGTAAGAATAAACGTACGCTCCTTTCATTTGGATAGGATTTCCCCCTTTCAAAGGATTTTCAGTGTAATATCTGAAAGAAGGTTGTTTGTACAAAGAATTATTATACCCCATAGTGATAGGAAAAGTTCTTGGAACAACATATTGATAGCCCATAGGCATAGTATTAGGATTATTCTGACTGTACTGATAATCTGTTTTTCTTGGTCTACCTCTTTTTCTTTTTTCTACGGTAATTGTTTCAGTCACACTACTGCTGGTATCAAAGGATGTTGAGTCACTTTCTTCTCTCATTTTAGGGATAAAATTAAAAAAAAATAAATTATTTTTTTAAATATGTGTGTAAAATAATCAATTAAATTTTGGTACGTTTTTTTCTGAAAATTTATTTGTTCTTTTTTTGTGTATTATTTGTTATGTGTTCTTAGTTTCATTTTTGGATATGAATTTGATTGGAAAAATATAAAACAATTTTGGTTAAATTATGATAAAAAGAAATATAATCTTTATATTAAAATTATTTTGATAAATAAAATTACAGGAAAAAGAAATATTTATTTATTTTATAATAAAATAATTATTCTTATTGATTAATTAAATGAATAATTTTATCATTAATAATTTAGAAAAATATAATTTAGGTAATAAATATAATTTAATTTAAAACTATTTATAAAATTAAAAAAAGATAAAACATTTTTATTTATTTTACAATTTAAAATACAATCTCATTATAAACTTATTTTACAATTTAAAATATTTGAAATTAATATAATTTTTAAAATATAAAAATTATTTAAAGAATATGCAATAGAAGCTCTATATATGTCACAACAAAAAAAGTAATTTTCTATTTGAGTCTATTTTAAATAATTTTATTATTATTTTTAACGTAGTATATGTAAATAATTACCTCTATTTAAGTCAAAAATATAAAATACTTAAAATTTAGACCTCTAATATTGTCACTAAAAAGAAGGGCTTAAACTATAAAGAAAGAAACATATACTAATTGAGTAAAAAGAAAGCAATTTACCAGCTAAAATAGTACAAAAATATTTCTTTTCTACAGAAAGATATATAGAATCTTAAACAACAAGGACACATTCCTTCGAATTCCGAAAAAGAAGGGTATTAAGAGAAAGATGCAGGCTTTTTAAATATACTGGTTTATAATTAATATCATTAACGAATGCAATAAGAATTCTATATCTATCACTTATTCTTTAATTTAAACTTATGCATTGAAA
Source organism: Chrysopa pallens (assembly GCA_020423425.1). Lineage (NCBI taxonomy): Eukaryota > Metazoa > Arthropoda > Insecta > Neuroptera > Chrysopidae > Chrysopa > Chrysopa pallens. The sequence continues at coordinate 386,835 of CM035597.1, read as the reverse complement.
TATTCCAAGGATAAAGATAATATCAATTTTAAGGCTTCTAATGGTTGATCAGAGAAATTAAAAAAACAAATTTGCTTTACCAGTTAGAAACATTTTTTTGATAACTTTTTGAGTAGCAATAAATAAAACTATTATTGAAAAAAAGAATGTCTTCAATCTTGATAAAACATCATTATTTTTAAAAGTATGTCAGAAAAAGAAACATTATAAATTGTAAGAAAAAATGATAATTGTTAATTGTGCAGAACCAACATTGCACAATAATTTCCAAGAAAGGAAATTAGAAACCTATAATTGATTCTAGACTATTTTAAAAAAAGTATAAATAGTTAATTTTTAAATAAAGAAGAATGTTTCTTTTAACCAAACAATTTAATCAAAATAAAAACAAAAGTTTATTTTTAAAGTATCTCTACAATAACGAGATACACCCGCGGAAGCACCACATTAATATGATCAGACCTGAATTATTTTTAAATAAAAAATAAATTAATTTATAAATAAATTTAACAAAATGTTTTAGTAATATTATTTTGAATTTGCCGTATGACACAAAAACAAAATAAATAAATCTGATAAAAAGAAAATGATTTAATAATAAATTATAAAGGAATATAAAAATTATCATAGATATTTATAAAATAATCAATTTATCTCTTGCCTCTCAAAGAAGGTGGGCAGAAGATAAATTGATTATTTTATAAATATCTATGATAATTTAACAAAAAATTAACATAATAATAATATTTAATCAACCCTTAAAAATATTAATAAGTTTTTAAAATTAAATCGATATTGGCTCAACGCTTCTGGTTTTCACAACTCTTTTATTTTTTAAAAACAAACATACTCTTTTTCTTCTTAATCCGTATCTTGCACAATATTCCATTTTTAAAGTTTATAAAACATTTTTTATCTGTCAGAGTTCATTCCTAATTCTTTAAATTAATTTATAACTTGGTGTTCTGACCAGAAATTTCTGGTAACACTTGGATAACTGTCTGTTATTTTAATACTCCCTGGTCAAACAAAACAATTAAACTCCTCTAAAATGGTATTTGGTTATTTTTTGGAGACCAAGATCAAGAAACCTAATTATTATTGCCTTCTATAATATCTCCTAATATTCACTGAATAACTAGAGTTTCATCCATAATAGAACTTGGGTTAGTGATTATTTGTCCATTGAATATTACCGTTTGATAAACTACCACAACATCATTAGATCTTCCAATTTTTTTAAAACTATCAATGTTAATCTTTTCCAGTTTTTTTTTAATTTTACAGTGTGTTATTAAATTAATAAATAAATTCATTTCAATTTTTGAGATATCGAAATTGGCTATAAACTTAAAAGACTTTTTAGAGACTCATTCAATTTAACATTGACTGAGCAAAAAAATTTATTTACTAAAATATAAGGTTTTTAAGACAGTGCTAATTCTTATATCTAAAATACTGTCCTCTTGTGTTTTTATTATCATTTATAATATAACAGCTTACTCAGTAAACAGTAAAGTTGTACTCTGTAAAAAAACAATTTTCGTTTTTTTAAAAATTTTCTCGCATTTATTTCATAAGTAAATATTTGATTATATTAATTTAAATTATTGTTATTCATTTTTAAGTGTAATACTTTCCATAATACCATAACTGTACCTGTATTAAATTTATTTTCTAATTAAAAAAATAAAAATTAAAAAAATATATTTAATACAGGTACATTAGCTTTTAAAATTACCTTTTTATGTTGTGACATATATAAAGGTTTTACTTTATATTTTTTTATATTTAATTTATAAAATATTTTAAATAATTAAATTAAATATTTTATTTTTTGTTTATTAAAAACTTTTATAAATTAAAATATTTTTTTATAAATTAAAATATTAAATATTTATTAAAGTATTTTATGACTGATGTAACATAAAGTTTCATAAATTAAATATTAGTATAAAAAATCATAATGTATTAGTTATGACTAAGAAAATGGCATTTATCATCATGACACTTACCTGGCAAATAGTTACAGCAGTATTTTTTGTTATAGAGTATTTTTTTCAAAATAAAAAGTAAAAAAATTAAATTAATTTTTTTTTTATATTTACTAATTATTTTAAATTAATTTTTTATCTTAAATATTTTCAAATTATCCGAAAAGGAGAATAATATCCCATTATGCTTTTATCAGATAAATCATCAGCTTACTTCAATCTTCTTAAAACAGTATTGGGTGGTGCACTTATCAAATACCCTTACCTATTCAAGACAAATGGATTAACTCCAATAATAATAACATCACTAATCTCAATCACATTCTCTTTTTTCGGGTTAATTTTGTACACCAAGCTAAACGAATTAAACAACTACACTGCCAATCTATCATCTTTGTCAAATAACAATTTCTTTGTTAATTTTGTAGTGTCAGTTAAAAGTTTCCTTGTCTATGTTTTGTATTTAAAGCTTCTTAACGAACTTATTTTTTATTTCTTTGATATTAAATACAAGTACGTGCTAATTTTTACTTTAATGATCTTTGTTTTACCTTTGATTTACCAAAAGAATATTGATAAATTAAAGATAGTTAATTTTTTGGGAATAATAGCTATTATTATTATGATTATTTCTACTTTTATTAGGTATATTAAGATAGAGAATGTGTACCAAATCAATAAATCTGATGAAAGTAAAGAAATATTAAATAATTTAGGTTTGTTTGTGTTTGGTTATACTTGTCACCAAAACATTTTTACTGTTCATTCGTTGATAAAAGAAAAAAAGTGTTTCAATTTACTTTTAATTTCAGTTTTACTTTCTTCTATGCTGATTTATTTTGCATTTGGGTTGTTAAACTATAAAATTTTTGGTTCTTTTACCCAAGAAAATATTTTACTTGTTTTGCCACTCGATTTGTTAGGAAATATTGTAAGAATCTTTTATGGGATCTCGTTACTTTTTACTATTCCTCTTCAGATACTCCCATGCAGGTACTATCTTTCCAAAATTGTTAGCTTAGAAGAGAAAATTTTGTCTGCGTTCATTTTTGTGCTCTCTTTTTTATTGATAATTTGTGAAGTAAAAATACAAATTTTGTTTAATTTGGCGGGTGGAATCTTTTCTTCTTTGATTAATTTTGTTTTTCCGGCGTTCTTTTTTTTAAGAATGAAGAAAAGTATGTCTGTTTATTTTTTTATAGCAGTGATTACCATTTTGGTTGGTATTTTTAATGTGATTTTTACAATATATTTTTATATTAAAAATTCAAAATAAAATATTATTTAATTTATTTTTTATTGTTTTTTATTATTTTTTAATTATTTTTTATTATTTTTTATTGTTTTTTATTATTTTTTATTGTTTTTAAATTATTATTTTTATTTTAATTACTATATATATTTTAAGCTATATTTTTTATTATAAATAGAAATAAATATTATTTTAATTGTAAACCTTAGTTATAAATTATTTTTATAAAAATATTATTTATTCTTGTTAAGAAATATGTTTCAAAACTAAAAGTAAATTATTTATTTCTTTTTAATAATCTCATTATTAAAACAGTCATAAGAATATAATTCATTACTAATATAAACATTTTTACCACACTCATCAGTCAAAACTAAATCATCTTCTAAAAAACATATTTTATGCGCTTTATTCTCAAAAATTACAAACTTATGCATATTCATCTCATTTTTCATTTCAAGAAAATGTTTAGCATAAACAAACAAAAAATAAAATTTATCAACCTTAACCCCAGTTATTTCTTCTACACTCTTATAATTTACCTTAGAATCAATAAATAAATTTATACCAATGCCAATAATATTGTACCCAGAATATTTCTCTACTATTACACCTGCTATTTTAACATTATTTAATAAAATGTCATTGGGCCATTTAAGTTGTACATTTATTTTGAAATATTTGAATGTTTCTTTTAAGTTGGTTAAAATTTGTAAATATGATTGGTTTAGTTTATGCGCATAAGAAAAGCATAAGGTTCCTTTACCTGAGTACCAATTGGATTTGGTTCTACCGTAACCATTTGTTTGTCTTTTGGTGGTTATAAATGTTTTCTCTTTGTAAGCTTTGGTATCTAAAAGATCTTTTATTTTTGTTTGTGTTGAGTTGAGTTTGTAAAAATTTACTATTTTCATTTATTTAAATTAAATTTTAAAATTTACTATTTTATTTATTAAAATTTACTATTTTTATTTATTAAAATTTAATTTAAATAATATTTTTTTCATTGAATTTATGCGAAGAAAGAATTTAAAAAAAGAATTAGTGCCACTTATCCAATTAATAAAAGCATTACCACTCCACGAATCAGACATCTTAACCTTGTTAACACACACAAAAACACTTCCCAAACCAGGATTACATTACTTAACCACAGATCTAAGTAACATGATCAGCACAGATTTATACAACACTTTAAGAGAAAACACTTTTGCTTTAATACGTAACAGACCACAAAGCAACAAAATAAATTTTAAAGAAATAATAAAATTAAACTATCCTACCTTTAATGATGCATTAAATGAGATACCTCTTTTAATCCAAATATTTGGTTATTTACAACTACATAATCCAATTTTAAATCATTTAAAAATACTTAAAGGAAATATTTGTAAAGATGGATTTTATTTTTATGCTCAAATTTTTACCAAAAAAATCAAATTTAAATTTCCATTTTTTCTGCAAGAAAAAGAAATTTTAAATTATTTTTTTAATGAAAATACTTTAAAAAGAAAAGAATTATTAATTAGAAATTTAAGCAAAGAAAGTATTTTTACTGACAAATTTGATTTTAAAAAATTAAAAATAGAAAATGAAGAAAAAGATAAAAATATTTTAAAAGAGTTTGTTAAAGGAAGAAGAATCTTAAAAAATGTATTAAATTTGTATAAAGAATTGGTTGATGAAATAATAAATGTAATTAGAAAGAAGGAAAATTGTGTAAATTTTTCAGGTGTGTTTAATGATAAGTCATTTAAAATAGAATCAGTTTACAAAGATGTTTTTTGTATGATTATTTTAAGTAATGGTGGAAGTGTTTGTGATAAAAATTATGAGTATGTTATTAAAGATTCTTTTACTAAAATGAGTGATGATATTTGTTTACATCCTCAGTTTTTATTTGATAGTATTAATGATAATGAGTTTAAAGATCCTACTAAGTATATGAGTATTGATTTACCTAAGCAGAAGTGTGTGTTTAAAAATGATTATGATGAGTTTACTTTTAGTAAAAATGAGAAATTTATCATAGAAGAAGAAAATTATTTTTAAAATAAAAAATAAGATTAAAATTAAGAAGAAAATTATTTTTAAAATTAAAATTAATAAAAAGAAAAATAAGTAAAATTAATAAAAAATAAGTAAAATTAAGATTAAAATAATTAAAAATAAGTAAAATTAAGATTAAAATGAATAAAAAATTAATAAAAAATAAGTAAAAATAATAAAAATAATAAAAATAATAAAAAAATAAGTAAAAAATTAATAAAAAAATTAATAAAAAATTAATAAAAAATAAGTAAAAAATTAAGATTAAAATTAATAAAAAATTAAGATTAAAATTAATAAAAAATTAATAAAAAATTAATTAAAAATTAATAAAAAATAAGATTAAACTTAATAAAAAATTAATAAAAAATAATTATTAAGATTAAAATTAAGATTAAAAATTAATAAAAAATTAAGATTAAAATTAATAAAAAAATAATTAATTAATTTTTTTAATATTTAAATAATAAAATTTTTTACCCTTACTTCTCAAAATCTAGAATCTTATTATTTAATATTCTCGTTCCCGAGAAGTATATCAATAGCTTTAACTGAGAGTTAGTAGCTTACATTTTAAACTAACACTGATTTATTTAATAAATTGTACTTTTTAAAGTAAAACACCTAATCTATTTTGAATTTTATTTAAATTCACTCTTATTAACAATTTTTTAATACCAATTTTAAAATTATTTATAAATTTACTAAAATTCTCTCTCACGCGTTGCTGAGAAAATACTGTTTTTTCTAAACTTGTTAGAGTGAATATCACCCTTAGATATAATTTCTTTGCATAATTATTTTAGAACTTTTTCTTATTTAGTAATGTTTTATAGAAATATAAATTTTAACTTTACAAATTAGAAGTAAGAGATTTAATAAGAAATTTAAATTTTAGTGCATAAAAACTATCACTTTTACACCATTTAGAAAGTTAAAACATTTTTAAATTAAATAATCGTTCTTAAAAATTCAAAATAAATATATAAACTTTCTTTTGGTCAAATTCTTAAATTGAGTGGATATATAACGAATAATTTTTAATGTTGATTTGATGCTTTTGTAGATTCTTTGAAAAGTTTTTTATTTTAACTTTAAAGAAATTGGATTTTCCCTAAAAAATGTCAAACCAACAATTTATAGTGAGGGTATAATTTTTTTGTATTTTATTGATACTTTTTTATTCTTCTGTTTCAAGTAATTTTTAATTATAATTTTACCCTCTCTTTTTATACCTGATATAGAAATTTTATTTATAATTAAACCTTTTTATTTACGTAAATATTTTTTTATTAATTACTTACAGACATACTTATACTTTTATACCAATCTTAAAATATTATTTATTATTCCTAAATAAATATTTAAATCCACTCTTATTAACAATTAACCCAATAAGTAACTCAACCCCAATCTTATCATCTTTAACCAAAATAACACCATTCCTTTCAGAATAAAACAAATAACAAAGATTGCTTAACTCTTTAAGCTCATAATATGAAAAGATTCCTTCATAATCCAATTTATCAAAATTCTTTCTTGGTTTATTGCTTAACACAAAATCATAATCAAATATGTTAGGTAATAAATAATCATTGGTTACCAAATTAAAATTCTCATCTACCACTTTAAACTTACTTTCATTTATTTTTTTGTTAAGTAATTTTAATCTGTTTACTATTACTTTGCTAGGTGTATTAATTTTGTAAATTAAATTATTTTTCTGAATGAAAAGATCTTTTTCATTTTCTAAAAATTTTTCTGTCTTTAAATCAAATTTCATATTAAAATTATAGTCTAAGCTTAGGAAATATTTTAGGAATGATGGTGCAAAGAAATCTTTAATTTTGTAACAAAGTAAGTTTACTAAATCATCTGAGAAATAGAATGGGTAGAAGCCAAATGAACTGAGAAATGTTTTTACGTACTTAACATTGTATTTCCACCAGTTTTCTTTGTGAGAAATTAATTCATCAAAATCATTTTTTAAATTTGAATCTGTTTGGATTCTTAATACAAAATTAGTGTTGTTGAATTTCATAATCAGATGATCTTTACTGATTAATTTACTGTACTGTGATTTAGAGTGTAAATAGCAGTAAAAGGCTGTTTTGGCACACTGTTGTGCATTCTTCTCTTCTGGCCACTCCTTTTCTTCTAAAATAAGATTGATTTCTTGGTAATTAGAAATACTTAAAAGGGTGTTTACCTTACAATCGTATATTTTTACTGGTAAATGAATCTTTTTAAGATAATCAATAAATTCTTTTGAATGGCATTTATGGTTCATTTGGTAAACAAGTTCTTTAAATTCTAATTCATAAAAATCTACGTATTTTCTTATACTCCTATACAACTTATTAAAAGGTATCAATTCTTTTTGATAATTCTTTCAAAAATCATAACAGTCTTCTTTTAATTTAATACCAATAAAATTATCTGAAAAATAAACATATTTAAAGTTGAGTCTCTCTTTGAGTCTCTTTTTTATTTCTTCTTCATTGAAAAAAAATTTCTTTTTTGGTATAAAAATTTGAATGTCAAAGACAGTTTTGTTTTTTAAAATGTTTAAAAACATTTTTCTTTCTTTTAAAGAGTGTAGGAGTGTAAGGTAAGCAGAGTGTGTGTCTTTGGTTGATAAGTTCTCTTTTAATGAATTTATTTGGTCTGATAAGTCTTCTTTTATGTTATGTTTGATTAATTGTGATTTGGTGTATTCTATTAGTTCATGCATATTAAAGGAATATTTTTTTAAATTAAATTTTAAATAAGAAAAGAATTAGATTTTAATAATAAATAATGTTAAATATTGTAATTAAAAATTAAAATATAAATTAAAAATTAAATAATTAAATAATTAAATAATTAAATAATTAAATAATTAAATAATTAAAATAAAAAATAAAAAATTATTTTTTTCTGAAATTCATTTAAATATTTTCAACCCCTAAGTTTATGACAGTTAATCTGTTCTGTTAGACAGTGATTGAATTCTAGTAACTCATGGTGTCTACAAGTGATGGTGTTTAAGCACCTGAATAAGTGGTTAATCAGTCGAACTCGTCAGGGCGGCAACGCAGCATCGATAAGATTGGCATTGGGAAAATTACAAAGATATTCATAGTTTTTACAAAATTTATTTTAAAAGGTAATTTTAAAATAAAATAATATTTTATTACCACAAGGAAAATTGAGCAAAGAAATTATGTAGAAATAAAAGATAATATTTAAAAAAGGAAGTTTAATAAAGTATTACAATTATTACTTTAAGAATGTACACAATTTAAGATAAAAAAAGTAAAATTTTTTAAAGGTTCTATATCATCAAGAAAATTAACTTCTTAATAAACATAAATACTTTATTATTATTTTGTAATCCTAAGAATGGAGAAAATAAAAAAATATTTATTTTAAATAAACAAATGGGTGTAAAATTAACCAATGAAAATTCTTTAATTATAAAACATAGCCTTTTTAGTATAAAAAAAATTATAAATATTCATGTAAAATAATAAAAAATTTACTTAAAATACAATTGTAATATGTTATTAAATTAATATAATAATTTATTACTTATTTTGTTGTATAAATATAAAAATAAATGAATAAATATAATTGTTTAGAATAATTTATAAAGTAAAAGAAACTTTTTATAAATTTTGATGTATTATTTTAACACAGACTTACTTAAAAATATTGACTGATTTAAAGGTAATTGTAATGAAGTGTTTGACATAAAAGAATTAATATTTAAATATAACTTATTTACTTAATTTTTCTTATTTAATATTATGATGATAAGATAAAAAGTAATTATTTTTTATGTTAGAGTTCATTAAATTTACATTCATGGTTTATGTTATCTTTTAATTAAAGATACAATTTTCTTGTTATTTTTTTATTTCAATTTTATAAACAATTATTGTAATAAAAAATCTTGTGAGAATAATAATACCAAATATAATTGATCATTAATATTACAAATATTTTTTAATTCTTACGATTATTAATTAGAAATTAAATTAATGAATGTTTTAAAAAAATATTAAAATTAATTTTTTTACATCAATTTAGGAAAATTTCACTTAAATTTTTACTATTTTTAATAATTATGCATAAAAGTATGTTTTTTAATAAAAAATTTTTTTATAAAACATTACCTAAACTTGCCTTTTTTGTCTTACTTACCGGTTGTAATTAAACTCTAAATAATTTTTATTAAAATGTTTTTGTTATTCATTTCATTCGTAATTCTCATCTTTAAGAATATTTTTTTAAATAAATTGTTATGTTAATTAAACAAACACTTTTGTTATCTTTTCAAAAGAGTTTTTTTAATTTTGAAAATGTTTTATACAATATAGATATGCACTTAATAAACATTCATTGAAAAATATACATTTTCAAGAATGCGAATTTAGGGACTTTGAGCAAGTATAATATTACTTAATAGTATCGTTCTAGAAAGTATTTTCTAAAAAATTTTAATTTAAAAACAATTATTTATTTTTACCCATGGCGAATATGAGAGAAGCATTAAATAAAAACATTAAAAGAGAATTTAAGGTATGTAATATTCTTGAGGGTTTCCTCCGAGACGGCGTACTGTTGCTGGGATACCACAAGTATATCGATAAGATAGGTACCTCTTACTCTGTCTATTGAAGGATTATTACCTTCTTTGCTTTTAAAATCTTTAAAATATAAAAAATGTTCTTGTTCACTTCTTTTATCCATGTTCATATCCAGAATCCTCATATGGGAGAAAGTAAATTTATTTTTAGGTTTGTTTTTTAAGGAGAACAAACTTTTATAAACTTTGGCAAACTTCCCTTGAACTATTTTACTACAGTGAACTTAATGTTTTATTAAAGTGACTCAATAGAATTTCCCATATTTAGACAAAAAAAAATTTACTTTTTTTAAACTAAAAGGTAAAATGAAATGACAAAGATATTTGATATAGAAATATTTTTCTGTAATTATCTCACAATATTCATTTTGCATCTGATTTTTGAGTTTTTGGTGAACTAAGTATTTAATGGTAATTTGAGTAAACAGGATGACAATAAATATGTTTTATGATATTTTAATTTAAGTTCTTAGATGAATTCAAAATGGTAATATTTTTATTAATTTGTAGTATACTACATTAATGAATATTTTAAACTAATATAAATATATACCAAGGAGGTAACAAATTTCTCTGTAGTATTTCCTATTCCTAGACAATAAAAAAAATATCTTAATTATAAACACAATAATTAGTTAAAAAGATACTATCATATTTCATAGGAACATCATATTTTATGTCCAAACATTTAACAAATTCCTTTTATACTTGGATCATGTTAAGCTTAATATTTTATTTTGTTAATTTTATTAAAATGTTTATGTTTGTTCCTAGATATTCTTTAATATTAAATGTTTTAGGTAATATGACTTTACCTTTTTTTTATATTTCTTTCACTATTACCTTTTTTAATTGTCTTGTTTAAATTTTTAAGTAAAAATTATTTTAATTTAAACAAAAATAAAAATAATAATTTTCATAATTTTTGTAACACATTTCAGTTTTTTTATTTTTTTTTATTTTAATTGTAAAGACTGAATTATAAAAACTTTCAACAAATAGCTAAACAATATTTTTAATGTAAAAAATAAAAAATATTTTACCTCAAAAACACATTTCTTAATAAATTACCATTTTATAAACCAATTGATAAGATAATTTAATTACTCAATCACAACATCATCAATCTTCAATATCATTAATACCAACTGAGTAGCCACACTTAACAAATGTGCTTTACCTTTCTCAGAATCAAACACTTCTTTAATTTTCATATCTTCACCATTACCATCACAATCTACCCCTAAACAAAGATTATTACTCTCTTTTTGTTTATTTTTTAGCTGATCAACGTATTCTAAAGAATTATAACCACTACTTTTGGCAAGTACTAAAGGAATTTCTTCTAAAGCTTTGCCATAACTCATTATTACATCTGTAGACCAGTCATCAAACTTTATTGCTTGTGTTTCTAAATGATCTGAACAGGCTAATTCAAATGATCCACCACCATAAACTATCCTTTGGGTTAAAACATTTCTGGCTGCACAGAGTGCATCCCTAATGCTTCTAATTGCCTCTTCCATGATTGCATCAGTAGAACCTCTAACCAAAATGGTCACTATTTCACTGTTATTCTCATTTTCTACCACTATAATCTTCTCACTCTCAGTGCCAAGGCTTAGTTCTTTTAAATTAGCTCTCCCTAAATCATTTTTTGTTAAATCTTCAAACCTAGAAATAATATTTCCTTTGGTGTGCAGTGCAATTGCTTCTAAATCACTGCCACCTACCCATCTTATGGCTGGAATATTATTTTCCATAAGCAAAGAATTTGCTTCATCTTCAAATCCCCATTGATTAATCACACAATTAGCACCCACTTCCTTAATCTTATCAACCATATTCCTAAATTTATTAATTTCGTATTCTTCTAATCTCTTAAAATCATCCACACTTTTTATCAATAAATCATTTTTATTTTTTAATTTAGGTAATTCAAAAGGACATGTTAAAATGGCAATTTTGGCTTCTTTGATTTCTTTTTTCATTTGTGGGTGTGAAAAATCTCTGTTTAAAACCACTCCTTTTACTAAAATGGTATCTGACAAATCTTTTCCTATTTTCTTTTCTATCTTGATTCTGTCAAAATTTAAATCTTTTCTTTCTTTGTCTGCTACCAAATAAACTGCCTCTGCGCATATTTCAGCAAACTTCTCTACTCTGTTGGTAATCTTTGAGTTTAAAGAAGTTTTAGCTGCTTTTTTCATGTACTCTCTTATATCCTTTATTTCTTCACATTGGGTTTTTAGAAATTCTAAAGATATTTCCAATGCTCTTTCATATCCTTCGGCTATTTTACTTTTATGCACCCCTTTTTTATAAAGCGCTTCTGCGCTCTTTAAAAGTGAGTTAGCTAAAATGACCACACTGGTAGTTCCATCCCCAATCTCTTCATCCTGTGCCTTGCTTAGTTCCACTATAAGTTTAGAGATAGGATTCTCGGTCATACACATATTCTCTAAAATAGTAGCCCCGTCATTCGAGACAATAATTTCGTCATCTTGGGTCTGAATGATTTTATCCATTCCGTTAGGACCTAAAGAGGTACTTAACAGGGATGCTATTTTGTTTAGTATAAATGAATGGGTGGATAAGATAGAGTGATTGTCTACTCTTTGGGTTGGGATTGTAAAGGTTCTTCCTAATTCGTCTGTCCTGACTTGTGACATGGGGTAATTAGGTAAAAAAATATTTTAATTGAAAAAAATAAATTATTTTTCAAAATTAAATAAATTATTTTTGTAATTTAAAAAACTTATTTTTGAATTAAATTAAAAACTAAATTCAATTAAAAAATATATTAATAAAATAAATTAAATTAAAAAATAAATTAATTATTTTTCAAAATTAAAATTTTTTATCCCTTAAATGTCTACAGCACAAACTTCCTTAGAAGCAATTTTTATTTCTCACAAGAGAGGTCAAAGAAGAATCCATCCTAACAGATCCTTGTTAAGAGTTGAAGGTATTAAATCAAGAGACACAGCCCAGAAATTCATTGGTAATGCAGTAATCTCAGAGTATAAGAAGGATGGTCAGACTTACATCAATAAAGGTATGATTACCAATGCACATGGCAATTCTGGTGTCCTTAGAGCTAAGTTTGAGAGAAATTTGCCACCACAAATGGTAGGAAAGAAGGTTTATTTGAAATTGTACAAAGTAGAGGACCTTTCTTATTAATTAAAAATAAAATTATTTTTTTAATTATTAAATAAATTAATTATTTTTTTAATTATTAAATTATTTAATTTTTAATTATTTTATTTTTTTAATAAATTATTTTATTTTTTTAATAAATTATTTTATTTTTTTTCTAAGTCTTCTTTTTCTGATTGGTCTCTTTTATTGAATAATACTTTCCCACTAAAACTGCCTTCTAACACTTTCTCAACACATAAATCCATTCTTGGTCCTATCTCCTCTAAAGAATCTCCCTTTAAGTGGTACAACCTTATAACAATTTTATTATCATGGTAGTAAAAAGAAAGTACCCTGTCTTTTGGCTTGTCAGACTGAAATAATTTAATAATTGAATTTTTAAAATAAACTAATTCCTTTTCATCAAAATCTTTTGTAAAAATTAACTCTGCTGAACAATTGGAGAGAGGATTACCAATAAAATACTTCATTAATTTAATATCCATTAATTTTGCTTTTACTGATGGACCATCTAGAGAAGTAAACCAAATAAATGCTGCTCTTTTGGTTACTTCAAAGTAAATACTCCCTTTACAGTCATTCACTTCTGTAAGTTCGATTATTTCTCTGATGGATGATTCATCAAAGTTTGTTTCTAGTGGAAAGTTGAATAATCTTTGTAAATCTGAGCAAATACTTTTTACTGCAGGAGAAGCTCCTTTTGAATAAATTATTAAAGTTTTCATTGGGTAATAAAAAATAAAATATTTTATTAATTTATAAATTAAAAATTCTTTTTTTGTTTTATTTATCTTAATGGATGAATAAATAATTGAATATTCAACTATTTAATTTAAAATATTATTTTTTTTATTATTTAATTTAAAATATTCTTTTTTTATGGAAAAATTCTCTGAGTTCAATGATTCTTTTACTGGCATAAACCCATTTGTAAACTTAAAAATATTCAAAATAAAACCAATAAACTTATTAAAATCACTCTTTTTACTTCCAATTTACTTACTAACTTACTTAAAAATAAATACAATACCTTTGTTCATAAAAATAAGAAACAAGCCTAAAAAAATTAAGGGACACATTGCTTGTAATTCATCTAGCATATTTGATAAATATATAATAAAACACTTATTAGGAAACATTCCTCAGTACTACTTAACTAAGACTGGCTACGTAAATGAAAAAGGTTTCACCTCAATTTTACCTAAAGATGCTGTTATTTTTGTGGAAGGGTGTAACAGTAACAACCTAGGGATACTTAAATTTGTTAGGAATATTAAAGTAGACTATGTAATGGGACTGAGGTACAACAGTGAGTGCATTTTTATGTATGGAAATTGGTTTAAGTTTCTTTGTTTGTTTTTGGCTAGTGATAATTTATGCACTGTTAAAATAAAAGAAAGTGAAAATATTTTTGACTTGAAGGAGGTGTGTGATTTGCCTGTGCTAGATTTAGGCTTGGAAGAAAAGGAGAGATTTATGAGTTTATTGAAAGAATAACAGTTTAATAAATTAAAAATTTAGAATATGATTTTTAAAATTAAATTTACCAATTAAAATTAATTTATAAAAATAATCAGAACAATAAATAATCATTTTTTCTAAGAATAAACCAATAAAATCGATTATTTTAAAAAATAAATAAAAAAAATCAAATTAAAATATCCATGGATGACTATGTGAAAACATTTAGATACTCTACTATTGATATGATACAATGTTTCTGTGTAACTGATAAAAGATTGTATACAGTCTCAAGAAGTATGTTGTATATTTGGGACTTAGAAAGTAAAACACCAGTTTTGGAAAAAGAGCATGAAATTACAGCCAATTTATGCTTTCTTTTTCAAGACTCCCTTTATATTTTAGCCAAGGATGCTTTGTATAATTCTGAATTTGAAAAGGTTTTAGAGTTAAAATTTTCTACTGTCAACATACAAATTGACAAATTTTTGTATTTGATAGACGATGAAGAAATAAAAATTTGTAAAAATTTGTCAAAAGAAAAATCTGATGACAGTCAATGCATAAAAAAGGTAAACCATAACTTAAAGTGTGGTTTATGCACCTCTGTTGTTCAGATAGATGATTCTCTCTTTTTATCATTTGAAAATGGAAAAATATTTGAAATAAAAATATCAAAACTCTCTTTTGAGCACTTTTCTAGCAAAAATTTTAAAGAGATTCTAAACATAAAAGAAACAATAATAAGTATGGACAGATGTGATAACAGATTAGCTATAGGCACAGTAGAAAATAAATTGATTCTTCTTAAAAAAGAGGATTATAGCTATAAGTTTACTAAACTAAGCGTAGAAATCAGGAAAGTATGCTGCAGAGGTAAAAAGATTTTTATATTGGATAGTAAAAATAATTTATTACTTTTTGATGAAGAATTAATTTTAAAAGGGATTGTTTCTGGGGTAGTAGATTTAGACACAAGCCAAGAGTATGTTTTTGTAGCATTAGAGAGAAAGAGAGTGTTACAATTGTTTGATTTTAGTATTTTTTCAACTGCTAAAGAAAGTAGGATATTAATTTAAAATTAAATTTAACAAAGTGACATACTTTTTGAGATTATCTTACAAATATTTTTTTTAACTTTATGTTTTTATATTTTAATTTTTATATTTTTAATTTATTTTAGATTTTTAAATTTTTAATTTATTTTAAAAGGTTATTTATTTTTACTGAATGCTTCTTTTAAGGACTCAAATTCTGCTTGTGCAAATTGAAAATGTCCTTCCAAAATATTCTTAATTGAAGCAGATACACTTTTAGAGCCTACTTCTCCTTTTCCTAAAAAATCCTTCATTTTCATTTCTGATTCTTCCACCAATAAATTAAATTTATTCTCTAAATTGGTCTTCTCTTCTGCATTGGCATCAGTCTTCTTCTTAAGTTTAGCCAAATCATACCTGGTATTCTTTACTTTAACCCTAAGGTAATCAATGTTACCTGCTATCTTAGCTTGTTCCTTTAAATTTTCTAACTCACTTGCTAAAACTTTGTTAAATTCATGCTTAGCTGCACCAATCTTCTTTAATGCTTCTGCATAACTTTTCCTTGCTTGGTCTTCTTCCATTAATTTGTCCATTTCTTCTAAGACATACCCTTTTTGGATGTAAAAATCGTCTGTTTTAAACAAATTAGACTGTAATCTATTACCCACAGTCGTTAATCCTTGCATAATTGTCTTCATAGCCTTTCCCCCGTGCTCATAATGTAAAAGAGTGTCCAGTCTTTCTTGGTAAACCAGCATAGCGTCTCTTAATTTTCTATACTTGTTTTCTATCTCCTCATATCCTCCTTTAAATGGTACGTCTGAATAGTCAATGTTATGAAATCTTCTTTGAATGCTTTTTATGTTTGTGCCTAAGTCAACCATGATTTTTTTTATTTTTTTTTGTAAATAAATTTTACTTTTATAAATTGACCTATCAAAAAAAAGGAGATTTTTTAATTTATTTGTTTATTTATAGGTTTATTAAAAAATAATGACATTAAAAGATTAATTATTAAAATAAAATTAAAAAACTTATTTTTTTGTTGCCTAAGGATAGGAAATACATAAGAAGATCTTTTGCTATACATTCTATATAAATTATAAAAGAAACTTTTATTCATTAAAGAATGCCAATAATTGTCATATTTAAATTGATTGTCTTCTAAAGATATTTTAATGTTCGCTGTTATTTTTTAATACAAAATACTTTGAGGAAAAAATGTAAATTGTTTAGTACTTCTAAGTTAAAACATAATAACATTATAAACTAAAAAGAAATAATAAAGTTTAAAATAATTATTATTTATTCTTTTTTAGACAATTAATTCAACTTCTTTTTAGTTGTTTGATTATCTTTATTTGATCTTTTAATATATTGATATATTAAAAGAAAAAATTAAGATAATGGGACAAAAAAGA
>CM035597.1:286620-369720 GCA_020423425.1 Chrysopa pallens | reverse complement strand
AAAAACAATTTAAAAAAGAAACAAATAAAGTATATATTTGTCGGTTAAAGTACATCTAATTTAAGGTATGCTATCTTAAGAATAGACAAATAGTTAACTTAATTCCTCACATAACGCTCGTTTTTACAGAAAATTTGACATTATAGAAGTTTATTCAAAGACATTTTATCTTGTGCAAACCATGTTACCCAAGCATAGATTGATATACACGTGTTTTTTCATTCTTTTAGGTATGATTTAAATCTTCTTATTGATAGGTTTTTTTAAAAGAATAAATTATTTAGGTGAAATATTTGTGTTGTGATTCAAATCTTAATTTTCAAAAAAAACCATTATGTAAATTAAAAAAAAGAGTGGTAGCATTTCCATAAAGTCATTAAATCAATGATCTGGTTGGCTTTTTTTTCTGAATTTATTATGATGGTTATAATTTAGTTATATTATGTATTTAATTCAAGAATAGAATTAATATTCTTGCCGATAATTTAATCACAGAAAAAATGTTAGGTTAATTACATCATTTTTTAAGCATCAATAAAAATTTAACTTATAAACTAAAACATCAAAAAATATAAAAATCAATTCTATTGAGTAAAGCATAAAAGAAAAAGATACAAAAGAAATAAATTATATTCAACATTTATTAACAAATTTTGTTCTTACAAATATTAAAAATAAAGCTAGATAATCACATTTAATTGTAAAATTATTTTAAAAAATACCATTCAATTTAAAATGATTCAAATTATCTTCTAGGTTTGGTAATTGTTTATTACAAAATATCATGAATCAATTCTTAAGATTTGTTTTTTTTTCTAAAAACTTTAATTTGTGTTAGAAATTAGTAAAAACAATCAAAAGAGTATTTTTTTTAATAAATTCATATTTTAATTTATCAAACCTCGAGAGGAAAGACCCTGAGATGAGGTGTTTGACGTATAATCAGTTTATATTTTCATCTTAAAAAGAGTTTTTGTTTGATAGTTTAATTAAATTCTTTTTATGATGTACCATGATGATTTCTTAGGGGTAAATTATATTTTTTATAATTATTAAAATTATTATTTATGTTATAGTTTATAACAAAATTATATCCCAAATATAACACATAATTAAAATAAAAAATATTTATCAATTGAATAAAAGACAAATAAAATATACATTAAAAATCTAATCCTTAAGTTCAATACTTTAAAATAAATAAATATTATCAACCCAATTTTAAAATACCAATTATTAATTTTAATCACATTTTTATTTTCATAAGAAATTACTATCCTCATCCAAAACCTTACTCTCTCTTTCATTCTTAATTCTTTCTAATTCGTTCTCTAATTCATTAAATTTATCTTTTAAATTATCAGTCCTTTTTAACATTTCTTTAAATGATTTTGTGGTAGAAATTGATTTTATTTCTTCATTCTCTAAATTTAACTTGGTTTCTTCTTTAAAATTGAACTTAGAATCATTTTCTATTTTCTTATTACTTATTTTTTCATCAATTGATTTGAAAATATCATCATCACCTAAGCTCAAAAATTCTATTGTTTCTTCTTTCTTCTTTTTTTCATTGTAATCATTTATTTCTTTTAATTTTTTCTCTATTTCTTTTAATCTCCTTTCTTCTTTCAATCTTTCTTCTTTTATTCTTTCTTCTCTTAACTTTTCTTTTATTCTTTCTTCTCTTAACTTTTCTTTTATTCTTTCTTCTTTTAATCTTTCTTCCTCAATTTTCTCCTCTTTTGGTTGATAATCTTTTTTAACCTCATAATCATTTTCATCTGATATATTAAATTTGTTGAACTTAGTAATAAATGAATAATTATTTTCTTTTCTTTTATTATTTGGGGTATAAAATTTATATTTTTCAACATCTTCTTCATTTTTGTTAAAAGAAAAGAATTTTTCATCTTCTCTATTTTTATTTTGGTTATTAAAAAAATAATCTTCTTTTTTCTTGATTTTATCATAAAAATAATCTTCTTTTTTCTTGTTCTGGTAATTGAAATAATCTTTATTGTATTTTCTTTTTATTTCTTCTATTTTACTCTTAAAATCTTCTACTTTGTTCTCTTTCCTTAAATATTTGTCATTAAAATTTTCCTTAATTTCTTCTCTCGTTAAATTTTCTAATTCTTTTCTTTGAATTTCATTTTCATTGCACAATTTTTGTAAATCTTTCTTTATTTTTTCCAATTCACTCTTCTCTTTTTCCAATTCTTTAACCTTTTTACACAATTTTTCTTTACTTTTTTTATATTTCTTTTTGTATGACTTATATTTTAACAAAGTATCATCAGGTGAAATTAATTTACTAAGCTCATCATTCAAAATTGAAATACTTTTTTCTTTTTGTTCTATTTTTTTCTTAAGTACGCCATTTTCAATTTTTAATTCTTTAATTTTTGAGTTTTCTTGTTTTATTTTAGGTGATTCTTTTAAAAATTCTTTTAGTTTATTGATCTCTTCTTTTGAATGTGCCACTAAAACTTTGTTCTCTAATTCTAATTCTTCCTCTCTTTTTCTCAGTCTATCGACAGAAGCTTGTAATTCTTGGTTTATGGTTTTGAGTGTCAAAGTTGTATTCTTCTCGTTCAACAGTTTCTGTTCCGTTTCTTTTAGTTCTGATTTTATTTTTTGAGAAAGAAAGTCTTGTTGGTCTAAAAGCTCTTTTTTTAGTCTGTCTCTTTCCTCTGAGATCTCTTTTAAGGTTTCTTTTAGAGTGTTGAATGAGTAACTTTGGATTGGGATTGTTTTATGTGGTGGATGGTAAAATGATTGTAATTCTTTTGCTATGTCTGTTTTTTCTTTTTCCATTTTTTAAACAAAAAAATAGTTTAAATAAAAAAAAATTAGTATTTTTTTTGTAATAATTTTTAATTATTGAATAAATACAGTGAAAAAAAAAGGAACATATCAAGAAAAGGATTAAATTTACTAAAAATTTTTTTAAGGGTTGCTAAAAAAATATTGATATTCAACCAAAGAGGCCTTTAAAAATCAATATAAAAAGGAAAATTATAAATAAATATGGGTAATTGTATTTTTAATAGCAATAAAAAAATAAGCAAAACAAGGAGTCTCTTTTTGGGGTATCTGAAGAATCTTTAGACCTCAGAATGCCATAGGGTATTAAAATATTTTTATTAAAAATTATTCGTTGGCGTTTGCTTTAATCTGAAATTAAGAAAAAATTTTTTAATACTATTGATTAAAAAATATTTAAGCGAAAATATAAATGGTCTCACATAATAATATCGCCCTTCAACCCCTCTTTAAGTATTAATTGCCATAACCCTATTCATATGAGTAAAAACATTAGCTTTGAAAAGAAAGCATAAATCTTAACCCTTTTTAAAGCAAGGGTTTTATTATAGAGAAATTTCTGAATTTCATGTGAACTTTATGGTACTAATGTGATAAATCACATTATAAAATCGGAGGGAAAATATCCCGCCGAAATTAAATATTTAAAGGAAAAATAATAAATAAATATGGTATTCCAAAGTTTTAAAACTAGTATAACAAAAACAAAACCCCTTAAGGTAAATTCTATTTACCTTAACTACCTTAAGGGCCACATGGTAGATGAGAACTACCATAAATTGAATTCAATTTATGACTCATCAAAGAAAAACTCAAACTATGACAAAGGTTTAATACCTCAAAATATCGTAGCACCAGACCAGACAAGTGATGTACTAACGTTTGAATACACACTTAGTAATACAGGAGTAAAGGTTAGAAAGACTATCTCGCGCCTTATGAATCTAACCTCAGACCTCTTTAAATGGGTCTCAGAGTTTCGCGAACTCGTACGCTGTTGTAAATGGTCAAATGACACTGCTTTTGAAGTATTACAAGAATTAGTACAAAATGACATTTTGGCTCAATGCTCCAATAAAAATACATGTGAAACATTAATTAAGAATTTATTTACACTCAAATATCCAACAACAGACTCATTATATTACCAGGATAAACTAAACAAATTAAAACAGGTAAACTATTATTTTATCAAAGACTATTACAACGATATTTGTGAGGTGGTAAAAAGGTTAGCAGTCACCCAAAGTCTCTCTGAAAAAGAACAGGAAAGAAAAATCTCAGATGCTTTCTTCGCCGGGTTAGAACATTCTTGCAGAATTAAATTTTTAGAAGAAGGCACTTGTGAAGAAAGAGTAATTATCTATCGGATAGGTGAAGTAGAACAGTTCTTATTACAACATCAAACAAGAAAGCAGAATGACTCAAATGACGCACCCAAAACATTCACTAAGGAATATGTTAAAAAGTTTTGTCATTACCACAAAACAAGTACACATTCAGACAAAGAATGTATTACCCAACGCAAACTCAAACAGAAGAAGGAATTTACCAATAAGAAGGATGAAAAAGCCAGTATGATTAAAGATGCTTCCAATTATTCAACTTTATTAAAATTTAATTGTAAAATAACAAAAAATCAGAATAATATACAAGTATTAGTCGACTGCGGGGCTACAAAATCATATGTAAACGAAAACATATGTTTAAAAAATAACATACCCACACTTGATATTGAACCATTACATGTAGAAACAGCAGACGGAAATAAATTAGTTAGTACTAAACAATGTATACTTCAGGTTTCTATAAACTCAACGTCCGAGAAATTTTCTATAAATGCATTGGTATTACCTACCCTCTCACAGGACGTAATCGTAGGAAATGACTTCCTTCTAGCAAACAATGCAATTATCAATTTTAAAGATGCAACACTATTTTTAAATGACAAAGAAATTCCACTAATACAAACAAAGGCAATAATAATGAAAAGTGGTTGTGATCAGGACATACTAAGCAAAGCAGAAATACTTAATTCTATGGTTGAAGAAAATGTAGAACTAATACGCAATAAATTTGAGAATAAAAATCCTTTAATGAAAGCGATACCAGATTTCAGTTATGAAATAGAATTATCAGACACTATTCCCGTGAAAAGCAAACCATACTACTTACCTTTTAAATATCATGATAGTCTTAAAAGAGAGTTATGGAGATTAGAAAAATTGAATATAATCAATAGAAGTAAATCCGACTACTCTTCCCCGTGCTTCATAGCAGAAAAACCTAACGGTGACCTAAGATTATTAATTGATTATCGAAAATTAAATGCAAAAACAAAAGACTTAAATTTACAATTCCCAAACGTATATGATGAACTACATCATTTTAAAAACGCAAAATTCTTCAGTACACTTGACATGCTCTCTGGATATTATCATGTTTCAATTAAGGAAGAGGATAGAAACAAAACAGCATTTATAACTCAATTTGGTAAATATCACTTCAATAGGGTCCCTTTTGGACTAAAAAACGCTCCAAAGTTCTTTAACGACATGATGCAAAGTATCCTACATAAATTCGATAAAGTAAAAGTATTTATTGACGACATTATAATTTTTACAGAAACTAGAGAAGAACATTATAAAATTTTATACCAAGTACTTGAAGAATTAAGTAAACATAATATTTGTCTTAATTTTAATAAACGTGAATTCTTGAAAACAAAAATCTGCTACTTAGGGTTAATAGTCAATGAAGAAGGAATATCGCCAGATCCAACAAGGATAAAAAATTTCGATACATGGTGTAATATCCACACTAAACGACAACTCCAAAGAACATTGGGCATGATCAATTGGTATAGACCCTTTATACCTAAACTCAGCGAAAAACTAAACCCTCTATTCGAAAAGTTGGAAAACAAAAACAACAATTTCAGAATTAATGATGAAGAAAGAGGACTCCTTAAAGACATACATGAAGAAATTAAATTAGGAACAATGTTATATCATCCAGACTTGAATAAACCTTTCAACTTATTCACGGACGCTTCTGAAATAGGAATAGGTGCCATACTTACTCAAGAAGCCAACATTGTAGGAATATTTAGCCAAAAATTAAATCAAAACCAAAGAAGATATTCAGTTATGGAACGGGAACTGTTAGCCATACTTAAGGCACTACAACATTTCAGAAAGACGATTCTTGGGAACAAAACCCACGTGTTTACCGACAACAAAAATCTTACACATACTACGGATAAGTTCGACACTAAAACAGGAAGATGGTGGTTGTTGATTAATGAATATGACATTACAATTAATCATATAAGTGGAAAAGAAAACTCTGCCGCTGATTGGCTTTCAAGACAGAATATACACTTGAATTCTGAAACATTATACTCAACCACCAAACAAGATAAAACAAAACTGACAGAAGAAGATATCATTCAAATACACAGAGAGAATGGCCATCCAGGGATTACTACTATGATAACAACATTGAGGAGACTATTCTACAAACGTAACCTGTACAGAATAATAAGAAAGGTAGTTAAAGAATGTGTTGAGTGTCAGGAAAACAAAAACACCAAGTACAAATACTCTCATAAACCTGGATATCTAGGTACGGAAGAACCTTTAAAAGATATTTCAACAGACGTTTATGGTCCGTTTGAAGCAAAGAACTACACATCAACTAAGTACTTTAAAAAACTATTTATCATTACATTCACTGACAGACATAGTAGATATACAAAAATACATGTGACAAATACTATAACTGCACAAAGCCTTATAAAGGGATTAGAAACCGAATGGATTAAAGAAAATGGAATTCCACGAACAATATTAAGCGATCAAGGCCGCTGTTATACAAGCAATAAGTTTAGACATTACTGTAGAAGTAAAGAGATCCGAAACATTTATTCAAGTCCTATAACCCCACCGGAAACTCCATTTCAGAGAGAATAAATGGTTTAATTACTACTTGTCTTAGAACTTACAGGGGCACAAATATTCATAAATTAAAAAAATTTATTGAAAAAAGAATTAATTATTTTAATAATAGAACCCTTAAATTTGCACCGATTGAAATATTAAAGAAAAGAAATCCATTGTGCCCAACTATAGCTTTATCACCAATAAATCTAACCTACA
Organism: Chrysopa pallens; assembly: GCA_020423425.1. NCBI lineage: Eukaryota > Metazoa > Arthropoda > Insecta > Neuroptera > Chrysopidae > Chrysopa > Chrysopa pallens. Next base: position 362,734 of record CM035597.1, on the reverse strand, counting down.
AAGGAGACTAAACAAGAAGTACAAAATTCAAATATCATAAGTACAAGATAGGAGACAAAGTTTGGTTGAAGAATTTCAACGCTCAAAAATTAGCAAAGCAGTGGCAGGGCCCCTATGAATTAATGAGTAAAAATGAACAAAGGCAACAGGGGACAATACGAAAAGGAAGAAGGACAGAAACTCATAATTTCAAAAACATAAAACCAGTAGTGGAGAGGCAAGATAATGTGATAAATCACATTATAAAATCGGAGGGAAAATATCCCGCCGAAATTAAATATTTAAAGGAAAAATAATAAATAAATATGGTATTCCAAAGTTTTAAAACTAGTATAACAAAAACAAAACCCCTTAAGGTAAATTCTATTTATCTTAACTACCTTAAGGGCCACATGGTAGATGAGAACTACCATAGGTACAATAAGAAAAATTATTAGAAAATACAAGGAAGCAGGATTTCTAAAGCCAACAAGAGGATCTGGTCTAAAAAAGATTTTTGACAGGTTTAATATTGATTTTTTGATAAATGAAGTAAAAATAACTCGAGAACAAAAGGTCGTATTTTACGAGAAAGTATAAGAAAAAGGCAAATACATCGCGTATAATTAGAAACGCTTTCTATGGTGCTGATATTCATGCTTAATGTTTTTGTAAAAAGCCTTTAATAAGCCAAAAAAACAAAAAAAGACGATTGAAGCCGTGTACACTTTGGTTCACTTATCAAAAATGTTATTGAAATGATATTATTTAGTCAGATAAAACTAAGTTTAATATTTTTGGCCTAACTGGGAATCTTAAAATTTAGAGAACCCGAAGGTCTAGATATTATCTCAAAATCTAGTTCCTACTTTTAAATCACAAAATCGAAAATTAATGTTTTAGGGTTGCATATCTATAAATAGTGTCGGATTGTTAAACGAAATACGAGGAGTTATTAATAGATTAATCTATATGCTAATTTTATCCGATAATTTGACTAATTTTGCAGAAAAAATGATGCTTACGAATTGGGTTTTCCAGCAAAACAAAGATCCTAAGCAAAATAGTGCTCTTACAAAGAAGTTCTTCACAGAGAAAGATATTAGACCTTTAGAATTACCATCCAAGATCTAAAAAAAAACATGTTTGGGAATATATGGATAAAGGACTCAAAAAATGGAATTAGAAATTTAGATGAATAAAAAGAAAATTTCAGGAAATCTGGAATTATATTCCGATCAGTTTTATAAGAAACAGTATTTATAATTTTACAGACAGGTTTCAGATGTTTTAGAGGCTAGGAGTAACACTATACGTTATTAAATATAATTGTAACCATTTTTATTTCAACTTAAAATATTTTTCACCAATACTATTAAAAACTTTTTTTTTTATTTCATGTAAAATTAAAAATCAAAGTATATTTATTTACAAAAATATTTTTATATTTTAAATAAAATTTTCATTATCAAATTTAATCTTTTTCTAGGTGTGTTCGTCTTTTCTTCTTTCACTGTATATTTATTTTCTCCTAATACATTTATTATTAAAACCCCTAAAAAGCGTGACAGAACTAAAAGGAATGAATAATCAAAATATTTTAAAAAATATTATGCCTTTTTATCCAAGGCATCTTTTATATTCCGAGAACCCAAAGAACATGGCAACATTTTATTTAAAAATGTTTTAGTAATAATATACTTTAGAGTCAAGATACAAATTATAATGTAATAATTTTTTATTACAATATAATTTAAATTTGATCCCAATGATTATGAATTTGAAAAAAATAAATTAAGTGAATTTTACAAATATAAAATCCCTTTACCTTGACGATCTGATACTGGGTCAGTATCTATTCGGATAAGGCAAAAATATTAATTTAATTATTTTTTATGATTTAATCTCCAATCAAAATTATTTTCAAAATTAAATCAGAAAAAATAAATATTTTTTTATGAATAATTTATTTGTAACATTGTTATATAAAAAAAAATAAAAATAAACAATCATGAAACTAGAACAAGTACCTTTAACAACCATGACAACAGTCTATCTATCTTATTTATTTAGTATAATATTAGGGAACCTTAAAGATTTATATGATTATTTATTCTGTAATGATTTATTTTTATTTAAAAAAATTAATGGATTTAATCCAATAATTTCGAGGATAGAATCATTTTTTATACGAAGATGTTACACAGAAATTAGTGACGTATTTAACAGACCAATCACAAAATTTCCTTCTAAGTACATAGAAGTTTTGGAAAGAAAGTTTGATAAAAAGAGTGAGATTGACAAAACTAATGGAAGAAATGTTTTGTTGATGAATTTTGGGTCTTATAACTATTTAGGTTATGGGAGTAAAGAATCTGTTGTGAATGATTTGGTGAGAGAAGCATTTAAAAATATTCCTATTTCACTTGCAGGCACACAAACTGATATGGGTACACATCCAATAGTAAGAGAATTAGAAAATGAACTGGCAGATTTCTTAAAAAAAGAAGATTGTATGATCTTCTCAATGGGGTATGGCACTAATTCAGGTGCGATTCCAAATTTTATTGCCGAGGGAGATCTGATTTTATCTGATGAATTGAATCATAAAAGTATAATCACGGGTGCAAAACTAAGCGGAGCAATAATCAAAACATTCCCACATAACAATATGGATGCTTTAGAAAAGATTTTAAGAAAAGAAATAGCGCATGGTCAACCAAAAACTTTAAAGCCATGGAAAAGAATTTTTGTTTTGGTTGAAGGAATTTATTCGATGGAAGGAACCATCCTTAATTTACAAGAATTAGTTTTACTTAAAAACAAATACAAATTTTATATTTTTATTGACGAGGCACATTCGATAGGAGCAATAGGAGAGACAGGAAGAGGTATTTGTGAACACAGCAAAGTTAATTTTGATGATATTGACATGTTAATGGGTACTTTTAGTAAAAGTTTTGCAGGGATGGGTGGATACATAGCCTCTTCCAAAAAGATCATTAATTTCTTAAAAAAGAAAAGTGATCTTAGCAAGTTTGGAGAACAACTTTCTCCTTTAGTAGCAAAACAAATATTAGAATGTTTAAAAGATTTAAAATATGGCGAAGGAAAAAATTATCCTTCTCAATTAATGAAAAATTCAGCTTATATGAGAAAAAGATTAATAGAATTAGGATACGTAGTTTTTGGTGATTCAGTCTCCCCAGTAATACCAGTTTTGATATTTCACCCAGGCAAAATTGGAGAGTTTTCTTCACTTTGTTATGAAAAAGGGTTAGCAGTGGTTGTTGTAGGTTATCCTGCTACCCCAGTAATAACCAGCAGGGTTAGATTATGTTTATCTTATTACCATACCAAAGAGGATATAGACATAGCAATCTCAATTATAAACCATGCAGGAAAACTTTTAGGAATGAATATCTTAAAAAAATAAAAAAATCAAGCAATTTATTTTTTTCTTCTTCTTTGTTTTTTACCAAATGTTTCTTGAAATCCTTCCACTATTTCTTTATTAAACTCTTTTGTTAACATGTCTACTCTTGATTTTATTGCACCTTTTTTATATTTTGTTACGCGGAGTAGTTTATTAATTTTTTTGTGTGGTATTTGAGACATTAGGGAAAAAAATATTTTATTTTTTAAATAATTTTCATAATTTAAAATTTTTAATATTTTTTTTATTAATTTTAATATTTTTTTAATTTAATGCTATTTTTTTAGAAATAAGCCATGAAAATTAACACAATAATCCATGACAAACCAAAAGAAAGAAAAAATGACCTAGACAAAAAAGATTTTAATAAAGATCCAAAATACCACCCATTTATGAAAGAAAGAGAGTATATGAGAGCAGTAAATGCCACAAAAGTGGATAGATTATTAGCTAAACCATTTGTAAAGGCTTACAACTACCACTTAGAAGGAATTACCCATTTAGCACATGAAAAAGAGAATGATATCTTTGCTTCTAGTTCATTTGACCAATCAACATTTATTTGGAGCATAAAAGAGAACACAAAATTTAAAATAAAAAATGAACACAGAATCACAGGCTTGTCTTTTTTTAAAAATAATTTATTGATTGGTCAAAATGACTCAGTCATTTCTTACACAGGTGAATGGAATGAAGAAAATTTAGAAATAAAGAATGTTTACAAAACCAATTACATTAACAGTCTTACCAGTTGTAAGAATGAATTTGTTGTCAGCACCAATGAAGGAATTAAGGTATATGATTCAGAAAAAATCTTTCCTAAGTTTAGTATTGGTAATTCGATTAGTAATTTTGCAGAAATAAACCCAGTTTTAGAAAATTTAATTGTTTTCTCAGAGTCAAGTAAATTAAACTTTGTAGACACAAGAACGAATGAAATTTACTGTAATTTTCAATTAGGAATAAGAAACAATGACATTAAATTTAGTTTAGATGGTAAATTAATGGCTGTTGGCAATGAAGATTCTATTTTATATGTCTATGATTTGAGATACTTGGATAATACAATGTGTTTCTTTAAACATCATTTCAGTCCAATAAATTGTATTGATTTTGGTAAGAAATTAGTGAGTGGATCTAATGACCAAACTGTGAGAATATTTGATGTAAAAGAAAGAAGATGTTTGGATGTTTATCATAATAGAAGGATGCATAATGTTAATGGGGTTAAACTTAGCAAAACTGAAGAATTTGTGATTTCTGGCTCTGATGATGGCAGTTTACGTGTTTGGAAAACAAATGCTAGCAGAAAAATTGGACCAATTTCAGACATCCAAAGCAGAGCCATGGCTTATAATGAAATGTTAAAAGACAAATTTAAGTACGTAAATGAAGTTAAGAAGATTTCCAACCAAAGATTTTTACCAAAACCTTTGAAAAGAGAGTTTAGAATCAGAAAAGAAAAGGAAGAAGCTAAGAAAAGAAGAGAAGCTAAGAAAAATTGAATTACTCAGACCCAAAACAAGAAAACATTTTAATAAAATAGTTTTTTAGTTTCTCTTTTAAAAGATTACCTTCGTATTTTATCTCAAAATAATTAAATTTCAAACAAAAATCACATTTTACCTCCAAAAATTCTTCTTTTTTGGGGAAAAAATCAAAATTAGTTAATTTTATGATTACGTACTCTCCTAAAAATAAATTATTTTTGCTGTATTTGCTAATCTTAGACCAAACAGACAAATTAATAAAATTATCATCGTAAGATTTGTGTGCCAAAATAATACAAACAATAAAAACCAATTGTTTATTTTGAATTAGTTCGTAATTTATTCTGTTTACAGTGAATTTAGACACATTTTCATTAAATGTTTTATAGCAGTAAATCTCTTTTATTTTTTTAAAGGTATAAACTGCGAAAAATAATTTAACAAAGGTAATTTTTACCTTTTTAAGCATCAAAATTAATTCATCAATCTCTTCTTTGTTTTGTATAAAAGGTAAAAGATAATTTTTTAGTGTTTCTGTTCTGGTTTGGGAAGTAAGTATTTCTTCTTCTAAATTGAACTTGTTGTTCATGATGAGAATGATTGAAGGAATAATAATTATACTCCTTTATTTTAATATAATTTTATTGGTGTGTTTTTATTACTTTATCAAATAGAATGATTATTAAATTTTATCAAATGATTAGATATTAAATTATTCTTTTTTATATTTTATAAAATGATTTTTATTTTAAATTAGAAACATTTTATTTAAAATTATTCTCTTTTTTTAAATTACTGCTATTTAAAAATAAATATTTAATAATACAAGGTTTTCAGTTTTATAGAAAAATCTTGTGATTTTAATAAAAACTCTTTTTTCATTTTACTTGAAACATTTATTTTACTTTAAATTTGTATGTTTAAATTTAAATAAAAATTTTATTAATAATATAAAACCTTTTCTTAATAAAATATTAATTAATTTAATATTTATTAAACCTTAATGAATAACTCTTATGATGAAGACCCCTCCCTTGGAATATAATTCTTTAATAGAAGCCATCGTTGAAAAAGTAGAGCCGATTTCTTCAAAAAAGATTGAGATTTCTCAAGAAACCATAAGAAATTTTGTGAGCTCAATAGAAAAACCCCGTGCTAGAGAGAGAGTGCTAAAACATTATGAATTTCTAGAACAACTGTTTACAGATTAACAAAAAGGTACCTTCAGGGGAGTTCATAGATCTCTCCAAGTTCAAAGCTAAGGCAAACAAAAGAAAAATGAGAGTCAAAAGCTATGCTACTGAGAAGGCAATATTGGCCCTGAAACTTGGAATTTCTCCATAATCTGACTTAAGGAATTTATTCTTAGCTTTGAAATTACGAAACGGTAACCAAGATTATTCTATTTCTGAAGTTCACGGAATTTTGAAAAAAGTGGATTATTTAGAAAGAATAATAAATTATATTCCAATAAGTAGAAATAGTCGTAACAACAAAGAAATCAGAAGAATATTCTTTAATTCCATGGCTAACATATATGACACGCAGCTGATATATCTTGACGAAACTGGGTTTAATCTGCACATGACTCCAAGATATGGATATTCTCCAAAAAATTCTAGATGCTTTATGAACGTATCTAACTCAAAAGGAACTAATGTATATCTTTTATGCACAATTTCAAATATGAATAGTTTTGCTCATAAAATAAAAACAGAAAGCTTTAGCTCTACGGATATATCAGAGTTTATTAATCAAGAATTTTCTACTTTGGAAATAAATGAAAGAAAATAGCTTGTTATGAACAATTCTGAGATTCATAAAACTCTTATGTTATATCGATCTTGTCATTTGAAAATTACGTCCTTGAATTTCTTCTACCGTACTCTCTTCAACTTAAACCGATAGAGGGGTTTTAGCTCCTTGAAGTTTCTATTAAAACAAATGCACCATTTCGAAATCATGAACATCTTATAAGTTGTATTAACCATGCCTTAAACATAACCGATATAACTAATTATAAATTTCCGAATATTTATAATAATATGAGGGAAAGGGCGTTAAAAGCAATGAGAAATAAGATTTTATAGTTAATTAAATCAAAATTATGAGCTTTTTTTGTTATATAATTGTTTTTTATTTTAATAAATTTATTTGCATGTTAAAATGGTTTATATTAATGAAAAAAAATGTTTCAAGTAGGGGAAATGTTTTTATTAAAATAAAAATGTTTCAAACAAAATGCAAAAAGCGTTTCAAGTAAAATAAAAAATGTTTCTATTAAAATTAAAAAATATTTCAAATAAAATAAAAAAATGTTTCAATTAAAAAAAAATGTTTCTGTTAAAATGCAAAAGTGTTTCTATTAAACTAAAAACTTCCGTATAATAATTAATTAAATATTCAATAATAAAATACGACACCCGGAAGATTGGACAACCTTTTTTTAATTAATTATTTTTAGGAGAAATAATTAATAAAAAAATAAAAGTAAAAAAACTTGTCTAACTAATATTTCTATTTGTTTGAAGATTCAGTATTATTAATGTTATTTAAATAAAAGAAGTTATTCTCTGAAAACATTATTTATTTATTTTTAAATGTATTTATACTTTTAATATTTCAGATGTTTGATCATCTTATCAACTAATCACCTAACATTATAAAAGTCAATGTCAGGACATCATTATTTGACTGTCCCTGACACAATTACGTTAAGATGTAGTCCGCTGATAATATTTGAATTTGAAAATTTGAGACAGTCTATTGGTTTTAAGATATAGTAAGGCATTTATTAAAAACCCTAAGCCTCATATATATGAAACTCTAGACTTTCTTTAATTTATCTTATTGTGTTTAAGAATTTATTTTACTTATATGTTCAGATAATTATTCTTGGCTAGATGTATTTGATGACTTTAATTTTAGTATAAAAATATTTTATTTTGTATTATATATTTAGACATTCTTCTATATTTTATTTTTTTTTAATTATTTGATTTTTTGTTTAAAATTTATTGTTAATTCTATCTTTATTTAAATTATTATTTTATTATTTATTTTAAAAGTTTTCGAATTTTCCGTTCACGTAAAAAAATTAAATAAATAATTAAATTAATTTATTAATTAATAATAAAATAATTAAACATTTATAAATGTTGATTTAAAATTCTTCTTTTGTCTAAATTAATTATTTATTCATTTTTATTAAAGTCATAAAATTTAATCTCTCATGCTCTAATGATTTGTTTAAAAAACATAAAAAAACATAAAAAACAAAAAAAAAATGTTCTTTTAAAGTAAATTTTAATTTACCAAATAAATTTCACCTTCTCTTTTTGCTAAAAATAATCAAATTTAATAAATCAATAAAATATTATTTTATCAATTTAATATTTGAAAGTAAATTAATCAGAAATATATTAAATAACACACCCTTTATCGCATGAGCTATAAGGATGAGAGAAAAACAAAACGAATCTTAGAAAAAGGAGAAAGAGAGAGCATTGAGTTTTTACAAATGCAACACATGAGAGATAAAACTAACTTTAGGAATCGTATGCACACAATGCATCCTGAACAAGTAAGATTGGAGTATCTTTTACTAAACATGGAAGAAGAGGTTTATTTCAGGAATAAGAATTACGGTGAGCAGGAAGTGAATGAAATTGAAGAATTACTTTTTATAAACAGTCAGTCTTGTTGTAATCTTAAGTTTAGTAATTTTAATGAGTGGGCACAGCACTTAAATACACATTGTAACCAATTTGTATTGAATAAGAAGGAAGAGATTCAAGAGAGAGTAAAAATACCTATGACTGAGATAGAAGTGAATGAAGAGATCAAGAATGATGGTAAAACAAGGATGTTTAAGTGTAAAGTGTCTAATTGTAATAAGTCATATACCTCAGCTTATGGGTTAAGGTACCACCAAGAAAAGGGGCATAAAGAGGATGAAGATGTGACTAAACCTTTTATTTGTGTGCTTGATAATTGTAAGAAAAGATATAAGAATGCTAATGGTTTAAAGTACCATGTATTACATTCTCATAAATAAACTAATTAATTAAAATAATATTAAAATAAATAATAAAATAAATATTTTTAATTACAGGGTTATAAAAAATTATGATTTGATATAAAATAATATTTTAATAAAATCTTAAACATAAAAATAATCATATCAAAAATAAAAGACTTCATTTTATATTCCTTGGGATTGGAAATCCATACGAAGATCTTTTCTATATCAGATATATAAAATATATAGTAATAAGAAACATATGTTAGTATAAAATTAGGTACATCGCAAGATCTTGCAAGCCTCTCAACCACTTAACCTTAACCTGTACACTCTATTGACTGCTTAAGTTTACCTTACTTGAGAGTTTTAGTTATAGGATCAAAAAAGATTAGAATAATGGCATTTTATTTATTATTTTTTAATTAATAAAAATTTTATGTATTACTAAAATATAAACCAATTTTAATGATTTTACAAATAAACTTACCTATTTTTATGCTTTATTTAAACAATCATATTTAAACTTAGATTTCTTATACCTAGGAAACAAAAAAAATAACATTTAAACACTTGTAGAATTGGGTATTATCTGATAAAATTGTATATTTATCATTGTATAAAAAAGAAAATTTCGACCGAAACCTAAATAAATGATTCTTAAAGCATTTACTTGGTTTACTTTTCACTAAAATATAGGATCATGTAAATTTATTTTTCCCAATTTAAATTGTCCTGTCCCAAGGACTCATTCTTTATAAAATTTAAATAAATGGATTTAACTATTTTATTCATGTTTAGAAAACTGTCCTTATTTTGCATATTTTTGGATTTACGATAATATTTATACTTTTAACATATCAAATTAAAAGATTCTTTTATGTTCTATGATAATAGGATTAATCAGAATATGACAGCTAATAAATGTCATAATTCAAACACTACATAAATAATTAATAAAAATAAGTGAAAATATAAAAAATTTAATTAAAAATAAAATTGATTTAAAAAAATGAATTAAAATAAAATCTAATATACGTTCTAATATCAAATATTTGTTATTCCATTTCCATGTGAATTCTGTTAAAAAAGCAACCCAATCTATTGTTCTTATACCTTTTCGTTTTTAAATTTTATATTTTAAGAAATTATTGAATGATTCTATTACTTGTGTGTTTATACCCATAGTTTTTGAACAAATCATATTTGTGAAAGACGCCTCTAAACCAGAATTCTTTCTTAGTCAAACCACTATAACTCTTGTGTTCGTCTATCCATATTACATTACCACACAATACATTGTCACAAATTATTAGTAAAATTGTAGCAGCTTTTTTATTATTGATTAAAGTGGCATAACACCCAGTAATTTTACCTTTATATTCTACTATGCATAAGACATCAGATCAATTTCTAGGTATTTTTCTTCCGTGGCTCTTAGACTTGAAATTAAGCATGATTTGACTATTGGTAAAATGTTTTTCATGTCCTTAATTTTTTTTTTTTAAAATTGCTAGGCCCTGTTAAATTCATATACTTGTTAATTATTTTTTTAATTGTCGGTTTTGAAATTTTATGACTTTAGGATATAGATGTAACATTGATATTATTAGACCATCTACATGAAACTTCAAAAATATACTAATTTCCAAATTAATGTTTTTAAAAAATTTTTTTATTGACTTTCTTCCTTTCTTGCTTTCACAATAAATATTTTTACATCATCATATATATCTTCTTTTAGTGCTCAAAATTTTTCTAACTGCATATGATAACAGCAAACCTTGCATATAATTTCCCAGTGTAGGAAGTTTTAATTCATCATCCACATAATCATTTCTTCTTTGTTCATTCTTATATCTTTTCTTTCCAAAGTATCTGAATTCATTTAAGGATATTTTTAATATTAATTGTTTCATATATTTTATATTAAATTAATATTATTTTATTTCTGACTACTTTTTTTATTTAATTTTTATGTTTTATTTTATTTCTGACCTTTTTTTATTAAATTATATTTTATTTAATTATCAAAGGTGCTTTTCTTTACAAAAAGAGAGCTTGAAGAAAAAACTTGTATAAAACAATAATTTTATTAAATTAAAATACTTCAAACATTTATTATTGAAATTACTCTAAGATATTACAATATTGGTAATGTTTTATTTTCTTAAAGTATTGTAAAAATAGTTTTTGTTTAAAATAGCAAAAATGTATTCCAAATAAAGAAATAAAAATACCTTAAAATCACTTTATGTTTTACAAACACAGAATGTTTTGCTAAGCCACAACAAATTCATTATTTATTTATTTAACCAACTCTTTTTTTATTTGTTCTCTCAGTCAAATACCTTACAATAAAATTTACAAATTAAAATCCTATCAGACTAACAAGATTTAATTTACTTTTATGTTTAGTATTGAGAACTTAACAAAAGTTTAAGCTTGTCTTGTAAAATAACATTTTAAATCTATAATTTATTAAAATTAAACAAAAATCTTTTTATCTCTTTTTCTTCCACCAATAAAACAGTGTCATTCAAAAATTCTCCTTTTAAGTTCAATTTTTTATGAAAAATAACAAACCCATTTTCGCACAGAAAAAAAGTATCACTCTTAAAATACCTAAACAACTCATACAAACTAATAAACATAATCAAATTATCATTAACCATCTCTCTTTTCAAAATAACATACCCTTTCCTTAAAGATTTACTTGACAAAAATTCTAAAACCTTCTCTATCAGTTCATAATACAAAGCCATTCCTTCTTTTACTGACTTATCACTGTTAGTGATCACTGATCTCTTATTTTCTTCTAATAAAAAATCCTTTTTTTCGGTAAGTTTGTTAGTTTTTTCTTGTAAAACTTTTTTCTCTTTCTTGGTGTAATTCATTAATTCACTAAGCAAAACAAAATAATACTCCAAAGTGGATATTTTATTGATAAACATTTCTTCTAATGGTACATTCTGGTTGTATTTCTGTAACGAATCAGAGATTGAAATACCTTCCTTTGCTAAAAAATACTTGATTGACTCAGACATATTCTTTTTAAAATATTTCTTTATAAACAACATATCATGGTACAATGATAGGTAGAGAGAGGATGTGTTATGAAAAAGGTAGACAGGGTATTTTTCTTTTTTCTCAAATAAAATTATTTCGTCATGTAAAGAGATACACTCTTTGCAAAGTAAGTTTGGTTTACCAATCAATTTACTAAAATACTCAAACAAAGTCACAAACTCAAACTTACAACTCACAAACTGATTAAATTTTCTTAAAATACATGTTTTACAATCTTCTATTCTTAAATTAAAACACTCTTCCTTTAATAAATTAGGGTTATAATTTACAAAAATAGTGTTAATATCATTTGATGGTAAGTTGGTAATACAATATTCATACCTGATATATTTTGATCTTAGATAGTTTGTGAGTATTTTTAAACAAAGATAGCTTGGCATTTCTGGTGAACATTCTAATTTTATGAAGTTATTTTTTATAAAAAGGTCTATTCTTTTTTTTAACATGTTACGAGGTGTTTCTTATTTTTAATGTTTTGGAGGGAACAATGGAGGTAAATTTTTGATTTATAAAATTAAATATTAATTTAATAATTAATTTACAAATAAAAATAAAATTATATATTAATATAATAATTAAATAAAATATTAAATGGAGATATTACTTAAAGTCTGAGTTTTTAATTTTATAACTCATTTATTAATTTTATAATTAATTTATTAATTTTATAACTTAAGTATTGTTTTAATAACTTAATTATTTTTTTAATAACTCATTTATTTTTTAATAACTCAGTTATTTTTTAATAACTCAGTTTTAAATTTAATAACTCAGTTATTAATTTAATAATTTAAATATAAATTTTATAAATATTATTTTAAAATTAAATACAAATGGAGGGCTATCTTGAAGAACTTACTCGCAAAGATGACGAAAACATGATATATTACAACGATTGTGACTATTCAACTGACTTTATATTTCTAAGTGAGACTGATATTGATGAATCTACCTACTATAGCAGGGCAAGATCGAAAGAAAACGGAATTAAAATCTGCACAGGCTTTACAGAAGAAGAATTTACATTTATTTATGAAATTGTAATAGAGAATTCGATATTTCAAACGAGAGGAAAAGGCAGGAAGACAAAGTTACGAGAAAAGGATAAGCTTCTACTAGTTCTTATACACTTAAAGCATTATGATACAGTGGAGCGACTGGCACATGTTTTTGATTTGACACCGCCAGCATGTAGTTTGTTACTAACAAAGTCCTTAGAAGCCCTCGCACCTCTTCTAACAAGATGTTTCATTGTTCCGTTAAAGAAAAAGGATCAATTAACCAGTGGAATAGTTTTGTCAAATAGCCCCGAAGTTGTACTTATTGTTGATTGTACAGTATTCGAAATACAGAAACCTACGGGACTTTTTGAAGATGTTAAAGAATTTTATTCTGGCAAACACCACTTATATTGTCTTAAGACTGAAGTAGCAGTCTTACCTAACGGAAAGTGTGCTTTTTTATCTGATTGTTTTCCGGAGAGTGTACACGATTTTAATATTTTCAAAAAAAGGAGCCATATTTACGAAAAATTTACATTGAAGGAGAATGAAGAGATGAATTATATGAAATTCGATGAAAATACAATGTGGGCAATTATGGGAGATAAAGCGTATATCGGAGGAGGACACAATTGCAGAGTACTAGCTCCGCCAAAAAAAAAGAAGTTTAACATAGAAGAAACTCTTAAATACAAAGAAAGAGTTATTGTTGAACAATATTTTGGCAGATCAAAGATGCTTTTGAAGATTTTAAGGATAAAGTACAGAGGATCCAAGCACTTAATGAACAGCATTACCAAGATTTGTTTCGCATTGGCGAATTTTCACATAACTAACCATCCATTAACCTCTAAAGATTCTAAATTTCATTCTAAAATTAAAGAGGATTGTATAAAAAAATGATAGCACGGGGCAGTTGGATAAACAATCGGGGCAAAGTATTAGTTTTGAAAAGGAATCACAGTCTTTATCTGGTGTGTGTGACAATTTAAGAAGTTTCTTCGGACAGAATCAGTAATTTTAATTAAATCTGATATGTTAAATATATTTATTAATTTTATAATTAATTTATTAATTTTATAAATGTAGTTATTAATTTAATAATTATAGTTATTAAATTAATAACTGAGTTATTAAAAAATAACTGAGTTATTAAAAAATAAATGAGTTATTAAAAAATAAATGAGTTATTAAAAAAATAATTAAGTTATTAAAACAATACTTAAGTTATAAAATTAATAAATTAATTATAAAATTAATAAATGAGTTATAAAATTAAAAACTCAGACTTTAAGTAATATCTCCAATATATAATAATATTATAATTTGTAAATTAAAATTAATTATTAAATTAATATATAATTTTATTTTTTTAATAAAATATATAATTTTTGAGGGTTAGAACTATTAAATTATTTTTTTAAATTATTTTTTTATGTCAAGATACATTCAAAAGAAATTTTTAGGAAGTGGCACGTATTCTTCGGTTTACTTGGCAGAAGATACATTAACAAAAACATTAGTAGCACTGAAAAAAATGAAAATAAGTGTTTCAGAAGGTATTCCTGCAACCACTTTGAGAGAAATAGCTATTATAAAAGGATTAAACCATCCTAACATCTTAAAATACTTAGATACCCTTCTTTCTTTGGAAGAATGTGTCATTATATTTGAATACGTTGAGTTTACTTTATTTCAATACGTAAATAAAAGTAATAGACTTAATCTTATAAACCAATTAATCAAAGGTGTACTTTACATTCATTCTAATAAAATAATACACAGAGATTTGAAACCTGAAAATATTTTAGTAACCAAAGAAGGCATTTTAAAAATAGCTGATTTTAATTTGGCAAGGAGTGTCACTTTTTTACAAAAAGAGTTTGCTTCTGAGGTAGTAACTTTATGGTACAGGTCACCAGAATTGTTAAAAGGTAAGACAGATTATTCGTATTACATTGATATTTGGTCATTGGGGTGTATTATTGCAGAGATTTTAGGTACCCCTGTGATTTTTCAAGGAAAAGATGCAGCCAATCAGCTTTATTTGGTTGAGAATAGAAAAGAACAATTTCTTTATAATTGGTTAGAATATAATTTAGAAGATAAAAGGTTTGTTGGTTTAATAATGCAATGTTTAAATTATGATTATGAAAAGAGGATTACAGCACAAGAATTGTTAAATGTGTTTTGTGAGATTGTAAATGAATAATAAATAAATGATTTTTATTATTTTATATTTTATTTAATTTTTTTAATTTAATTTTATATATTTTTTTAATTTTATATTTTTATTTAATTTTATATTTTATTTAATTTTTTTAATTTAATTTTATATTTTTTTAATTACATATTTTTTTATATTTTAAATATTGTTTTTTAATATTTCTTTTTAATATTTCTTTTTAATATTTCTTTTTAATATTTCTTTTTAATATTTCTTTTTAATATTTCTTTTTAATATTTCTTTTTAATATTTCTTTTTAATATTTCTTTTTAATATTTCTTTTTAATATTTCTTTTTAATATTTCTTTTTAATATTTTTTTTATTCTATTATTTTTTTTATTCTATTATTTTTTTTATTCTATTATTTTTTTTATTCTATTATTTTTTTTATTCTATTATTTTTTTTATTCTATTATTTTTTTTATTCTATTATTTTTTTTATTCTATTATTTTTTTTATTCTATTATTTTTTTTATTCTATTATTTTTTTTATTCTATTATTTTTTTTATTCTATTATTTTTTTTATTCTATTATTTTTTTTATTCTATTATTTTTTTTATTCTATTATTTTTTTTATTCTATTATTTTTTTTATTCTATTATTTTTATTATTTTATTTTATTCTATTACTTTAATTTAATTTTAATATTTTTCTTTATTTATTTTATTCTATTATTTTTTTGTATCCTCAATGTATTTTCTAAAAAATATAAAAACAAATGAAAATTTAAAAATAAAAGAAGTTTCAAACAGAACATTTCTTTCATCTGAAAAGATGAAATCAAAAGAAAGTATTCTTCTATACAACCTATTTTACTTTGATACACAAGAAATACTCCCTAACAAATTTATAAAACTAAAACAATTTCTTTTTCAACCAAAAATAGGCCCATCTTGCGAGACTGATAGATCTATAAATAGTTTCAGGGTACTTCCTAAAAAATCAAAAATACCTTTAGAGAAATCTACTAATACATTAATCCCAGTAGAAGTTTACTCCCAAGTGCTTCCTTCTTTGAACTACTCTTCTGAAACATTGGAAGGATACTTCAAAATAGAGAAAATGTTATCCAATAAATTGTTAAAATCAGTCAAAAAACATTCTTTTGATGAAGAATTAACACTTAAACAAAAAATACTATTTTTCTTCCAAGAGGCAGAGAAGAATGTTTTTTTAAGTAAAGAAATGAAGGAAGAATACGGCACTAAAAGTAAACTTAATAAAGATAGGATTAATGTTATGATAATAATATTTACACTTATGGTTAATGATTGGGAGTGTGATTTAGAAAAGTTTAGTAAAATAAGAAGATTGAATGATTTACTTAAATTAGTGGGATGTAAAGTGAACAATAATAAAGTAAAACTTACATCAGCACCTAAATATAAGACTATTAGAAAGAAATAAGATTAAATAAAATATAATTTATTTATATTTTTTAAATAATTTATAGATTATATTAAAAAAATAATTTATTTAAAAAATATAAATAAATAATATTTTTTAGGATAAAAATAAACAAATATTTATTAATTTTTTTGATATAATTTATAAATATAAAAAATATTTATTTTTTTACTTTTATTTAATCTTTTATCTTGATATTTACTGAAGATGGATAATTATTTAATTTGTTTTTTAAACAAATATTATTTAAATAATAATATTTTCTTTATTCGACATAAATGATAAATGTATTCAATATAGTCTTATATACCGATATATATTTGACTGTCAGTTTTAGCATTATTCATATTAAAAAATACATTTAAATATCTTAAAGAATAGGTATTTTATTTTATATATTGTCCCGAGAAGATGGGACTGTCTTATTTTTAATGTAAAAATTATAAAATGAATACTCTTTACCTTTATTTAATCTTAGTTTTTCTTCAATTTTCTGTTTCCTCTCAACCATGGGTTAAAATAATTATCATTTAAATAATTATTTTTAAAATTATTAAAATATGTCATTTTATTATGACATTCACCCCCTTCAAAGAACAACTTTACGTTCTTAACATTCACACTCCTCACAGTCCTAGTTTTCTCATCATATACTTCTAAAGTATTGTTATTGTTCTTCACTTTGGTTATCTTGTACGGTCCTATATAAAGTTTTCTTACTTTATTTAAATCATGATTAAGTATTAGTATTTTCATATCTCTCTTAAAAATAAATTTCTTTCTTCTTGTATTTTGCTTTTTATCGTTTTTCTCATTCTGAATAAATATATTATTCTTTACTTTATTCATATCAACATCTCTGACTCTTTCATTTAGATCAATTATATTTTTCTTTAATACAATCTCGTTGGGCGTGGCTTTTATTACCGAATGAAATGTATTATTTATCCTTAATCTTACTTTCCTTAATATCTTACTCAGTTTATCTCCTAAATAGATTCTCATGAGTAATAGTATTTCCGAATTCATACGTTCTGATATTCCATTACTTTGTGGATTATATGCACTTATTATTATGTGCTTTGTTTTGTATTTTGATATTTTCTCACTAAAATCTTTGCTCAAATATCCTTTTCCTTGATCTGTTATGATTTCCTTCGGGGTTCCGAATTCATTAATCCACTTTGATTTGAATACTCTAAAAATGCTTTTACCATCAATTTTCGTGATCGGTTCCATCACGGTGTACTTGCTCATCGTACACGAGAACGTAATTAACCAAAATCTTTTTTCTGTAAATTCTGTTTCAAAATCCCTGGAGAAGAATGGACCTAATATATCACTAGATATTTCTTCTCCGATTTTTTCTCCTGCTAAATTACCTGTTATTAGTCCTGAATTACTATAGTCTTTCTTATTCAGCTGGCATTCCTTACAAGTAATACAGACGTATTTACAAATCATAAATAGTTCTTCTATCTTATATAAATTCTTTATCGTATAATACATTTTAGTAGTACCTGGATTCCCAAGTAACTTGTGTAAATATTCTACTAACTTAATTCCGTCTTTAACTCTTATTTTTTCCATACTGTATTTTCCTTCTGATATATAATTCTTTAAAATATATTTTATTTTTAATATTTTTATCATCCTGTAAATAATAAATTCTACTAAGGTAATCAGATGCTTGATTATCGATTCCTTTTATATGAACCATCTCTGGACTATACTCGTTTATGAGCATTTGCCATCTCCATATTCTAGATGTTATGTTATTATTATTAAATAGAATGTTCTTATTATCAGTCATTATTTGAACTTTACAGCCGTATATAATTTTTCTAAAGTGTTTGAGTGAAAGATATATACACAAAATTTCCTTTTCCATTACGTTATAGCGAGTTTCATAGTCTTTTAACTTATATGAGTAGTATCCTACTATTCCCTTGTCCTGATATAATATTGCACCTAATGCAGTATCTGATGCATCACATTGTAAGTAAAATTTTCCATTTACATCTGGAAATCTTAGTATTATCTGTTCATCTAAGTTCTTGAAGATTTTTAACACAGTCTCTTTCATTTCCTCAGTGAATTTAATTTGTTCCTTATCCTTTAACAAACTTGTTATTTCTTCTATTTTCTGACTTAGATTGGGTATAAATGGCCTGAACCAATTAATAAATCCAACTAGTCTCATTAATTGCTTTTTTGTCTTCACCTTTACTAGTTCTTGTATTTTTTCAAATTTTGTTCTATCAGGCTTGTATCCTTCTTTATTAATTATCAATCCTAGAAACTTTATTTCATTTTTAAAAAATTCAGATTTATCTAGTCTTATGGTAAATTTTTGTTTTTCTAGAATGTTTAAAACATTATTCAAATGTCCAACATGATCCTTTTCATTTTCTGAATATATCAGAATATCATCTACAAAAATCTTTACATAGCTCAGCTTATTAAATAACCTGCTCACTTCCTTTTGGAAAAATATTGGAGAATTGCTCAATCCCATTGGCATTCTCTTGAACTCATATTGTTCATTCAATATGACAAACGCAGTCTTGTGCCTGTCTGATTCCTTCGTTGTAATATGATAAAATCCGCTCTTTATGTCTAATTTACTGAACACTTTTCCTTTTAATAACTCATGAATATTCTCATATACATCCGGAAACGGATATGGGAGTTTTTCTGTGTGCTTGTTTAGTTCCCTATAATCTACGACTAAACGCAATTCTTTATTTGGTTTTCTTATTACAAAGGCCGGACTAGCATAACTGCTATTCGAGTAAGTGATTATATCATTTTCCATAAAATCCTCAAGTAATTTTCTAACATCCTCTCTATCTCTTAAGGCAACTGGATATTGTGTTAAATTAATTATTTTATTATTCTTTATGTTTATTTCAAATTTATTTCCTTCAAAACGCCCTATTTTTGTATTCTTATTTAAATTATTTATTCTTTTAAAAATATTATTTATGTTTTCTTGTAACGAATAAGAACTATTATTTATTAACTCATCTAAAGGGTTAAGCGCTTCATTGTTCGAATTAGTGAATCTCATTGGAACTATACTACTGTCCAACGTCATTGTCTTGCTTGAGTAATCCAATAAACACTTCTTTTTCACAAAGAATTCATTACCAAACAATATCTGAAAGTCACATCCGTCGACCACATAAAAGTATTCTCTCATTTCATTTTCAATACCCTCAATACTAAAAGTTATCAGTGTCTTTTTATTTATTTTACTTTCGTTTCCATTCCCGTAAATTAGCTTGAATTCTTTAGTTTCTTCTTTCTTAAGCTTCTCATTAGTGACTATTTCATGGCTTACAAAGTTATTTGCAGAGCCACAATCGAATATCCCGTCATAGACTTTACTACCTATATGAATTTTGGATGTTAGTAATCCAACTGGTCTTTCATCATTCTTCAAGATATAACTTTTGGTATCTTTCTCTTCTTGGTTATCTCTTCGCTTTTGATGCACTATCGTCTCCTTTCTTTTGTTAATGAAATCGTCTTTCTTATACTTATTAGACTTAAAACAATCTTTCGAATTATGAGTGCTCGACTTGCATATCTTGCACCATTTCTCATACCACACCTTTCCTTTCTTGGGATATTCAATTCTGGTTTCTGCTGTGTAGTTGCTTCTGTTTACTTTGCATTGATTGTCACTTTCTTTGTCCTTGCTAGCTGTCTCTACATTTTGTTTGATCACTTCTTCTACAGTCCTAATGTGCGTGATGATTTCTTCGACTTTTCCAAGTAAGTTTAAGTTAACTATCTCTAATCTAGTCTCAATGGTTAACCCAGAAATAAAGTATTCTTCAAACTTGTTCTGCATTTCTTTCTTACATAGTTTTGCTGAGATGCTTAAGTTGATAAGTTCTTTATTGATGGCTTCCACATACCCATCAATCCAATAAAATAAATCTTGTTTGGTGTTTTTCAATCTTTCAAAATAAATGTAATTTTTTCCTTTTGGATAATATTCCTCATACAAATCGTTGAATATTTCCACTATTGAGTTATAACTCTCTTGTCTTTTCTTAAAAGGTATTCTTATTAAAGCTAATGTAATCTCTACTGAATCCTCCTCTGACCATTTGGCCTCCTTCACTGCTTCAGTAATATTCATTACCCAGACTCTAATGTCTTGCAGCTTGACATTCTCTAAGTAAGGTATCCTCTTCTTAATACTTATCTTAGTCTCTCCTGGTGAATACATGTACTCAAGATGTTCTACTAACTTGCACTTCTCTAATCGTGCTGTAAGCTCTTGTTCTTTCTCATCCTCTCTTTTGAATGAGCTCATTATGTCCCGAGAAGATGGGACTGTCTTATTTTTAATGTAAAAATTATAAAATGAATACTCTTTACCTTTATTTAATCTTAGTTTTTCTTCAATTTTCTGTTTCCTTTCAACCATGGGTTAAAATAATTATCATTTAAATAATTATTTTTGAAATTATTAAAATATGTCATTTTATTATGACATATATAAAGGTATAGCAAAAGATCTTGGTATGGATTTCACATCCTTAGGCAACAAAAAAAAATTAAACTAAATATGATTATTTTGTATTTTAAAAATGAATTTAAAATATAATTTTTATTAAATTTAATTTTTTTAAAGCATAAAATGCATAAAATATTTTATGAAATTGTCATAGACTCAGCCAAAATACTCTTCAAAGCTTCTTTCAACACTGCTATAAACTTATTAAATTTGAGGAAAGAGATTACTTTAGAAGAATCTTATAAAATATTAGACATAAAAAACATTACCCAATTAGAACAATCTTTCCTAAATCTAACTTCCAAAAATACTTCCCCTTACATAAAAAATATTATAAAAAATGCTTACTTAAAAATAAAAAAAGAAAATAAATAATATTTTTTTTATTTTTTTAAATTATTAATCTGATTACTTTTTAAAAAGATTTCTTTAGAATTTCTTTTTTTGTTGCATGAATCATTGAATTTCTTTGTAATATTGTCAAATCTATTCTTCTCTCCTACCTTAAAATCATTGAGTAATTTTATTAAACATTCTATTTCCTCTTCATTCCATCCATTACCTATTAATCTTTTATCAACCGTGGATTCTTTTATTGTATTTATTCTTGGGTCTCTTTTTAAGGCTATTTGTACTAATTTTATTATTCTGAGATTGTCAGCCACTTTTAATTTGTGTAATTGGTTTTTTATCTTTTTTTCTTCATCTCTTCTTTCATAACTGGTCATTGTTACATCTGTTTCGAATAAAAAATTAAAAATACGCCAGGAAGAAAAATTTTCCCAGAAATTGTAAAATTCGCTAATCTGTTCCCTAGAACTGTCTTTGTTTCCTAAGCTAGGCACTGGTTGTTTAACACTAAACTTAGCATTTCTTGTAAAACATTCATCAAAAATCTCTAAAAATTCTTCTAAATCATATTTTCTATCCTCTGGGATACTTTCATCAAAGAACACAGAATCAAATTTCTTTCTTTGGTTAGGATTGCTAAGTGTTTTATAAGCATTTTGTATGGCAAAGAGTGCTTCTTTAGGTGTACCATGTCTATCAGGATGGTATCTCTTAATTTGTTTCTTAAACACAAACTCTAACACATTCTGTGGTATCTCTTTCTCTCTAAAAGAATCCAAATCCAATAAGAAGTATAAGTCTAATTTTCTCCAATTTTTTAATTCTTCTAATGTGTATTTTTTACAAATATCTCTTTCTTCTTTGTATTTTCTTTCTTTTTCTTGAATATCTTCTGATTTGTAATATAATTGGAGCATCATGGGGGTAAAATTTTTTAAGAAACAAATTGGTTTAATTTATAAAAAAAATCTTTTTAAAAATATTAAATTTATTTTTAAAAAAAAATAAATAAAAAATAAAATTATTCAAAATTTTTGTAAAATTGGTGTTTTATTTATGGTATTTTTCCAAGTTAATTTTATAAAGAAATTAATATTTAATCTTTTAAAAATTATTGTTTTTATAATTCATTTTCAAAAAATTAAATAAATAACATTTAAGAAAAACAAAGAAAATCTCTTTGATTTATTAAATTTAAAGAGAAAATTAGTTAAAAGAATTTTAAAATATATAATTTTATATTACTTTATAAATATAACAAACATATATAATTTCTATGAATTATAAATTTAAGATAAAAATAAGTGAGAAGGAAGTGAAGTGTTTTATTTTGACAAATCATACAACAAAAATAAAACTCTGATAATATTTAAATTAAAATGTTATTGTATGACTTTCATACATCATTATAGTTAATTACGTTTTATTTTCGTAATTAAATCACATAAATTTATTATTTAAATTAAACTCTCTAAGATTTTAACCCTATTCAATAAGTTACACACCAGTTCTGAAAATAACAACTTCAGAAGAAAGTTTTTTTGTCGCTTAGGGATGGAGAATCCATGTGAAGATCTTTTGCTTTACGTTCTATATTAAATATTAATACCTAGTCATAAAGAAACATATGGTAAAATATGTGCCTACATATCTAAGTATAGTACAAGATATTTCGAGCCTTTCACCTGTTAACCTCCTCCGTGCATTCTATTGACAACCTAAGTCTACCAAAATTTATTCATAGAAAACAAAATACTATTGGAACCTTTTCGTATTTATTCTTAATTACAAAAGAAACAAAGTAAATATTATTTATTTAAATTAAATTATATTCCTTAGATTGTATTTGATTAATTAGTTAAAGAAAAATAAAATAAATAATTTTATTTAATAAAATGTTTTTTAAATTATAAATTTTTATTGAAAAAAAGATTTGCTAAGTTTATTATTTTTAAATTTAAAATTACTTCTTTAATTTAAATATAAATTTTTTAATATTCCTATTTTTTTGTGACATAATTTTCAATTATGAGATGAAAACTTTTTTTAAATTAAATCTTTCAAATAAAAAAAGTAATTTTAATTCAATTTATTTTAAACATTTATTATTTATGTCATATCTTAACAAATATAATAATTATTTTTATTGCAACAAATTTAATAAACCATTTTTTATGATTACTAAACTATATTTGATATAAGTAATTAAAAAAATACAGAATTTACATGTTTAAAGTAAAGATAATTATTATATTTGTAAATTAGAATAAATCAGTTATTTTTAAACATTCTTATCTCTTATTAGATTTATTAATAAATTGAATTTTTTTTTGAATTGAAATCAATAACCATATAAACATTTTTTTTGTAACAAACTGTATATTGTAGTGACTCACAGTAATGTAATTAAAAGTTTTATTTTTGGGTTTTCTATTATTTTTAAAAGATGGTAGCATATGAGTTTTTTATTTATCCTTTACTTGGATTCATGATCACAGTAAAAATACTGAAAAAATATTTATTCGTCATTCTTTAAAAAATTATAATTTAATTTTTTAAAAAAATAATTTACAAAACAAAAATTTATTTATTTAATTTTTTAAAAATATCCTTAAAATGCATAAACTTAAAAAAATACACTTAGAAATCTTTTCACTAACAAGTTACAACAATCCAGAAATAAACGAAATACTTTCTAATTTCACTTGTGATTCAGATTTATTACTAACACTTACCCAATTATTAGACATTAAAGATTACAAGAATGAAGAGGTTTGTGGGTTAACAGAAATAGTGACAGATTTTCTTTTAGAAAATAAGTTAACTAAGAATGATGACTGTGTTTTAGATGAAAATAATTTGTTTAACATTTTAACAAACAAGATTTTAGAAATGAAATTCACCAAACCAACTAAATCCATTTCCTCCATGCTTCTTTCTTATATGCATTGTCTTTCTAAATTATTTCCTTACACTTTGCATAAACAAAAGATATTTGCTAAATTTTTGGCAGCGTTGTCAGACAAATCAATTTATTATTTGCATAAATCAATCACAATCCCTTTTCTAAACGTATTTTACTATTTTGAAGAGATTATTATAAAAAAAGAAATTTATAAACAAATTAATTTAAAATATTTGATTAATTATTTTAATTTCCAACCTGAATTATTTTTTTATTTGATAGACAGTGATTTAATTTATAATTTATTGTTTAAATACCAAGAAAAGTATTTTATTTATTGGTTATTAAAAAATAATAATTTATCTATTTTTAAGATTGTGAGCAAGGTAAACGTATTACCTTTGATTTATTATTGGTTTGACAAAAATGAATTATTTTGTGAAAATGAGAGTGAAAAATGGTTTACCAAATTTTTTGATAAAAAATTTGTAAATGATTTAACAGAATATTTACAAGATAAAGAGATAAAAGATAAATCTATGGTTAGTTTGAACAGTGAGTTTAGTTTGTGTAAATATTGTGTTTACAAGGAAAAAGGATATTTTAACCAACTAATTTCAGATTTAAAAAATAAAAAAATGAAAAAATTAACAAAATTTTCAGCAAAATTTCTCAGATTTTCTCACAAAACTGATTTGATAAGCTTAGGTGATTTTATTTGTAAAGAAAAGAATGTTGATCAACTGAAAATATTCTTAAGTACCTTTGATTTTACCAACCAATTACCTCTCAAAGCGTTAAAAACATTTTTAGAAAGTTTTATTTTGCCAGGCGAATCACAAATAATTTACAGGGTTATAGAATATTTCACAGAAAAATACGTGTCAGATCAATCAGATTTGGTTTATTTGTTTGAAGATTCTTCTTTAGAAATGAACCAAGACAATTTGTTTGTGTATTTCTATGCGCTTATCCAATTAAATACCACCTTACACAACCCATATGCCACAATGAAACACACACTCCAATCATTCCAGAACACTTTAAAAAACCAAAATATCAAAAAAGAAATCGTTGTAAATGATTTCTATGAAATAAAAGAGAACCCTTTTGTTTACCAGAAGAATAACACATTTTCTTTTGTGAATTATGAGTTGTACAGAGAGATTAGTGAAGTGAAAGAGAATAAAGAATTTTTTAATGAGATTTTGAATGAATCAGTTGATATTGCAGTAAATCAGAGTGAATTAACCAATCAGAATAATTCAGTTATTATTTCAATTAATCAAACCAAGTCAATCAATCAAATTGAGTCAATCAATCAAAATAAGCCAGTTAATCAAAATAAGTCAATCAATCAAACTGAGTCAATTAATCAAAGTGAAATTTGTTATGAATGCACAGTAAAGTGCTATAAAAATTTAATAAGGAAAGTTTCTTTTTTTAATGAAGAATATTTATTGCTTTGTAAAGCTTTGAATGAAAATTCTGTTCTTTTAAAAGCACTCAAAGAAATTGGAGATAAAATTTTAGAAAATAAATCAGACATAAAAGAAATAAAAGTATTTCTAGAATATTACTTTTATGTTCTTAACTGTACAGAAGTAACAGAAGATTTCATAATGATTCTTAAATTACCATTTAATCTTTTCAATTACATTCTTTCCAACAAAATAATTTACATTCTAAACAACAAAAAAGAATCTTACGAAGCAATTTACATTGATTTTATAAAAAATACCCAAAATTTAAGTAACGAAGTGTTTTACTTTCTAACCAGTTTAGAAATACAAAATGATTTTGACAAAGAAATGATGTTTGACATTCTAAAAAAGAATATTTGGAGAATCAACCAATCAAAAATACTTTTAAACGAAGAAATTTTGATAACCCAGTGCGTAGAATACAACTTAAAAGACCAGTTTTACTTTCTTTTAAAGAATAAGTTAGATCCTTTGTTTCTGATAGATTGTTACCACAAAAACAAAGAAATCTTTGATACAAAATTACTTTTACCACTTTTAGATGAAAGTGTAAATTCATTTAAATTGCTTCTTTTGGTGAGCAATAAACAGATTTTTAACAGTGTTATTGAAATAAAAGAGATAAAAACTAAGTATAACAAAGTTAAGAGTGTTGAACAGAATGTGGAGTATGAAAGGAAGGATGTATTTTCATCGTATGTGTATGTTGAAAGGTTTAAGGATATACTTAGTATTGGTAAGAATGTTATTAGGATGATGATTAGCAGTGATTGTATTGGGAATGTTAAGAATATTTTAGAAAATAAGATTGATTTAAATAGTAAAAGTAATACTAACCCTAATGATTTAAGTAATAAGAATATAAGTAATACTAACCCTAATGACTTAACTGATAATTTAAGTAATAATAATACTAACCCTAATAATTTAAGTAATACTAACCCTAATGAGATAACTAATGACTTAATTAATAAGATTGATTTAAGTAATAATTTAAGTAATAATAATTTATTTGATTCATTGATTTATTTAATACTAAAATACGATGATTTAGAAGACTTAGACTTAAAAAAATATTTATTTTACTTATTAAAATTATTAACTGACAAGCATTACAATTTATATTTAACATTCCTTAACAAATGTATAGGAATATTATTTAATTTAAAGAATAAAGAATTATTGAATTATTTGGTAGAATTATTCAAATATAAATCAGAGAAAGAGAGTAATTTTAAGGTAGTAGAACAAATTAAGACTGTTATTAAGGATTATGAATTGGTAGAAGATGATTGGAATGATGTTTATGAGATTTAGTAAATGTTTTATTATTTTGTTTGTGTAAAAATAAATTAAAAAATATTTAAAATAGAAGAATATTTGATTATTAATTTTAAATAAAAAAATAATTCTTTTTATAATTAATTATTAAAATGAAGGTTGATATTAGAAATAAAATATATTTAATTAAACTTATTTATATTATTAAAAGTCTCTTTTTAATTTCTAAACTTACAATTAAATATTACCACTAATTTTCATTAAATATTTCTTTTTTTGGCTAATTACTAACCATTTTACATTAAATGATAAATGAGTTAGTAAGATTTTGTTATAGTTAATAAATAATAAGAATAACAAAATACCGTGTTTTTCAGAAAATAAGACAGTGTCTTATTATTTTCTAAAGTTAAAAATCGGCACTAGGGCTTATTTTCGATAGTATTAAAAATTATATGTATATTGGTATATTTTAACTTACTTCAATTTAAAAAAATAAAATTTTACTTTTATTCAATTACACTCATGTCATCCGCTTTGGGAATATCGTCGTAGATATTATTTGAAATATTATTTAAATTTGTTGCTAAACCCAATTCTTGCGAGATGATCGGACCAAATCTCTCATGTCTTGCTATGTAACTATCATTAAATGAACACTTCTTGTCTAAATAGCCTGCTTTCAATGCTTTAGAAACATCAACATCTGTTATTCTATCCCAGGATTTTCTTACCCAATTTACAACTTCTGGTAAACTTGGTTTTACAAAATTCCCTCTGTGGTTTCTTATCATCCTATTTTCAACATATTCGTTAATTTCGGTTCTTAAATTATCTTTGAATGGCTTGTTTACAGCAATATCCAGTGTCTGAAGATATCCAGTCATTCCAGCTGGAATCATTACTTGATCAATATTTCTTTCTGCTGAAAAGTTCTTGATGTCATTAGAGCGATGGGAACTTGGAGAATCCCAAATCAATAAACCCCTATTAGAACCCCTTAACAACGGAGGCAGTAAAAAATCAATCCACTTTTTTATAACTGCTTGTGTACACTAGATCTTTTCACTTTCAATTACATGTATACCTGAAACATGTTTAATCTGGTCTTTTTTACCTTTGGTTATTAAAAACGGGGGTACTTTCTTACCATCTAAGCGAATAGCTAATATACACGTTACTCGCGCACTTTCATACCCTGTTGAGGGAACGTAAATCGACGAAGAGCCTTTGTGGTGAACAGTTGTTTGAAGACCTTGACCTAAAAACACCGCTGTCTCATCCATAGCAATCATGTTAGATAGCTGGTATTTTGAAAAATCAATGTTATCAATAAAATGCTTAAAGGAAATAGCTCGTTTGACAACTTCACAGTCTTCCAGCTTAAATAATGTAGTTGATCTTCGTTATGAAAGCTCGTGTCGTTTAAAAAAGTAGTCCAGCCAGCGAGATGACGCTTTAAATTCTTCTCTAGAAATATCGAATTCAATGGCTGTTTCGAGGGCAAACTTTTGAATATCCGACCTGCGTACCACCAAAGACATTGCTCTCCTTCCTGCAATCCATTCAAATACACATTCTTCTAAATCTGAATACAGTGGATGTCTACCGGATCCTACACTTCTTTTTTTCTCGTTCCCTTGATCTGCCTTTAGACATAGGGTATCATATTCAGCACGCCATCTACGAACCATACGGAGATCAAACATTTTCTCTTTACAAAAATTTACAAGATTGACCCCTTTTGAATCCTCTACGATTCGTATTTTGTATTCAACAGAGTAACTTTTTCTTTTTGCGTTCATTTTATCAAGGCCAGAAATATTTTAGTTTGATAAAAAATAAAATACTTATAAGAGAGCAAAAATACTATCAAGTTAAAGGTATGGTCTTTGTACTTCGGACATTTAAAGTAAGTTGGTGTCTCTTGTTTTATTAAATTAAAAATTCAAACAAGTGTAATCTAAAAAATGATCAAAAAACATTAATCTACTGAAATATGTCATTATCAGAGTGTTATCAAAAATCTTAATATTTTTTAATTATAAAAAGTTTTTAAAGATGAATTTAATAAAATATTTGAAAAGAGAAAGCAAATTTTTGAAGGATTTGGAAATAATGGTTTTTTGTAATTTAAAAATAACCATGAAATAAATACCACTAAATGCATATTTTAAATCCTTATAAAAACAAATGAGCATTCTTCGGAATGAATTTACATTTAACTTATATTTATGGATTGCAAGGCATAAATTTATTATTAAATATTTTTATTTAATAAAGTTATTTTCTTAGATATTAATACCACATTTAATAATATTATTTAATTAATTTAATAGTTTTGTAAATATTTATATTAGACTTTAATTAATTGGCTTATCAACCGCCACTTTTAAATTATCTTTCGATAAAGTCGTTTTCTAATCTCATGTAATTATATTAATCTTTGTTTAAAAATAATTAAACTCGTTGCTTTCATTAAGAATAACTATTTAAAGAACTTGCATTAACATGTGAAACTTAAAATATTTTTGCTAATGATTATTCATGATTTTTTATTATTTTGTTTTTTACTAGGTCTTATTTTCAAAGGATGTCTTATTTTAAAAAATGCTCTAAAACCTTCAATAGGGCTTATTTTCAGCAAGTGTCTTATTTTCTGAAAAACACGGTACTACAATATTATCATATAATGCTCATTTTTAGAGATAAGAATTATTGTTAATACTTTCTTTCTAGTAGTACTTTTAAAAGTAACTAAGACATATTTTATGGTATTACAATAAACAGCTTTAAAAATTCATTATAATTAAAGTAAACGTCTTTGGTTCCGACTTTTTTTAGAAATAAAGATTCATTATTCAGAATTTAAACTAATGTTAATCAAAAAAAGAATCCTTTTTGCATTAATTTCATGGTAAATATTATCTAAGTAATGGCCATCAATTTATAAAACTTTAGATAATACATTGAATTCTTGAGATCATTTTTCGTAAAAAAACAAAATATATTAAAATAATACAATTTCTAATTTTGATCTTTCGAAAATGTTTCCCTCGTGAATAAAGAGCCTGATTTAAAACCAATGCATAAAACTTTTCTTAAGTATAATTTAAGAATCACAAAGGTTGCATATTCTTATTAATCTAAAAGACTGTGTAACAGAAACTTGTTTTTTATTCTCAATGCTTATTGAAGTGTAATTTTTTTAAGTTATTAAAAAAAATATTTTTTAATGTTTCTTATAAAAAATATAAAATAAGTTAAAATTTTATTAATTATTGTTTAAAATAAATGTTAAATTTTATTTTATTTTTGATTTTAATTAATAAAATTTTAACTTATTTTATATTTTTTATATTTATTTATAAAATTTTATATTTTTTTATTAAAAATTAAGAAATTTTCTTTTAATTATAATTCTTTTTTCTCTTCAATATTTTCATCCTTCTCCTCCTTTGTTTTGTCATCCTCAGGCATTTCTTCTTGGTTATCAAGATCATCCATATCAAAATTATACCCAGCCAAGAACTCTTTCAACATCTCCATCATCTTCTGTTGATCCATCTCATCTAATTCCTTGCTCTCTTCTTTAAGATCCTCTTTCTTCTCGTCAACATTTCCTTTAATTTCTTCCCCTTTTTCTTTAATTTCTTCAACTTTTTCTTTGATTTCTTCCTTTTTACTAAAGTATTTTTCTTTTATTTCTTTAATCTTAGGATCAATAAACTTAGTTTTCTTGTCTTTGTAAAAGTTATGAATGGTTGAGAAGTGTTTGGTACATTCTTGGGTTAATGTATTGCTAACTGTTTTTAAATTTTCTTTTAGTTTGGTTAGGTAAGTGTTAAGGGTGGTAGAATAGGATGTGCATAGTACAGAACAAACTAAGGAAATAAACAGCATTCTTGTAAACTTCATTTATGGGTTATTTTCTTTTTTTTATTTAATTTATTAAAATTAATTAAAAAAATATTTAATAAAAATTAATAAAAATTAATTTATTTGATATATTTAATAAAAAAAAGAAGATAAAGTAAGTTTGTAAGTATGTATGTAAAGTGTAAACAATTAATAAAAAATTATTTACGTAAATAAAAAGGTTTAATTATAAATAATAATCAAAATTTCTATATCAGGTAGAAAAAGAGAGGTAAAATTATAATTGAAAATTACATGAAACAGACAAATCAAAAGGTATCAATAAAATTTAAAAAAAATTATACCCTTACTATAAATTGTTGGATTGACATTTTGTAAACAAAATCCAATTTCTTTGAATTTAAAATAAAAAAGGTTTCAAAGGAATTTCAAAAGCATCAAATCAGCAGAAAAAATTAACTGTTACACGTCGGTTTTCAATTTAAGAATTTGAGTAAAGGCAAGTTTATATATATATTTTGCTTTTTTGAGGATGATTATTATAATTTAAAAATGTTTTAACTTTCTAAATGGTGTAAAAGTGATAGATCTTATGCACTAAAATTTAAATTCCGTATTAAATCTCTTACTTTTAATTTGTAAAAGATAAAGTTAAAATTTATATTTCTATAAAACATTACTAATATTACAAAGATTCTAAAATAATTATACAAAGAAATTATATCTAAAAGTAATATTCACTCTAACAAGTTTAAAAAATAATAATATTTTCACAGCAAAGCGTGAGAGAGAATTCTAATAAAAAAATATACTTTGCTTTATAAGTTATTACAAATAAAGAAAGAAACCCAAATATTATGTTTTTGTTGTATACCAACAAAATATTTTATTTATTTTTCAATAAAATTAAAATAAAAAATATACCCCAAGAAGCTAAGAGGAATGATGATAAGTGCCAAACCATTAAATAAAGAAAATCAGTTTAAACATTTTAAAAACAAAAACATTTTAGAAACATTTTTTGCCACCGGCGAACTATCGAGAGTTCAGAGCATTTTATAAATAAAAAAATAAGTTAAGAATTTTTTCACACATAAATTTATTTTGTTTTAAAGTATAATATATTTACAAACAATGTGTTTGTTAGGTAATTTATTGAAAAAAGTAAAACATATTTAAAAAAAAAGCTAATTATAAATGAATCGATAGAGACCGAGTGCCTGATGTATAAGTTAAAGATATTTTATGTTTGTAGAATTTTTTTAATTTGTTTTATCATCTTCATAGCCACTGAGATTGAGTTAAATAATTTGGAAAAATACATTGTAAATTAAAGTTTTAACCTTATTTATGGTATTGCTATACCAAGAAGTGTTTGACAATCTATTTACTTTTATGATAGCTTGCTAGTATTTTAAAAAATTTGAAATTTCTTTTTTTGTCTGAAAAAATTTAAAAAAACTGATTAAAATACAATATAGATTTTTATTATTAAGTCTTTAGATAAATTTTGATTATTGAAAAATGATTTCTGACCTTTTTTGTAACCTCATATTTTACAAATTGTTTGTTATTTTCGTGAAGGAGCAGACCTTTAAAGGTTCATAATGCATAAAGATATTGTAAAACATGATTTATTTTGAGACTGTTTTTCTTCTGCTGGAAATTTTCTCCGTAGAAAAATAATTTTAAGAAATTAAATTATATTTAACCTTTTATAAGAGAGAATATGGGTAAAAATCACTTGAATTGTTTGAGTTTGGTTTTAAATTTATTAAAATATTTTTTAGGACTCATCAGTTAATTTGAATTGCTTATTTATAACTTATAAAAACCAAGCAATCATCTTTCGAGATTTTGTATTTACCAAGATCACTACTTGAGACCCACAGATAAGTTTAATAAGAAAGCTTTCTTAAACAAATTGACATCCCAAGAAGACAAAGGGACAACCTTATTAACAGACAATGTCTTTAATTATGTTGAATATCACATCTTAAATTAATTGTGTTTAAACAAGTTAAATTGATAATTAATGGTACGGGCTATCTTATTTTTCTATATTCAGCTTCAAATTAAATCTTAAATAATTTTTAAAAAATTTTTATATAAACTATTACGAAACCAACTTAATTAATCATCTTAATTTTTTTATTAATAATAAAGGTAAATATAACTTACATATAAACACCTTTAAATAAGAATATTTTTTTACTTTGAAAAGTAAAATTTCAGAATAAACATGAGAAAAATAAAGATATGAATTTATCTAAAAATGATTGAATAAATTGTGTCACACTTTTGTGACAAAAGTAAGTGACTTTTTAAAATTATTGTTAAGCTAAATTATACATTAACTTTTAAGATATAACCTATTATTTATTATTTATTCAACTTTTATCACAGATAGATATATCTTTAGATATATTTAACACTTTTTAATTTTTTTATCACAATAATTCTATTCTTCCTGTAATATCTTACAAAAATCTACATTTGAGGTTTAATTATCAAACATAAAAAATCTCACAACACGAAATAGACACAATTAAAAATAAAAACATAGATAAAAAATATTTTTTAATTATTTATTTGAATATATAATAAACAAGTCAGTTGCACAAGAGTTTTACATTTTTGTCTTATTTATTTATATTTCTTGTTATATGTAAGGATGTTTTTTTAAAAAATTGAACCTTTTATCTCATTTCTAATTGATTTTCTTGTTACTTAAGAATGAAAATTAAAAATTATACTTAGATTAGATTATTTTAGTAGATGAAGAAATATTATATTCTTATGTTCTAAGCTTTGCACACACTAAAACAATATTTTTTGCAATATTGAATGTTATGTTTGTACTTTCTTATGGCTTTTAGTTACTATCGTATCTACGGGGATCTACTCTTATCACCATAAGATAACAATAAATAAACTTTGAGAATAAAATAATTATTTAATTTTGTATTCTTTCTTTTTGTGTAAATTCCATTCTTAAGGACTCCCACTTAATCCTTTATATATATCCAATTTTTTATAAAGAAAATTAAAATTAATATTTTACGATAGTTAGAATATATTATATTCTAATAAATTCAACACAAACACTAGTGATTCATAAAAATTGATATAAACACATTCTTATTTAACTGTTTTAAACTGTTTCTTAAGTTGTAACTTTTTATATTTATCTATAAACTTTTTACAAATAAAAAAAATATTTATTCTAGGAATTGGACCTGAAATGTTTGCTAAACTAATAGCACGGTATAATTTAAATGATAATTAGTCGTATTATCTAAAGTTAATATTGCAAAAAAACCATTTCAAATATCTAACAAACAAAAAATTTAATATACTTTATTTGAAAGATTTTTTTATAAAAGAGTTATCTCAATGTTATTTTCTCGTGAAACCAACCTAAACAGAATATGTTTCTTTATACTGGGCATGAACTCATATTTAAGAAAATTATTATTGTAATATTCTTTTTAACATTTTTTATTTGATGTTAAATCCAAACAGGTAAGACTCTTATGTGATTATATAAATGTTTGAGAACATAACGAAAATTTAAATAGCGAGAAAAATACAAAATCATGGCCTACAACAACTTTATATAGAAAACTTTTTTCAAAATTTTTTTTTTCAATCTTTTTTAGGTTAAGTCCTTCGGACAGGACAATTATATAAACTTTTTTCATTAAGTGATTTATTCAATTTTATTCTACTTAGTCAGTCTGTGGTAAATTTTTTCCTCATTTTCGTGTGTTTTATTATTTTTACACATATATTTTTTAATTTATTGACAATAAGTTTTAAAAAATAGGCTTCATAAAATTGTTTTTCGACACTCCTATTTAAGTTGGTTCTTGTTAAATCTCTCATGTTTATGGGTCAAATTTTTTTTTTCAAATTTAATTGTTAATTTAATTATTACTGTTTAATAGGTTACAGGCTCAAGTATTTAAAAAGTGTGAATTACAATAGAAACAACAAATCTACGCTCTTTCAAGGCTTGCTTGTTTCTTTTGTAAAAAATATATTAATGTTTCGATTATTATTTTAAAAAAAAAACTCTAATATTCCCATAAAAACTAATATATTGACAGTAATGTCTCTTGTCCTCAAAAAATGTTTCTAAAATCAAATTTTTTAAAAATTGATTTATATTATTTTTTATGAGTCCCCTCTTCTTTTCCATATTTCATATTTTAAAAGTCCCAACAAATTAATAATGTTATTTGTGTGAAAGCCTTCTTCATCTTTAACCCACTTGAATGAGTTACTACCTTATGAATTCCATTTAAATACTTCACCGCACTGGGATAAGAAGTATGTCTATCTGTTATAAAAATTGATTGATTTTTCATATATTTTTTTAAAAACAAATTAAAACGCTTCGCTTTCTCTGTTAAGCAATATTTCATATCTTACGCGGTTGTTCCTTCTTAAACTATCTCTTTAGCCAATTTATACCATTATACTCATCAGGTAAATTTTATCCGTAGGATTTCCCATCCTTAGGCAATAAAAAAAATCATTAGGTAAAGTTGAAGGATTCCCTGGAATTTAACCATAAAAAATTACTGTTTCGTCAACTTGAACTTTTCTCCCTCTTAGCTTATCAGTATCTCTTAATATAAAAAAAAATTAATATTTTGTTTTATTTTTAAATATGAGTTCTAGAAATATTAACATTCCGACAAACATCTTGCTCAAACCATTTTCAGTCCATTTGAAAATAACATATAAATACTTGTTAATATTTTTTTGGACTGCTTATCTGTTTGTTATAAAATATTGTTCTAACACATTTACATTCCTTACTTTTGCACTTATAAAAGTATCCATTTAGATGTTTTTTTGATTTTAACGTTTTCATAATTTTGCCACACTAGCTACAATTTACTCTTTTTTCAAATAAATCTATACTTTTTAAGTATTCTAGGCATTATCCATACTTAAAAATTTTTTATTACATCATTTTTTAATTCCATATTGATAAAGTTTTCTAATAAGTATTTAAATCTACATTTTTTTTTAGTTTAAATACATCTTAAAATAAAATTTTAAATACCTGAACAAACACTAAATTTAATTTAAATTTATCTTATTTTTAATTTTATTAAATTACTATTTTAATTTTTCTTATAAATAAAAGTTAAAAATTAAAATAATCTTAAATCTAAATAAAATTTCATTTTAAAACAACGCTTTGAAATAACTGAGAGTACAGACAAGCCATTTCCTAAGCTTCTTATACTTGTCAACCGTCTTATTAGTCTTAGATCTCTCTTCAGTAAACTTCTGTGCATATTCATCCTTAACATCATCACTGGTTGCTTCTTTAATCTTTTTAAGTTCTTTGTCCATTTTATTTATAGATCTCTTTAGAATTTCTTGGTCTTCACTCAAATATGCTTTAGCTCTTTTGATATACGTCTCAATTTTCACCAACTCATCAGAAATCATTTCTTTTATGCTCTCAAATACTTTTAACAAATCTTTCATTTTGCAATACAACATTTTTGGGTCTGGTAATTTATGCTGGTCAATGTTTAAAATATCTGAGAATTGAGGCCATGGGTCTGCTATGCCATTGTATTCAAATATTGCTTTGATAGATTTGCCTACCTCGGGGTTCATTTCTATCAATGTGTCTAAAGCAGATTTCTGTGGCTTAGGTCCTTCAGTTATTTTTGTTGTAACCTTTGTAGGCTTTAGCTGTTGGGTTGTTGGTTGAGAAGGGATGATTTGAGTTTGTGGCATTTGCATTGGAACAGTGCCAGGAGGACAGTTTACTGCTGTATTATTAGGTATCTGATAGTAGCAATTAACCGCTGGGTTAGGGTCTTGTCTGCCAAAATTTAAGAATGTGATTATCAAAAACATGTTTCTCTTCAGCATAAAATGTAATTATTATCTTAATTTGTATTTTACAAAATATTCTAAAACAAAATTGCATCACTTTGAACCAAAATGTGTTACAAAATTCATGCATAAAAATTTACCAATAAAAAATAGTTTAATTAAAAAGGTGGCTAGCAGAAACGGAACAAGCTTCCTGCCAGCCTGGTTGTTGGTGAGAGTAACCAAGCAGAGGCAAGCTTCTTCTCTGGGTACACAACAACCATTAACTCTGATGAGTTAATGCCAGATTTTACCCTGGCTTGAACAGATACTACACTTGATCAAAGCTATAAGCTTTGAGAGGTAAGGGGTATTTTTTTGGAAATATAAATAGTAAAAAAATAATTTATTTTTAAAAAAAAGACTTTTAAATTTTTATGTTTTAAAAATAATTTAACACAATTATTGATAATAAATTTTTTCATTTTATTCACTTAAAGAAAAAACCTTTAATTTTATATTTCTAATTATTTTCTATCACACTAACAACTATAAATAATATTAAATAAAATAACTTAAATAATATTTGAAAGGTAATATATAAAAAAAATAATATTATTCAAAAAATAATATAAAAATAAGATTTAATACAATATTATTCAAAAAATAATATTTAAATAAAATAATCAGAAATAATATTAAATATTTTTAAATAATTTTTAAATAATTTTTAAATTTCTAATTATTATATTTAATAAAATATTTAAATAAAATAATAATAAAAAATAATATTAAATAATTTAATTACCTTTTCTTTATTTTATAAACTAATCCTTTAATTAAATATCAAAATTAGGGTGTATAAACACATACTCTCCTTCCATAAACAAAACACCTTCCTTTTCAATCAAAAAATCAATTGTTAATTCAACATTACTCTTCTCATTAAAATAATCCTCTTCACTCAGTAAATTACTTTCTATTCCTTTTAAATATTCCTCAATTAATATTTCTTTTGTTAAATTATCCTTTACTTTTAGTAAATAAATTAAATTATTTGTTATTCTTTCGTAATCTTTGTAATTCACTTTTTTACTTTTTTCTTTGCATTCTAAAATTAAATCTTCTTTCTTTACTTCTAACACTGATGACTTAATCAACCTGAATGCTTCTGATACGTACACTGGTTTTACTTCTAAATCACAGTGTATCTTTGCTATTGCTTCACTTAATCTGATCATACTTTCTAAGTTTCTTATGGTAATCTTGTAATTATTATTGCTTACTAAACTTTCTTGCCTTAAAAGAATGTATTTTTGTAAAAGAAGTTCTTTTGCTTCTTCTGTGAGACAAGGTTGTAAATTTCTACAATAAATTAAGTAATTTTTTAGATCTTCATTCTTGAAAAATAAGTTACTTTCTTTGCTAAGGTGGTTTTGTAAAATAAAAGAAGCAATGTTCTCATCACAATTTCTGTCTATTTCATCAATCAGAACAAAATATAAATCAAACCTGGACATAATTGGTGCACTTAAATTAATATTCTGTCTTAAAGTTTTTTTCTTGTCGTATCTTCCATTTATTGGATTGGCTGCTGCTAAAATTGAACATTTGGCATTCAAAGTTGCATTGATACCTGCCTTAGAAATAGAAATGGTTTGCTGTTCCATTGCCTCATGAATTGCAACTCTGTCATTTTCATTCATTTTGTCAAATTCATCAATACAGCAGTAACCATTGTCACTTAACATCAATGCACCAGCCTCAATGGTAAATTCTCCTTCCTCTTTGACCACACAAGCAGTCAATCCTGCAGCTGAGCTTGATTTTCCACTGGTATAAATTGATCTGTCCATAATTTTGCTACACTGCTTTAAAAACTGGCTTTTTGCTGTCCCTGGATCACCAACAAGTAAAATGTTTATGTCTCCTCTCAGTTTGATATTTTCTTTTACTTTCTTTACCCCACCAACCAACATCAGCAAAATAGCATTTTTTATGCTTCTATGCCCAAAAATATTAGGAAAAAGACTTTCACTCATTCTTTCATAAACACCTTTCACTCCTTCATTCACATTCAAAAAAGAATGATTCATTTTATTCTCTGACTGTAAATTAGAAATGTTTTCTTTTTCAAATAAGATTTTAGAAATACTTTCATTTTCCACTTCACTTTCATTTTGTGACACGTTTGAGCATAAAAAAACAAATTTTTGGTTTACTCCTTTAACATTTAAATAATTTTTGTTACCAGAAATTAAAGGAATGGTTTTACTTTGTGGGAGCATTAAAAATAAATCTTCAGGAACAACTATGAGTGTTCCTGTAAAAAGTGTATTACTGCCTGGTTTAACACTTTCTACCAATTCGTCTCTTAAAATCACATCAATGGTTCTGGGCAGTGCACCTGGTGGTATTTCAGTTGTACTTTCTTGGACTGTCACCTTTTGCCAATTAGAAAAGGTACTTTCGTCCATTTTTAATTCCCATGACTTTCTGTTTGCACATAATTTGTTAAGACAGTACAGTGGCTCAGTAAATTTGAACTGTTGAGGTATTTTTTTAGATTTTTGGTTACATAACTTACAAAGAAACACTCCTTCAACAAGCTCAGGTCTAACAACACTACTCCTAGTGACTGTCCCAGTAAAAGAGATGAGTGTGCCAAGTTTGATTGATTTTAAATCTCTAAATTTATGCAAATAAGTGTTATAAAATGATAATTGCCATTCTGAAGTGTTGGTGTGTTGAGAAACAAACAATAAAAAAGTATTTTTTAAGTCTTCTAAGTTTATAAAGTAATTTTTTATGATTTCTAAGTGTAAGTCTGAGGAATAAGTTTGAATGTCTAATAAATCAATGGAAAAGAGTCTTTTGTTTGTGTTTATTAGGTTATTAACTTGGGTTGTGTATTTCTTGGGTGATTTTAAGAAGTTTAAAAATGATTCTTTTAGGTTTAACGTTCCTTCCATGAGGATTTAATTTAAAAATTAATTAAAAAATTAATTTTATTCTATTTTAAATACAAAATTATTCAAAAAAAATACAAAGTTTATTTGGAGTTTAAAATTGTAATATCTTACAAAAAAAGGATTTTCAATCTAAATTAAATTTAATTAATTATTTAATTAATTTTAATTGTTACCCCACAAATTTATCAAGGAAGGAAAGAAGGAAAGCAACATGAATAAATACTCAGCAAAAAACTCTTTTAATAACAAAAAAACAAAATCATTTTATTTAAATCACCTCATCTTCAAAACAGTCCCGTGTGAACAGGACTAACATGTGGTCGTATGCATTGACCACTGTAGAGGTACCTAAGGTATAAGGATATTCCTCTTGAACTGTCTCGCATCTCTTCTGGACGCCTTTTTAAGTTTTCTGTTTCCTTTTTATCATTAAAATACATTAAATTACCCATAATTTTTTATTTATTTTTCTTATATATTTTTAATTCCCTCCAAAAAGAGGGAAATAAAATAAGTATTATTTTAAGGACATATTGCATGCAATTCAGAAAGTTTCACATGACCATCAGAACCAGAGCTTCACAACCAACTACATTAATACCGGCCTAACGACAGAGCTAGACACATTGTATGACCTCACACCCATAGAGTTTAAGTACACTATAGGGTCTACTAACATCATATCAACAAAGAG
Source organism: Chrysopa pallens (assembly GCA_020423425.1). Classification (NCBI taxonomy): domain Eukaryota; kingdom Metazoa; phylum Arthropoda; class Insecta; order Neuroptera; family Chrysopidae; genus Chrysopa; species Chrysopa pallens. The sequence goes on along the minus strand of CM035597.1, from coordinate 322,125 downwards.
ACTCTATCCACTAAACATCAAAAACTCTCTCACAGACGTCGAGAGGTGGATAACAGAGTTTAAACAAGCATCACTACTTGCTAATTGGACAGCAGCAGACACGATCGAAGTATTGAAAGCCTTGATACCTACTGATATAACCCAACAATGCATTACTTCAGACGATCTAGATGAATGCTTAGATAACATCAGGAAAAGACAACACTCACACATTATACCATTCATGATCCAGGACAAGCTTAAAAGGTTAAAACAATCTAATTATTACTTAATTAAAGACTACTTAAATGAGGCAGTAATATTGGTCAAAACTTTGGCTTTGGTGTATAACTATAAAAAAGGAGAATCAGAGAAACGCCTAAAGGAGGTGTTTTTAAGTGGATTACATCCCGAATGCCAAATTGAAATGGTAAAGTTACATTATACAGAAATTAATGCAATAGTCAATCATATTATTAGTGTGGAAGAAGTCATACTTTCTAATTCAAAACAAGCTAAAGTTGAGAATAATTTTAAGAAAAAGGAATATCCTAAACCACTTAAGTATTGTTCTTACCATAAGAGTAACTTCCACTCAAGCGATGAGTGCAGAAAATATAAAGAACTCGGAGAAAAAAGAACGCAAAATCGTAATGAATACAACCAAAGAAAAAATGACAATGAAAGTGCTAACATCATAGTTTCAAATTCTTCAAAAATTTTTAACCTGGAAGTAGTAATCAACAATATCAACGTAGAAGCACTTCTCGATACAGGAGCAACCAATAGTTTTATAAACTCGTCCTTAGCAGAGAAATTAAATTTAAGTTTGTGTAATAGCTATCCACAAGATGTCTCTTTTGCCAACAATTCGCGCCAGGAAGTCACACTAAAAACTACTATCAACTTAAGTTTTCCATACTCAGATGATGATACTCAAAACTATATGCAGGAGCTACTTCTTATTCCAAACCTATCAACCCCAATAATACTTGGTACTGATTTTATTCAAGAGAACATCTCCATAATTAATTTAGAAAAAAATATTTTAATATTTAAAAATTACAAGAATAAAATATGTTTTAGCAAAAAAAATATCGACCACCAAGTAATTGATAACGAGTTATTTAACAAGACTAATTTTCATATTAATATCAAGCCTACGCCAGAAGCACAGTTGAATGATTATTTAGAAAGATCGATAAAAAATCCGGTTAATGCAAAATTCTCCAATATTCAACCTGTAGAAATATTAATTGATAAAAATATTAATATATCAGCAAAGCCATATCCAATAAACTCCGAAAACTTTTTAAAATTTAAAGGAAAAATTAGAGAATTACTTGAAACAAAAATCATTTCTTATTCCTCATCACCAATAACATCACCTGCATTCGTAATAGGTAAACCTAATGGTGATATAAGAATAATCATCGATTATCGTAAAGTAACCCAATTTATAAAGGATGATTCTTATTATTTTCCAACGATCTTCGATAACATCGAGAGACTAAAAGATATGTGTTATTTCTCTACGATAGACTTAAGCAATAGTTTTTATCAGATAAGAATTCAAGATGATTCAAAATACGTAACCAGTTTTATAACACCTGTCGGACAATTCCAGTTTAATTCTCTTCCATTTGGCTTGAAATCATCGCCTAAGATTTTTCAGCGATCCATTTCAAAAATATTATTTAATTTTGACAATACCATAATATTTATGGATGACATATTAATTTTTAATAAAACTAAAGAGGAGCACAGTGAAAGTATAATTAAAGTGCTAGATACTTTAAGAAAACATGACTTTAAAGTTAATTTTACCAAATGCGAATTTTTTAAAACTTCAATAAAATATTTAGGGCTAGATATAGACCAATCTGGATACAAAGCAGATCTGAATAGGTTAAAAGAAAAGGTGTTTAATATGAAAATAAATACAAAAAAGAACATACAACAATTCACTGGATATATTAACTTTTTCCGCCCCTTTATCCCTAATATTAGTAAAATACTTGCACCATTACACGAAATGCTAAAAACCGGCAATTTAAAGAATACAAAGTTGATTGAACTTATAAAAAATCAAACAAAAGAAGCGATATCAAAGAACATTAAGATATTATTTCCCATACCCAATGAACATTTCGTTTTACATACTGATAGCTCAGATTATGCGTGTGGTGGTATTTTAACGCAGAGACATGGCGTGGTGGGTATATTTAGTTATAAATTTAATCTTTCCCAGAAAAATTATAACATCATGGAAAAGGACTTTTTAACGATCTTATTTTCCTTAAGACACTTTAAAAATATTATAAGCACATCACCAGTAAAAGTTTTTACAGATAATAAGAACATAATATCGGATTCGGGAATAGGAAGCAGCCGAATGCAACGATGGAAAATTCTCTTATCGGAATTTAATGTTAAAATTGAATATATTAAAGGAAGAGAAAATAACCTCCCAGATTTAATATCAAGAATTAGTTATGCTAAATTACTAGATTATGATGGAACATCAGAATTTATTCTGAATTTAGTTACACGGTCTACACCAACAAAAAAAGAAATTACATATAATAATTTAACCATGAATCAAATACAGCCAAAAGTCGTAGCTTACTTGGATAAGAATAAAAGAATTTTCTTAAATGAAGAAAACGGCAGAACATTAATAGCATATATTCATGATACACTAGGTCATCCAGGGGAGGTAATAATCTATCAGACAATTAAAAACTATTATCTCATCCCCAAAATAAGAGCAACGATACAGAAAATATGCAAATCGTGCACTATATGCAAAATAGCTAAACCATCAAGAACATTTTACGGAAAAATAAAAGGCAATGTATCAAGTACTAAATACATGGAAAAAATCTCAATTGACTATTTTGGCCCAATTGTCTTTGCAAACAAGCATTTTAAAACAACAAAGAAAAAGTTTTGGATTCTTGTTATTACTGAAAACTTCTCAAAACTCAGTCAACTACATTTAGTATATAATCTTGAACCAACTGAGTGCATAGCCAAAATAAAAAAATTCATACATACATATGGAAAGCCTAACAGTATATTATCAGATCAAGGAACAACATTTAAAAGTAAAACTCTCAAAGAATACATGGATAAAATAAAGATAAAACAAATCTTCACATCGACCTATAACCCAACTGCTAATGGCTTAGTAGAAAGAAGAAATTCAATCATCAAAAACATTTTAATTATGAATAAAGGAAAGCCTCTCAACGAAATAATAAAAATAATGGAAGCCAGATTAAATTATCTAGTATGTTCATCTAATAAATTTGCACCTAGTCAGATTGCCTTAAGTAAGAACCCTTTTGACTTACTAAAGAAAGATAACCATGAGGAGCTAATCAAAGAAGCAGAAAAGAATCAAATATACACTAACGGACAAATATTAAAGAAAATTAACAGGCAAAGAAAAGAATTCGTTTATAAAAGAAATGCGAGTGTTTTTGTCAAAACATTCCAAAATTCAAAGCTAGCAAATAAATTTACTGGTCCATATTTGGTTGAAGAAGTTTCAAAGTCAGGTAATCGGGTATTGCTAAACAAAGAAGGAAAGCTACAGTGGTTTAATGTTAAAAACATCTTACCGTATAATTGTGGGGAGGAGGTACCTTGTAATATCTTACAAAAAAAGGATTTTCAATCTAAATTAAATTTAATTAATTATTTAATTAATTTTAATTGTTACCCCACAAATTTATCATGGAAGGAAAGAAGGAAAGCAACATGAATAAATACTCAGCAAAAAACTCTTTTAATAACAAAAAAACAAAATCATTTTATTTAAATCACCTCATCTTCAAAACAGTCCCGTGTGAACAGGACAAAAATAAATATTAAATATACCGAATATTATAATAACGTAGAATCTAATATTGAGTCATTACTTTTGTTTAAACAATAGTTGAAATTTAATGGCTTAGAAAAGTTATTTTTAATAATACATTTATTTCCCCAGGTATGAATAACGACGAGGAGATTTGTGATAATTTAACAGAAAAAATGTTATTAAATCACGAAAAAAAGACAAACAATTACCTAGGAACTCTGAAAAGGATAAGAAGATTATAAGTTTTTTATGGCAAAACAAATTGCAGATGACACTGATATTTCTCTAATAGCAGCATACAACATTATAGATAAGATTGCAGAGGGATTGACAGATGAAGAAGTTTTGTCAGAAAGAAAGGAAGGCCAGGTAATAATAAAAGCGTCATCAATAACTGGATTTCTGAAATACTTTTACTAGATTTCTCATTTACAAAGAACGAGATATCAATCGAATTTGTTAAATTATGTTCAAGAATTTCTCAAAGCGCAGTATTTAAAAATTTAAAAAACATGAAAATACCAGAAAGCGACTAATGAGAATGCAAATTAAGCGCAATTATCAAAAATATTTTGATTTAAGACAAATATAACCCGGATGAGAAAAATTCATTTTGATTCAAACCTAATATTTTTTTCGATGAGACTGGCGTTAATATGCATCATAGTCGTAACTATAGCTATTCTGCCAAAAATCGTAAGACTGTTAAAGTAGCTAAAGAAAGCAAATTTCAAAATATTTATTCAATGGTAGCTATTAAAGAGGGTGGAATTTGGGCTTTCAAGACTATTAAAGGAGCGTTTGACGTAGATTTACTAAAATAATTTATCACAAAATATTAAATTCAATACTTTACTTTAATTAATGCGATATATTAATAATGGACAATTGCAAGTTCCATAAAAAATGATTTAATAAGTTTTTTGACAAGTAACATGATTAATTACAGGGTTCTTCCTCCATATTCTCTTCAGTTAAATCCAATTTAGGAGTATTTTAGTTTTCTTAAAGCAAACTGGCTGCCTATTAATAATTTTGCTAATGAAGATGAACTTAAATATAGTATTTTTGAAATCTTCACCGAAGAATTCGTTGATTTTTCAGGCTGATTTAAAGATATGCAGAAATATATTGATGAGGGACCTGCTAGACATAGTTTTTATTTAAATATTAAGTTACTATTTTATTATATAGAAATATTGTTTTATAAAATAAAATTAATTAGTGTTTATTATTTAATTCTTGTAATAATCTTTGATTTATTTTGATTTATTTTATATTTATCATTGAAAAATCATATAATTAAATAAAAATTATATTTCTAATATTTTTTAGATTATTAAATAAAAATATTTATAAATTATTTTTTTATAAATTATTTTCTTCCCCAAGCATGAAATTAGTTTTAGATAAAACATACTTGTCTCCCCCAAAACAAATTTATCATTACAAAAACAGGACAGATGACTTCATTGCCGTATTAACAGACCACACCCTCACACTCTACAGATCAAAATCATTCAACATACTTTGTGTATTACCACTAAAAAACTATAAAAACTTAATTCATGCAAATAACACATTTTTTCTTTGGAAAAATAATTCTTTTATTATTTTGAAAAATTTGGCTGTCAAAGAAGAATTTTATTTTGATAAAAATTATTGTTTGCATAAAACACCAGTAAATGACTCAGATATAAAAATTGAGAAAATACTGATTTACCAGGAATACTTACTTATTTTAGTTAACAACACTATTTTGTTTCTTAAGGATTATGAGGTTGTACATTCTATAACCTTGCAAAAAAGAATTTTAAATTTGAAGGTAAAAAAAGAAGAAATTTTTATTCTTTTTTCCAATTCATTTATGATTTTCAATTTTTTAACCAAAGAAGAACAAAATTTTGAAAATTTAGAGAATTTTTCTGATTTTTTTATTACAAATATAAAAAATACAATCTTTTTACAATCTGATAAACTTACATTGTTTAATTATAAAACCAAGTATACTTTTTCTTTTGATTTAAGTAACGTTAATTCTGTTTACTCTAATTCATTTTTATACATTTCTTCACAAAATATTACATTTGTTTATGATTTAGATACTTTACAAATGATTGGTCAGTTTAATGGTACATTACTTAACAACACAGCACTTTTAGAAAAAGAATTAGAAATAATTAAGCATAAATTTTATGATACTAATTTAATAATAGAAGATATTTTATTTATTTATGAAAATAATGAATTAATTTATAAAAATAAATCAATTTCTCATAGAAGGATTATTAACACAAAAGTAAATCAAATTAATTATTTATTTGATAAATATTATTTGATTAATGATAATGAATTATTGAGTGTGCATTTATCATGTATGGATACCATTAATAAGTTTAGTAAAACAAAAGAAATTTTTAGAAGTAAAAGTAAATTTATGATTAAAAAAGGAAAAATACCAATTTTACACAATATTAACTCAGTTTACAGGCTTAGTAAAGGGAATGAGATTAGGCTAGTGGATACTAATGGTAATTTTGAGTACATTAATTTTAGTTATGAGTACCCTTATTACGTTTATGGGAAGAAAGAAGTGGTTGTTAAGGATATTTTTAACAATGTTTATATTTTTAAATTAACCAATCAAGAAATTAATATTTTATTAACCAATCAACCAACCAATCATGAAGAAATAACTGACTGTTTTATTTATGAAAAATTAATTTATTTATTAATTAATAATATTATTTTAATTTATGATTTAAAAAAAGAATTAAAAAAAATAATTAAATTAAATGAACAATTCAAAAAAATAAAAATAAAAGAAAATATTATTTTATTAATTAATGATACAAAGGTAAGATTAATAGAAAAGGATACAAATGTTTTGATCAGAGAGTATGATTTATTTAGTAATAAGATTGAACTGACAGACTGTCTTAATTATTTAGTGATACAAAATGATAAATTAATTATAATTAATTTAAAAAATAATAAAAAAATAGAATTATCTGAGAAAGTGAATGATTTTATTTTACAAAATAATTATTTATTTTTGGGTAGTGACGAAGGAATAAAAAGATATTCTATTATTCATGAACAAGAGGTTAGTGAGGTAAGTAAGGTAGGATTTTTTAATGATGTTTTAGAGAATAAAATTGGGATTGAGTTTATTGATTTATGGGAAGAGAAAGAAGAATTGTTGGTAGAGTTATTAGGATTAATTAAATAATTTAAATTTTATTTAATTTTATTTTTATTCTCATATTTTTATTTTCATATTTTTATTTTATTTTATTTTATTTTATTTTATTTTATTTAATTTTATATTTATTTTTATTTTTATTTTTATATTTATTTTATATTTGTGAGATGGAACAAAAAAGAGTTGATGTCATACCTATTGTCTTATCTTGGGAAGATATCGTCACAGTCAATAATAAAAGATTTTGCCGCGAAATTGGGCTGCCAAAAGAGATATTCGGATATATGCAAACTGTATCTTTAAACAAAACATCTGAGATTATTCTACCTAGGAAAAACGGTGGCGAGACACGTGATATCTACTGATATGCGATAAGCTTAGCTAAATTATAAAATCAGAAAATATCCATGATGTGCATGCAAAAAGATAAAGTATATAAAAAAAAAAGACAAAAACATTTATTAAATGGGGTTTATTTTATATTTTATTTTATTTATATTCTTATAGTTTTAAATATTTTATTTATTTTAATAATATTCTAATTTAATCTAAAAAAATATAAATTAATAATTTTACTCATCAAAATATTCATGTGCTAAAGCTTTTTTAGCTGAAATTCTTTTGACAGGATCATAAACAAACATTTTACTAACCAAATCTAAAAAAGAATCATCACAATTTAACACTTCTTTCAATCCTATCCCTTGTGTATAAGGTATTTCTAATGAAAAATTCCTTATCAAATTATTAAGCCCTTCCCAATTTTCTTCTGTTGGTGTACCAAGTATTTTAATAATTTTTACTAATTGGTCTACCTCAGAATCACCTGAAAAGAGAGGATGTAAGGTTATTAATTCACAAAAAATGGTAGCAGCACTCCAAATATCAATACTCTCAGAGTAATATTTGGTATTAAGGATCAGTTCTGGTGGTCTGTACCACAAAGTGACCACTTCTTGCGTAAACGTACGTAAAGGCACAGATACACTCCTAGCCAACCCAAAATCTGCTAATTTAACATTAAACTGATCATCCAATAAAATATTCTGTGGCTTAATATCTCTATGCATTACTCCTCTAGAATGACAGTATTCCAAAGCTTGGAGTATTTGATAAATTATATTTTTAAAAATATTTTTAGGAATACTTTCATTCCTTTTCCTGATCTCATCAATATACTTTCTTAGATCAGTAAAATAATACTCCATAGCCATGTATAACCTATTCTTTGTGTAAAATACGTCTATAAGGTGTACGATGGATGGATGATTTAAACTTTTTAGCAAGCTAATCTCTCTGATTGTGGTTGGAGGGATACCTTCTTTTTCCTCTATTTTGATTTTTTTTAAGGCGAATATTTTACCAGTCTTTATTTCTTTTGCTTTATAGACTGTGCCGTATGTGCCTTCACCAATCTTTTCCAATTTTTGGTACGTTTCTTTCTCTTTTGACATTTGTGTTTTTTAATTTTTTTTTAAAAATAACCTTTATTTTAATATTAAAAAATAATTTATTTATTTATTTATAAAAATTGAGATAATAAAATAAAATATGATTTATTTATTTTTTAATATAACTTTAATGAATTTTATGAAATAAAAATAATAAATAAAATAATAAAAAAAATTATGATTTATTTATTATTTTATTATAATTTATTTGTTTTATTTCATAAAATTCTCTTACTTTATGAATAATTTGTCTCAGAAAAAATAATAAAAAGAATATTTGTTTGTTTTACATGATCAGTGTGAAAGAACTAATCAAACATTACGAAAACATGAAGAATTGTGCTAGTAGAACCAATGAGACAGAAGAATCAGATGTGATTATTAAAGGAATAGAGAGTGATCAGAATGAAAATAGCTTAGGTAAAGTAAATGATCTTATAAATTACTGGGAAACAATGGAAAATGGTGAAGAAAGTGTTAATACTCTTAGTAATTCTGCTGTACAAAGAGAGTATACTCTTAAGTATTTTTCTTTAAGCTTTGATATTAAGGTTACTTTTGTAAAAGTAAGAGATCATTTATTATTTTTGTTAAAGGGGAAAGAAAGTGATACTTGTTTAAAGCCAAGTGAATTGACTGATTTTTTTAAATATAATTCACCCAATGGGTTAATGGATCAAAGCACTGTTAGGTTTATAATTAATAGAAGTGAATAAAATCATAAAAAAAAATATTTTAATCATAAAATTTATTTATTATTTTTAATATATTTTTTTGATTATATTTGTTAAAAAAAGAATTTTATATTTTTTTATTTCAAAAAAATGATTTTTTAATTAAATTTAATAAATGATTTATTATTTTTAATATATTTTTTTTATTATATTTGTTAAAAAAAAATGAATTTTTGATATTTTTTAAAAAAATAAATGATTTTTAATTAAATTTAATAAATGAATTTTAATATATTTTTTAAATAATGTTTGTTAAAAAAAATGAAAATTTTTAAATTTGTTTACAAAAAAATAAATTTTTAACAGGTGATTATGAAAAAAAGGAAATTTTTAAATTTTTTTACAAAAAAATAGAAATTTAAATAAAATATTATTTTTAGATTAAAAATTAAAACATTTTTTTTTCATTCTTTAATCAGAAGCATTTTCTGTGTACGCAACCTGGACCATCCTCTTCGAATTCTTGCTTGGTAATCCACATACCTTGGAATGTTGAAAGAGATGCTAAGATAGAACCACCAATCCAAACTGAATATTTCCTTTCAGGTGGGGCAACAACCTTAACTTTCATAGAATTGGGGGCTAAGACTCCTAATTCATTAGAAATCCTTTCACTAATACCATTAAAACAAGTAGATCCTCCTGACAATACTACATTCCCATACAAATCTCTTCTAATATCAACATCACACTTAAGAATAGATGCTAAACATGTCTCATGGATACCTTTTGATTCAAATCCTCCTAGGCTTGGCTTAAAAAGTAATTCTGGTGCTTTAAACCTTTCAGTTCCTACATTAATTTTGACTCCGTCTGGTAATTCATATTCTTTAGAAACATTAGCCAAATCAATTGAGTCTTGTTCATAATTTAAAGAAACAAAAGAAAGCTTTTCTTTAATGTCTCTCACAATTTCTCTCTCTGCTGAGGTATGAAGAGAAACTCCAGAGCTTAAAAGTAATCTACTTAAGTAATTGGTAATATCTCTTCCTGCCAAATCAAGTCTTAAAATAGCATGTGGTAAAGAATATCCTTCATAAATAGGAACTGTGTGTGTGACACCATCACCTGAGTCAAGTACTATTCCTGTAGTCCTTCCACTTGCATAAAGTGAAAGAACTGCTTGGATAGAAACATAGAAACAAGGAACATTGAAAGTTTCAAAAGCAATCTGTGTCATTTTTTCTCTGTTACACTTTGGATTCAAAGGTGCTTCTGTCATCAAAACAGGGTGTTCTTCAGGTGCTATTCTCAATTCATTGTAAAAAGCATGGTGCCAAATTTTCTCCATGTCATCCCACTTGGTCACTATTCCATGCTCAATTGGGTACATCAAAGCAAGAATACCTCTTCTTGTCTGTGCCTCGTCTCCAACGTAACAATCTTTCTGTCCAGTACCTACCATGACACCTTTGTGTTTAGGTTGTCCTATTATGCTTGGGAAGACTGCTCTTGGTGCATCATCACCTGCAAATCCTGCTTTACACATTCCTGATCCATTGTCAATAACTAATGCTTGGATGTCGTCGTTCTGATTCTGCATGAATTAAGGGTCCAAATTTTTATTTTTTAAAAAAAAAATTTCATTTTTAAAAACTAAAAAAAGTAAATAAAATAATTTAATTAAAAATTTAATTTTAAAATTTTAATAAAATTTTAACACTTTTTATGACGTAAATGAAAAATAAATTGTGAATTTTTACAAAAAAAATTAATTTGCTAATTTAATTTATTTAAACTTACCAAATTAATAAAATTTTAAAAAATTTTTTATAAAATAATTTAAAATTAATCTTTAAATTTTATTCTGTTTATCTTTTAATTTATAAGAAAAAGTGTTTTGAAGAATAAAATTGTTTATTTTATTGGTTAAAATTTTTTTAAAAAATTTTTAATTATCATCCGAAATACCAAAAAAAGAATAAACAATCAAAAAATAGTTTGTTTAAATATAAATTTTACTAAAATATTTTAAAACAATATTTTAATTAAGTAAATTATGCTTTTTTACTATGAAAAAATATTTCTAATTTAATTTTAAGATAACTACTCCTTTAATTTGTTATAAATGTTAGTCTTAGAAATAAATTATTTTATTTTTTAAGTAAGTAAGTTAAAACAAGTATCTTTGTAAATTTTAATGATAAATTTTAAATATTTTTATTTTAACATTTAAATAAAAAAATAAAAATATTTTAAAAAAAAAATAAAAATACTTTAAATTAAATTTTTTATTTAAATATTTTAAATTTAGAATACTTAATCAAATTATAATTATTGCCATAAGAATACTAAATTAAACACACTACTAGAAAAAAAGTTAAAGATTAACCTTTAGAATAGGCTCATGTTAAATTATAAATTTATATTATCATAACTGTTCTTAAATTAGATTGGTATAATGGCTCTGGTATAAAATTAAATAATAAAATATTTAGATGAGTATAGGATAAAATAAATCGTGTCTTTAAGGTTTTTTCAAGTGAAATTGCTTGTTTTAAAAATTTAAAGAATAATATTTTTAAACCTATGTCTGAACGGAATCAAAGACATAAAAAAATAGATTAAATAAAGTCAAAGGATATTCATTTTACATTAATTTGTACTTAAAATAAGAAATTTACATCTTCTCGGGACAAGTTACAACAAAGGATTTGACTTTAACCCATCTATCTCATGCTAATTGATTACTAATTAAATATAATATGGATCAAAAACTATTTAATAATGAAAGGCTATTCTGTTATTTTTAAAATAACAACCTAATATATTTTTTCATCGGAATTTTCTATTTATCTTTTTCTATTATGTTGTCTTGACATATTATTCTTTAGTAAAATTCGATTCCCGGAAAACTCGTCTCACTTTTTGGTTGGTCAATTTTAATTTATAAAAACAAGAACAAAAAAATAATTTAATCATAGATTCTATAAATAATTCTAAATAACGATTAAATAAAAAATATGAAAGACCCTATTTTTAATGCCCAAGGTAATTAAATCACAAAGAAACGAAGATCAAATAATGCACGAGGGGTATTTTAACTAAATTTAAAAGGTTATTCGTAAGAAAATAATTTGGAGATGCATAAAAAGAAGCTGCAAAGGATCTATCTGTACTTCTTTGTGGATTTTAGCCCAAATGCCACACTAAAGGTAAAATATAGCCACACACACGAGGTTGATTTAGTCGACGTGGATGTAAAATTGAAAATACAGAATATTAAAAATTTAGTTTTTACCACTAAGTAGTAACTGCGACCTATAATAAACAGGGTCTTAAGAGGATATGGCTCAAAAATTATCAGCTGAGTTGGTGATTTCGATACATTTCTCAAAATTTGAGAGATCATAGAAATATTATATTGAATCCTAAGCCTTATTCCTTTGGATCTTTATCTTTGAGCACCGCACTTATACATACAAATACTGAATTTTACAGACATGGCCTCGATAAATTTCAAAATTTAAGAATATTCGGTGATTTTTGATATTTTTTTTCTGATGAGGCCATGCGAAACCTATTTCGCAGAGCATTTAGTCTATTGATGATACCTTTAAAGTTGTTCCAAAACCATTTTTTCAACTATTTACAATTGGATATATATTAAATGATCGCGTTTCCCTCTCGATATTTTGCCTTCTTGAAAACAAAAAAAAACTGCTTAAACCTAATTTATATTATCAAAAAATTTTATCCTGAACTTTCGCCTGGAATAATTAAAACTAATTTTGAGTATGCGTCTATAACTGCTTTTAAGGAATCTTTTAATAATGTAAGAATAAGCGATTATTTATTTCATCTCAGTCAAGCTGTTCATAAAGTCAAAGAATTATGACCATTTGCACTATATAACTCAAATTACGCTATAAAAAAAATATATTATATGTTAAATTGTTCTCGTTTTCGTCAGAGTTGATTATGTTGTAGATATTTATTTGAGTTAATTGGTAGCTTATCCTTTCCTGATATCTTAAGACCAGTTTACGAATACTTCTACGTAAATTATACAAATGGAGGTGAGAACACGAAATATCTGATTCCGCTATCGAATATTAGAAGTTCATTGACCGATAATCCCTCACTAACTGACAGTGTAATCGAAGAATGGCATAATGTGTTCAATTCGACATTTCATTCCATAAATATGGTTTGATAACTCTCATTAGTAATTTAAAAGACGAAGAGGATGCGATCAGGATGAAAAGAATAAGATTAGATTTGGGACATAATTAAGAAAAAAAATATATATTCAAAATGAGATTTTATTAAGAAATTTCTTGGAAAATAACCAAAAGATTATGGATTAGAATTCGTTTTTGATTTATCAAGTATGATATTTTATTAAATTAAAATAATATTTTTTACTTTTTATTTTAAATATTAATTATTAGCAATTTTGGAAAACTCGTCCCACTTTTTGATTGGGTGATTATTTTTAAATCAACCAATCAAAAAGTGGGACGAGTTTTCCGGGCACCTAATTTATAACACATAGTTAAAAAATATTTATTGACTAAATTATTCATTTATTTAATTTTTATTTAAAAATTATTTTATTAAAATAAAAAAATTAAATATTTTTGAATTTTCATTTAATTTTTCTCAACTATTTCTCTTAGTGAATCTTCGTGTACCTTGTAAATATTGCTTTGATAAATTATAAAAGATTCAATGTTCTTATAATCAATTTTGATTGACTCATTCATTGCTATGCCTACAATTGATAAATCTTTAAAAACCTGATCTTCTAAATTTAAAGAGAGTAATTTTTCATCTTCTAAGACAGTAATTTGTTGATTGGTGATATTTTTATCAATAAATTCTACTTTATCATTTTTATATCCCAATGCTGCTTGTTTATATTCCCCATAATTGCCATCTGGCTCCACTATAAAGATCCTAGGTCCTTCTTCAAACCCAATTAAGATGCTTCTAGCACCAAATGGTCTTTTTCCACCTTGGATGGTATACTTAAATTTAATGTTCCCTAATTCCATGGCTAAAGCAGAAATATCAGGGTAAGTATCAGTGCTTAGTTTATAATTGTGGTAAAATAAAACTAACTTAGTAAAAATTATTTGTGCATCTGCGGCTAAACCTGAATAAGAGAAATAAACTTCATCGCATACCTTTAATAGTTTGGATGTCTCTAAAACATTTTTTGAGGTATATTTCTTTTCTATGCAAAGTAAAATAGAATCAATTGAAGTTTTAGCTATTATAAGTGAACCTTGATCACTGGCATGGTGGGCATATTCTACTTGAATTAACCTACCATCAGGTGAAAATACGTTTAGTGACTCTGTGTATGACATGGGTAAATTATTAAAAAAAATAAAAAAAAATAAAATATTTTTAAATTAGGTATTTTTTAAATGGGTATATAAAATTATGTATTAATTAAATTTTACACGTGATTAACAAATACAAATAAACTAATTATTAAGATTTATGACAAATAAAGAGAAAGAAGCTTTGTTCGAGATATTTGAATCAGAAAAAAGTTTTGTTGATGAGCTAAAAATCTGGGCTGTAAAACTAAACAGAGCTTTGAAATACGAACCTTCTTTGAATAATAAAAAGGTAACTTATTTATGTAAATTATTTTTTACCGATCCTCTAAAGATTTTAGATGTTCACACAGTTTTGCTCAAAAAAATGAAAGATTTGTTTATTAAATCAAAAGATGAATTTGATGAAAAAGACATTTATAAGTTTGCTGTCAAAATTCTAATTCTATTTGAAGAATTTTTGACTAAAATCAAGGTTTATTCTGAATACATGCAAATTCTACCTAAAATTGATTTTTATTTTAGGCACGAATATAGAAATTCAAAAGAGTTTAATGGTTTTATTGATAAATTTTTTCAAAGAAATAACATAGACAAATTAGGATACAACCATTTTATTTATAAACCATTCTTTAAATTGTTGAGATATCCTTTACTATTGGAGGCAGTAAAAAAGAGAATAAAAGAAGAAGAATTGTTAGACAAGTATATTAAATTACTTGATGAATTTAATTTAAAGAATAAAGAGATAGAAAAAATATATAAAATTTCTAAAAGTGAATTCAGATTATTCGAATTATCAAAGATTCTTAAAAATAGAATGAGCTTAAAAAGTTTGCCGAATTTATTTTTGAGCAATAAAAAAAGGACAATATTTGATGAAAGAGATATTTACGTAAAATTAGGGTCAGATAAAAATATAAACAAATTAAGAGTAATTGTATTGGATAATTTTGTATTATTTTGTGATGTGGTGATGAACAAAGATGATGAGATTTTATATATTGTTTATTTTATAGAACAATTTAAGTTTCTTTACAAGAAGATAGAAAATCACAGCAAAGAATTTATTTTAAAAATATTTGATTTAAACGAAGAAGAAAATATTGAGTTGTTTTTTAGAGATAATACCAATTTAGAGATATGGCTGACTAATTTTCTTTCTTCTATTAGGAATGTGCTTAAGTATTTTGATACTAGAATTGAAATCAAGGAATGTATAAATTTACCGGTAAATTCAGTAACGAATGTAATTTTACCATTTAAAGTTTTAGAAAATGAGAGAATAAATTTGGAATTTACCAATGAAATTTCCTTTCCTGAAAACTTTGATGAAAGAATAAACATTAAAAATTTTGCAACCCCGAGAGATAAAAAAGAAAAAATAGAAGAAATTGTTAATCATGAAAATTTAATACAAATAAAATCAAAAAAGGAATACATAAAAAACTTTTTTATTAAAACTAAGCTGATTGATTATGTGGTTTACGTAAAAAGGTTGCCAGTCTTTGATGATGATAAAAATATTAATCTAATTATAAACAACGAAGGAATATTTCTCTCAATAAGAGATGAGTTTAGACTACTTTCTAGAATTGTACCTGAAAATTTAATTTATATAAAAGAACATAACATTGTTTTCTTTTTAATAAATAATAATTGTTATGCCTCACCATTAAATTCTAATTCAATTATTTTCGAAGCAATTTTGGTGAGAGAAAATATAAGCACGTATTTTTACACATATATTTATGATTCTCCTTCTTTATTCTTAATAAATGCAGGTATAAATGAATCAAGTGTGTATTTCTTTGATATACAACCAAATGATGATTCTTTGAAAATACAATTACAAGGAAAATATTTTATCCCAGCAACGATATCTTCTTTAGAACATTATTCTAATTCAGAAATAATTTTATGTTCAACTAAATTCTTTAGCTTAAACATAGAAAATACAATCACAAGAGAGTTAACAACAGATGATGACATTTTCACAAATTGTTATTTCAATTTAATAGAAGAATCAGAAGGTAAAAAAGCAATTCTTGTTGGTGATGATAATTTATTAATTTGCTATAAAAATTTTGGTTATTTATTAAACAAAGATTTAAAAATATTTGAACCTTACTTTTTATACACCTGGGATGAGAGTGCCTATGACTTTAAAATTTATAAAAGGTATTTGATTGTTTTAGGAATAGATTGTGTATATGTTTATGATCTTAAATCAACTCTTTTATTATTTTATAATTGTTCTAAAAGCTATAAGTTTGTAGATGGAGATGGGAAATTAAAATTACACGATGATAAAAGAATTTACGAGCTTATCTTACCTGATTAATCTTCTTTTATTTTATAAAAATCAATAAATTTAAATCAGAATTGTTTATCTTTTTTAAAATTGACTTTAATTTCTTTAAAAATTCTGATTTAATAAATTTCGATCATTTTTAAATTTATATTTTAAAAAAATTATTTTGCTTTTCTAAAATATTTCGCCAAAATGGAAAAAAAGAAGTCAATAAATGTCTTTAATTGAGATCGCAATACAAAAAATGTACATAAAATATTCCCAAACCATTTAACTATTCTAAATGTATTTTTTAAAAATAAAGAGAAATTTAAATCATGTTTAATCTTGAAACTCAATAACCAAAAGTACACGTCATATAAATATTATATAACATAATAATTAGGTTTGAACATCAATAATAAAAATTATTTTTTTGTTTACATATGACTCGCTTTCTTAAGAAGAGCAAAAAATATGAATCTAGGAGCACAGATGAGGAAATTACCGATTTAGAGAGTAAATATGATGAATCGAATGTAAATTTAGATAATATGGAAGCAAATCTTGTCTGGGAAGCAGAACATAGATATAAAAATAGAAATGTCACTTACTTTAATAAGCCAAACCTATCATACTCCACTATGATAGCACAAGCGATCTGTTCTTCCAAGGATAAAAGACTTACACTTAAGGAAATATATGACTGGATTATGGATAATTATCCTTTCTATAAACATCAAAAAGGAAATTGGCAAAACTCTATCAGACACAACTTATCACTCAACAAATGTTTCTATAAGATACCCAGGAATTCTAATAATCCTGGCAAAGGATCTTTCTGGGCTGTAGATAGAGAAGTTTTTGATAGTAATTGTAAAAGTAAATCCAAAAAATCAAGAAGATTGATGTCCACAATAGATCACTCAATGTTATCAGCACCAATGCCTGTATCAGATTCAGTAGCAGATATTCTTAACAGTGCGGATATGCATGAGCCAGCTTCAGTAAAGCAAATTCTTCAAAGTTCAGTGCATTTTACTGGAGACTTGTCCAACCCAGATTTCTATTTCGATATAAAAAATGATAAGGCTAACTACTATAATGAAGAATCATTCAACCCAGAGAATATGTTCAAGTTTTCATAAATAAATAGAGTACATAGAAAGAATATTTGTTAATTTTTCATATAATATACAAATTTTAACAGCCAAATCAAATTTTTAAATTACAGAAAATTTAATCTTGTTTGTAAATTTTCTTTTTGATTATATTTTTAAAAAATTGATATTTTTTAAAAATATAAACAAATTTTTAAAATATATTTTTAAATTTTTTTTTAATATTTTTAATATATTTTTTAATTTATTTTAAAATATAATTTTAAATTTTTGATTTTTTAATATTTTTAATATTTTTAATATTTTTTTATATTTTTTTAATATTTTTTAATGAACAACAACGAAGATGATATTTGTTACTACGACCCTTCCTTCTATCCAACAGAAGAAACAGCTTTAGAATATTTTAGAAACTCTCCATTTTATGACAAAACATGTAATAATGAGATACTTCATATGCAAATACAATATACTAACAATAAAATAGAAATAAAAGAAAAACTAAGAGAAATGGTGGGAATGGAATATTCTTTTAGAGAAAATTTAAATAATATTTTTATCATACAAAAAGGGTATAGGTCTGATTGTAATGCTTGTACTGTTATTGATTTATATTACATTCTTAATGGGATTATTTTTAAGGCACCCACTGATAAAAGTGTGTTTATCTCAAGGTTTGTTAATTTTACATATTTTATAAACAAAGCATTGGAAATATTTGATAAAAAAATAGAAATATTTAATGAAAATGAATTAGAGGAAAATGACGAAGATTTAAATGAAATATTAAAAATACTTTCTGATTTTAAACTTAGGGAATAAATCAACCAATCATTTAATAAATTTTGTAGTTTCATTTTGAGGTTGTTTAAAAAATTGATCAATAATTTTTAAGGGGAAAATACTTTTAAAAATATTTTTAAACCCCTTAATGACCTCTTTAACTACAAAAGTGATAAGAATATTTGCACTTATTTCTTGTTTTTATGGTTTGTACGAAGATGATGGAGGAGAGAAATTAAGGTATGTTTTTAATTTGTACAGACCTCCTAAATTTTTACAATTAACTCAACTTTGTTTATTGTTTGTGGTGATTATTGATTTTATAGGATTAATTCAACACAAAATTAGATGTGCGATGAAAGAAGGATTAGAAATATTAAGAAATATTTTAATAGTTAATTGTGTAGGACTTTCTTCAGTGGTATTTTTTGGATTCTGGGGATTGTATTTTTATGACAGCAGATTAATTATTATAAAGGAGATGCATGATTTGGGGTATGTACCACCCATGTCCTACAATTTATCTGAGCATGTGTTTCCTTTTATTTTTATTTTGTATGAATTTTTTGTAGAAGAAGTTGAAGTAATTTGGAGTATTCTTTTGATACCCTTTAGTTTTATTTATTATTTTGCTTCTGAGTATTATTTTAAAAGAATCGGTAGGTGGCAATATGGAATTTTGAATGAAGTTAATACTTTTGCAAGGATTCTTTTGTTTGCTGAGTTTACAATCTTAGCTTTGATTACAGTTGTGTCAGTTCATTTGATAAAAACGAAAGTAAAAGATTTGCGTACTAGAAATATAAAAATAGATTGAATAAATTCTTTATTTAACAAAATCTTAAATCGTCTACGATTACCAAATAAAGTAACCCTATTATGAATAATAAAATCACACCCATCGAAATACCAAACAATACCCAAGAAAAGTTTTCTTTCTGTGGAAACGGGCTCCAAAAAACGTAATTTTCGTTGTTTTCACTGTAAACAAACGGTTTGGTAGAATATAATTGACCATCTTGAGTAAAAACAAGTGCGTAAATCTTTTTTAATGGTAAAAGAGGAAGATCAAAAATCACATATCCTTGTTTAAAACTCTTTTTACTTTTTACCTGCTTGTAATATTTATAAGAATATTTGTTGGTAGGTTCGGTGGTTGTGTAAATAAAAATTTCTGTGCTATTTTTCCATTTATCAAAGGAAATGTAAGTTGTGGGATTACTTCTACCGCTAGCAAACACAACAGGCACAATTTTAGGTTCTTGGTTGATTTTTTTGAGAATCACGTATTGTAAAATTAAAAATAAGGGCATGTGTAGAATTTATATCACATTTTATAATTTTTTAAATGTTGATTCAATAAAAAGTCTAAAAAATTTTAAAATGATCAAATTAATAAATGTTATTTTTAAAACCCAACTTTTATTTAACAAAAGAACTTGTAAACTATTACCAATAGTACCAAAGTTAGCGCTGCTATTGCTAAACCTAAAGCTACCCATGCAGCTCTGTTAGCATGTTTATGATTCTTGGCTTCTCTACTAAGCATAAACTTATTTTGAGATTCGCAAAACTGGAATGGCTCGCTAAAATAGTTGTCATCCTTTCCTTTTCCATTACTCACTGCTACACAGTAAGTGTACTTTTTATCATCATTAGAGAAATTATCAAGTTTGAATTTTCTAATGTATTCACCTTCTCTTTCGATGTCTTTGGTGTTGATTATTCTATATATTGTATATGAAGATGCTTCATTTGGTGTAGATGATCTATAAAGAATTAGGTTGCCATTATATTTTTCATAAAACAATACTTTACAAACAGGGTTATTGCTTCCTCCTTCAAATGTTATTGTTTGGATTGGGTTGTCTTTCATTTTGGTTGAAGTTGCCGATTTATTTTCATTGTCAGTGCTATTAACTGCTTTACTTTTTGGGTTAGTTTTTAATTTTGCTTTTCCGGCGCTAAATAAGATGAAGGCCCTTAAGATCAGGAATATTTTCATTATAAACAATAAAAAATTTTTTAAATAGTATAGTTTGATACATATAACAAGTTAATTAGTTTAAGGACATTTATTGAAAAATTTATATGATATCAATAAAATGTTTCAATAAACAATTTTGATCGAAATTTTGTAGTAAAATTTGAATTTTTTTACGATATAATTAAAATATTTCATATCAAATAAATGCTTCCACTTTAGAAATTGACATTAATATTTATTTTCGAAATATAAAAGCAAATTGTTTTTACAACCCATGTTATTCTTACTTCAATCAATATCTTGCTTAAAAATTCTCAAGTATATGATGTGGGACAATAAACCATATATACTTGTACAATCAGAGGGACCATTAGGATCAGAAAAGATAAAACTTGTTTCAGCTAAAGATAAAGGGTTTAAAAAATCTTGTAAAAAAAATGAAATCGAAATGGCAAATGACAAAAATTGCTTTTTTATGTTAGAATTACCTCAAAATATGACAAAAGGATATGTTAGATTAGAAGGGGTGGATAATAAAAACAAGAAAATGTATTCAGATCCAACAAATTTATCTGAATGTAAACCTATTAAAATAGCAGCTGATGACCCATTAGTTAATGGAATTTTATTTGGAGAAAAAGGCTCAGGCCCTAAAAATGGAGAATTGCCAATATATGATAAAAACGGGCAAAGAGATTATTATCAGGAAGTTTATAAAAATCCTGATAATAATACGTGTACAAATGAAAATGACAACAGCAAAGGCGGAAATGAAGATAATGAGGAAAACGACAGCGAAGAAGATGGTAAAACAAGCAAATCGGTTGATAATGATGAGGACAATGGAATTTGTGCAATTGGCTTAGGTGGATTATGTGTATTTTTGGCTTTTATGTTCATCTAAAAAATAAAATAGTTACCTAAAATTTTTATAAATCTTATCTTCTATAAGTTAAAAAATTCCCTTGATTAATAAATTTCTTTTCAAATTTTAAAATATTTCTTAGAACAAAAATATGTTCAAATTAATGAAATCTGAAGACACAAATTATAATTTGAATTTAATTTATTCTGTGAAGAATATTACTTTTAAAAAATTTCTTTTTGACGTTTATTAGAAATTTGATTTTACATCTAATTAATAAAATTTTGTAATTCACATCAAGTTTTATTGAGATATACGATTTTAACGAAGATTAATTAACGTCAATCATAGTAAATTAAAAATTAAAGTTTGTTCGACATATAAAATGCGAAATGTTTACCCTTCATGTTATGGTTTGTAGAGCTTATCAAATGTATAAATATTCAATCGAAATTAAGATACGCAAATGATGATTATCTAGTGCTTGAAAATGTTCCGCATGCAAATGAAAAAGCCTATATAGCTACAATAGATGAAAATTACCCGGAAAACCCAGAAAAATTTTATGAAACAACTGCCTATACAACAAAAAATTACACTTTTGTAAAAGTTCCAGAAAATTTATCAGGAGAGTACATTTCAGTTATGGTCGAAAATTCTAAAGGAAAAATACGTAGCACAGAGCTAGTTAAGTATGATGAAATTACAACCAACTCCCGAAATTCATCTTTAGATCATGCTGATACGGGAAGAAAAAGGTCTCATCGCCATGGTAGAAATCATGGTTGTGGCAAGCACACACGATTTTATGATTCTGATAAAAAATCACATCATAAATCACACCATTCTAAAAGCAAAAACGTTGATCATTATACTGAAACTTATAATCATTCTAAACCCAATCATGGTTTTTTAAGTCGCAGCTTAACAACAGATTCAAAGGATTATTTTTCCAGAATAAACGGGAATAAAGAACACTCAGCATACGAATATGAATATAGGGATATGAGACATTATTCAACCCTTCCAGATTCCAATAAAAAATCGTGTTTGAGTAAATCCTTAAAAGATGACAATAAAAATTACAACGAACTTGTTTATTCCGGAGAAGGTTCAAAATCTTCATCAGATAAAATGTTAGGAAAAGGTGGGGAAGACTACTTTGCTAGATTCCATTCTAAAAATACCTCAAATTCTTTATATGATAAAATATCAAAAGAAGATGGAAAGGACTATTTTGCTGAATTTCATTCAAACGATAAAGAAAAATCATCTAAAGGTAAAGATTACTTTTCTCAATTTTTTTCCGACGAAAATATGAGCTCAAAAAGTAAGAAGTCAGATGGTAAATCTAAAGACTATTTTGCTGAATTTCATTCAAACGGCAAAGAAAAATCATCTAAAGATAAAGATTACTTTTCTCAATTTTTTTCCGACGAAAATATGAGCTCAAAAAGTAAGAAATCAGATGGTAAATCTAAAGACTATTTTGCTGAATTTCATTCAAACGGTAAAGAAAAATCATCTAAAGATAAAGATTACTTTTCTCAATTTCTTTGCGATGAAAATATGAGCTCAAAAAGTAAGAAATCAGATGGTAAATCTAAAGACTTTTTTTCAGAGGTTTATTCAAACGGTAAAGAAAAATCATCTTCAAGCAAATCATCTAAAGATAAAGATTACTTTTCCCAAATTTTTTCCGACGAAAATATGAGCTCAGAAAATTCAGGTGCATACAAGACTGATAAGCAGTCGGGAGATTTATCAGCAGGAATGGGAAATATGGAGGGACAACAAGATGGTGGTATGAATGAACAGAATGAATTAGGACAAGGCGAAGGAGAAGAAGAAGACAACGAAGAGGACGATAAAAAAGAATCTGAAGAGGATGAAGAAGATAACGGTGTAGCCTCATTTACTTGTGCAATTGTAACAATAGTAATGTTTACTTCTTTCTTTTAAATGAATAAAGTGTTACAAAAAATATTTAATCTCAAACATTTTATAAAAATCTTTTTAATTTTTGACGAAAACTTCTACTCTAAAATTCTTTTTTTATTTTTTAATTGAATCAACCAAATAAAAAATCATTTTTTTTAGATCTCAAAAAAGATTAATAATAAAAATTTTAATCTTAACTTGACTTTTCTTTGATTTTTATTAATCTGTAAACAAATATTAGTCATTAATTTATTACTTGACTTTTATTATTTTGATATATTTTACTTAAAATGAAGTGAAATATCCAATGTTTTACTAAATTAATGTCAAATTATAAGTGAAATGTTTATTGCTTTCATATTTTTATCAAAAATTTTCACTAATTTATTAAAAATAGAATGTTCTGAAATTTGACATAAAAGTATAAATCTTTCTAAAAACTGCCCTTATAATGTTTTTACATATATTCTTTGTTATTACATATGTTTCTGCAATTAGTTTTAATAAATGTAAAGTTGAAGATGGCAAGAAGATGGTCGGCTTTAAAACAAAACATCATGATAAAAACTTCGTACTTAAAAAACCTGGTAAAAAGTTAATTCCTTGTCGTACCAAAAGTTATAAAAAAAAATTATGGGTTGAACTTCCAGAAGGAAAAAATAATTCTGATGACGAACTTGGAATTTTGAATGATAAGGGTGAGCCAATGATGTCGTTTCCACTGAAGAGTCTTGGAATAAGCGGACACAAAGCTCAAAGCAACTCTGATAAAGCTGGATCTGGAAAAGACTCAGCTAAAGATAAAGACGGTGAGGGATCAAATAAAAATGATTCTAAATCAAAAGATAAAAAAAACAGTGATAACAACAGTGCAATGGGATTGGTAGCTTTACCCGCAGTGGCAATAATGTTTACTTTTCTTACTGTGTTTTAATTGAATAAAAGTTGTATCAAAATATTTTTAAAAAAGTTTTTATTATTATTTTTTATTTATTCAATTGACGTTTCCTCTTCTTTGTCTACTTCTTTTATTGGCAAATCACAACAACTAATAATCAAATTTTGTAAATCTTTTAAATCTTCAATACTTTTATCTGTAAAACAATGTTCTTTTCCAATATTGTTAAACATATTTTCTAAATTCTTGTTGAAAGATAAAAGTAATTCAATAGCTTTGTTATATTTCTCTTCATCCATATTTTATTAAATTTTTTAAATAATTATTTAAAAAATTTAATAAAATTTCGCGGCATAAATTTTTTGATTTTTTACCAATTTGCGCTTTAAATATTTAAATTTTAATTATCTATTTTTTAAAAATTTTTGACTCTTACAAAAAATTATTATTTGTTTATGAAAAATATATTGATATTTAGACGTGTTCTTTTTTGTTCTAAATATTTTTTAAATGTTTAAAAAAGTATTTTATTTTTCTAAATGCTCAAACCAAGCACAACTAAGTTGTTAATATTTCTTTTAGCAGTATATTTTACAATCTTAATTTATACATTATTAGATCTAATTAGGTATAGGAGTAGTTTAAAATATGAAAGATTTCTGTTTAAAAATGATGCAGTAAGGAAGTACATAAATGGAAAGAATGAAATAGTATTTAGACAAAAGGAACTTGTAAATGTTAATAACCTTGCAATTATGGTATTTAAAGACTTAGCTTTGATTAGTATAGTTCTTTTTTTTAACATGATTTTTTATAAAGAAAAAACTAGAGATTTTGCGATAAGAAAAATCAAAGGGTTTTTAAGAATGACTTATTTACTTGATCATGCAAATGAAATTAATACTTATTATTTTGTAAGTATAATTTTTGTATTCTTCTTTTTAGTTTCTATAACACCAAATCTTCCAACTTTGAACAAAATAGTGGTTTATTTGTGTTATATTTGCATTTTAGTTTGTTATAGAGAACATTTTTTTATTGATTATTTTAGACTCTTCAACGCCTATTTAATAATACCATTTGCAATTATTTCATTATGTATTTCCTTGATGTTAATCAGGTTAACAATGTATATAAACTTTACATCTTATAAAGGAAAAATACCATTATTTTTAAACGAAGAAGCTTTAAAGTTAGCAGTAAACTTTTTTAAAAAAGAAAATATTTATTATGTAGCTAAAGAGACAACTAATATGATGACTTCTGTGAATTTCATCACCAACATTTTGATTATTACAGGAGACTGGGGAAGTTATTCAAATAAAGAAATCGCGTCAATAATCGCTCATGAAATCGGGCATGGTGGAGTTTTTGTAAAATATATAATATTTTTCTTCGAATATTCGATAAAAACTATTACTATCTTTTTATTTCTTAAGGTCATAGAAAATTTAATGAAGAATATAAAATCTACCACTGATACAAGAAAACTTAAAGTATTTTATGTTTATCTAAATCTTTACATCCTGCGCTTACTACTAACCTTATTAAGCAACATATTTTCTCAAATGGTAGAATACCATGCTGATAAAATGAGTATTAAAATTATGAAAAACGACTTTTCTTTACAAAACGCGCTGTTTAAAATGTTTATCTATCAGAAAAATTTTTTCTATCTCAATAAAGTATATTCATTCTTCAAAGCTGATCATCCTTCAATTTATCATAGAATTATTGCGTTAAAGAACTTGAAATAAATTGTGATTTTTTGAAATCTTAAACTGATTGTGTTTTTAAATTTTGATTTTTTTAAGAAATTTTTATATAAAGACCATTTTAAAGATGTTGATGATTTTATTTATTAGTTTTACAGTTTCTTTAATACCATTAAATGAGAATATTGTAATTTCCTTGGTTAGCTTTCCGGACTGGGAAATAACAGTAGAGGAAGGATACCCTTTGATTAGAAAGATAGAACAAAAAGCTAGAATGTTAGAAGATGTTAGTATCGCAAGAATATTTAATATCAATAAAGAATATCAAATAGATTACAACGGATATTCTTTGTTTAGTAATCCAAAGGATGAAGAAGTTAAAGCCAAGTTTTTTGATGTTGGCGATAAAGGGTTTTATTTTCAAATTTTTATATCTGAAAAAGGTCAATTGATTCAATCTTTTGGTAAGTGTTTAGAAAGAGGAAAATGGAATAATATAAAAAAAGGTTACGAATTGATTTCCAAAGAATGTGGTAATAATGCATGGCAGTTTTGGGAAATTAGACGTGTTCCAATAGTAATAAAAGATAACAATGAGTTAAATGCACAGGTTTTTATACATAATACAAGATAAGAACAAATAAAAATGATCATTATTTTTTTTTTAAAAATTCTCAAACAATGTTTTAAATAAAAAAACAAAATAAAATAAAACAGAAGATTGATGAAAGAAATTCCTAGAAAGATTTTGCAATACGAATTTTTCAGCACGTATTTTTTATTTTATTGCGGATATTTACTTTCTTCGCAATCTTTTACCTTTTATCCTTTGATGTTAGTAGGATATTATTGCGGTGTCAATCATTTTATACCTAAAATATTTTTAATATTTTTTGCTCCCTTTCTACCATCTTATTTTGTTTGGATTATAGCGGGATGTTTTTACAGAATTTACCAATGTATATTTTATGAAGAATCAAGCAATCACAATAAAAATTTTGTTCTAGGATTAATTTTAGGGAACATTATAGAGCATAATTTCATTATTTATTTAATACTTTCATTTATAGGAATATTAATTTTAGTAAAAAACATAGATTTACATTTTTTACAATCATCAAAAATAGACAAAACTTACAAACTTAATAATTTTTACAAAAAAATACAGAAAAATAGAATATCAAAAGACGAAAATAACTTTAATTTTTTAACTAAAATTATTGTAGATAAAATTTTAGGAGTTAATTATAATTCTGTGTTTTACATTTCTTTATCAATGATATTTGGATTTCTAGAGATTACAAATTTTTATAAGATTTTTATTTCGGTTTCTTTTCTTCTTCCAACACCTAAATTCAAACTGGCCTCAGCTATATTCTTTGTTGCATTTTATTTCGATATCTTTTTAGTGTTTTTGATTCCATTTTGTCAGTTTGATTTTATGGTAAATGATAATTTTTTTTATTCCGTAATAATTAATTACGTCATTTATATAATTCTTTATTAATTCATTTTTTAGTTAACACTAATTTAATAAATATTTATTTTTACTCATTTATTAATTTAGAAATAAATTAATTTAATAAATAAATTAATTTATAAAAACAAAAAAAAATAAAATATTTATGGGCACAACTTCTACAGAGCCAAAAGTACCAAACCTTTTAATCTTAAAATCACAACAACAAGACATTTTACCATTTATTCATTGTATAACAAGTTACAACAACACAAAAATTACAGATAACAATTCAATCCAACAAATAAAAAATACCTTTCTTTCCGAAAAAAAAATATCACTTACTCTTTTGGATCTGAGAGACAAAAAAACCAAAGAAATTCAATTGGAGAACAGAGAAAAGCTTGGATTATCAATCAAATTCTTTCCTACTTTGCTTGGAATCAAATATAACAAGATTGTTAATTTTGATAAGCAATCCCCTTTTTATGACTATTCCTCTTTTTTTATAAACAAATATTTTTTAGGAATCGAAGGTATTTTTTCTACGGAAGAAACTTTTATTGTAAATCTGTTTAGAAATAAAGGAAAAGAAGTTAATTTTGTGATTTTGGACGAATGTAAGACCAATATGAATCTTTATACTGTTAGAATTAATGAAAGTGAACCATTTTTAGGATTAGAATATGATGAAGAGCATGTTGACGAAGCAACTGAGATTAATTTTGATTTTGTTCCTAAAAATTTACAAGAATTGGAGAAGGACGCACCTAAACCTACAACATCGACAGATCTTGTTGATCAAAATGAATTAGGTCTACAAAACGAGACTTTTAAAGAGAGTGAAAGAGTCACCCAACCGAATTTAGAATTTATTTCTTCATTTTTAGTAGAAGAAAAGGAGACATCAGAAAAATCTACTACTACTGATGTTAGTCAAGCAAGAAATGAAAATGAGATTAAAGATTTAAAAGAAGAAAAAGAGGCATTTCCAGTTTTGATTGATGTTAGAATGAATGAAAATACAACTAAAAATAATGTTGAAGAGCAAGTAGAGACAAAAGAAGATACTGTAAAACTTGAAGAACAAAAAATGAGTAAAGACCAACCAGAGGAAAATTTTACTGTGGAATCAAATTTACCAAAGGAAAAATTTCAAAATACCCCTGAAAATTATGAAATTCTTTATACAACAAAAAACGAAGAAAATTCCAAACCTAATGTTGTAGAAGTCACTAAAGAAGATGTTTCATCTTTATGTATTAAAGAAACTTACACGAATTTAGAATGCGAAGTAAAACCAGAAGAAGGTAAATTTAACGAAATAAAAAACTTAGAATATTTTAATGAAAGAATTTCTGAAGAATTTAAAAAAGAAAATAAATCACAAAAACATGAAAATTCTTGCGAAAACAATGAACGGATAGTAGATTCAAATGAGAATAATCAAGTTAAGCCATTAAAAGAAACAGTTGAGAATAGTGAGGTAAAAGAGTCAATAAAAACAAGTGAAGAGGTACCACAGGAATATACTTCTGTAAAAACTGAAGAAATTAAATTGAAGAATGAGTTAAAGGATGTGTTTTTGAAAGGATTGGAGGAAAGTAATAAGAATAAAGATGAAGATTTGTGGTAAATAAACTTAGGTTATATTTTTTTAAAAAGATTATTTATTTCTATAAAACCTAAGATTATCTTTTATATAAAAAGGGGGATTTTAGAAAATACAGGCCAAGAATATTCCTGTATGAAATTTTAAATTATAATAGGACAATATGTTTTAAAGATTTAGAAAAATTATTTAAATATTTTATGTTGTGTAAGAGTGATTAGTTAACTTCTTTTGTATGTAAAAAAGGAGAACTTTTTATGATTGATACGAAATATACAATAGAACCATATAAATAAAATATTAAATAAATAATGTTCCCTTTAAATCATATTTATAATAAAAAGAAAGGTAAGATTACTTGCGGCCAACTGCTATCCATATAAAAAAATGAAATCGAAGCAAAACCTTATAAATATACATCTTATGATATAGAATAAACTGTTTATTCAAGAAAAAACATATGGTAAAATAAGTTTCTAAAAATCAAGTTTAAATTCCAGGTAAAGCGAGCCTTGCACATGCTAAAAATTACCCCTTGCACTTTTAGGAATTTCAAATATAGCTGAAATAGAGGCAGATCTGACCCAGCGAGCCCGATATGGTTACCTTAGCCGCTATTAAAGAAAGAAAAGCAAAAAATTTATAAAACGAATATAAAACGTGGGCTTACAATTACGTACCACCGACAAAACAAAGCGGCTTAGAATTAAAGTTTTTCCAAAAATAAAAATAACATTTGTATCAATCTTGAAGATTTTCTGTTGATGTTCAATTATATCATCCAAGAAAAATAAAAACAATAAGTTTAGATTATATTATCTCAATAATTATGGGAACAGAAAATTTTATATGCGGGGCTTTGATGTTTATGAAAATAAAAAAGATACTTGTGATCACAATTTTTTAAGTATTGTTTTTATCTTGCAATATCACGAGACATTCTTATGTTCATGCTGAGATACTAACGTATTCGCACCCATATTAGAGTTATCAGATAATGTGTGGGAAAGAGGTTTTCAATGCAACTCGTGAAAATCCCTAAATATTTCATGAATAAGATCTGTATTCTTGTGACAGAGTTAAATTGTCCTATAAACATGAAATCGATAAATAGTGCGAAAATTATACACCATAAGATGTTTTACTTTACTAGGAAATAGTCAAGAGATAAAGTTGAAAATTTATAGAGGTAGAAAAGCAAGTAGTGGAAGGCTTCATTCCACTTAAATAATCGATTAAATTAACTATAAAAATAGCATAAATATACTTAAAGACGTGCTAATCAATGCTTACAGTTTAGAAATGCTCACAACAGGCATTAAAAAAACAATGAACCTTAAAGAGAAAGCTCATGAAAAAATAAAATGGGAAAAGAAATATAAACAGCATTTGACGAAATTAAAATCAAAGCCATTGAATAGATTTTTGACTCTGATGCTAAAAACAGCGAACTAAATAATATTTATATTTCTACCTGTAAAACAAAATAATAAACTCTTATTTTTAATTTAGCACTATTAAAAATCCAAAAAATTTCTTAGAAATAATAACGAAGAAATCCATCTCAAAGAGAGAGAAAGGTTTTCTATATTTTTGAAATTTAAATATTAATTTAGATTTGAAAAAATTTTTATTGAATTTAACATAAACATTTTTATCAAAACTAATATCAAATTTATTTTTTTAAAAATTATGTATTTTTTAATCAATAAAAATACCGAATCGTGTCAATAATATAGGTTTCTTTTAATAATTTACACCTATCATGTTCCACACTCTTTTAATATCTTAACTTCCTACTAAGAGAATTTTTTTTATTAGTTGGGACGCTTAATTTTGTTGTAATTTAAAATTTACAAAATTAGTTTCTTATTCAATTCAGAAACTAATTGAAAAATTGACTTTTTTTTTTATTGCCGAGGGATGGGAAATTCTGCGGAGAAATACCTTAGAGTTGCCCCTTCGGCAGATACTGTGAGCCTTTCACACACTAAAACTCACCCCCTTCGCACTATTGACTGCTTAAGTCTATGAAAAATTTACGAATGCCTTGTTTCTATAATAAAAATCATATGCTTATTAAATTCTATTAAACTGATTATACTGGTTGGTACGTTTATAATATTTGTATGTAAATATTTCAAACTTTGGCTGGTGATTTTCAAATTTAGATAAAAGAAAATTTTTTACGAATCATTCTGTAGTGTAGGAGGTTATGATATTTATTTTAATTTATTTTTATATTTTTAATATTTAAATATTTTAAAATTTTTACCCATGAATATGGAGGGTAACAGAAAATCATTAAATAAAAATGACAACAAAACATTTTATTTTAACTCAAAATGTAAGGACACAGGATGTTTGCTTGACATCTATCTTAAGAACAAGTTGTCCTTACATGAACTCTACAATTTTGATTTCAAAAAGAACAGAGTCAGAAAATATTCCAATGAGTTTAATAATAAGAGTGAGGAAGTAGCAAAGAATGAGTTTATAGAATTTGATCTAGAGATGGTTGGAACGTCTATTAGATTTAAAAAGAGCATAAGAGTGATCAAGGACATCTACGCCGTAGATTTGAGTCAGTGGCTTGAAGACTTTGAAGAAATTAAAGAAAGTCTTAGCTGGAGTGAAAAAGAAATAAAAATTATTTTACAAAACATAATAAAGGATAAAAGGCTTGATAAAAGGTTGTTAACAGATAGCTATGCACAAAACAGGAATGTGCTTTTAAAGATAGCTTACCCACCAAAGGAGTCCCTCACCTTTCTAAGAAGGCTAGAGATAGTCAAACAAAACGATCATTTCTACTTCACAGACTATCTCAAGACTTTAGAAACTGCTTTACAAGCATACGCCATAAGCGCTGAGTTGACAGACAAAGAGATCGTGCGTAAGAGAAAAGAGTCAATCATGAGAGGTCTTACTGAAGCGACCAGATTAAAGGTTTTAGAAATGAACCTTAACGAAGTTGAAGAGATAATATGTTATTTAAAAAGCTTTGAGGAAAACATTATAGTATTAATAAAAGAAAAGGCTAACGTAGAGTCTAAATTAGGTAGCCTTAACCTAAGAACTAATAGGAATCATAAAGACAAAAATACTAAGTATTGCAAACTGCATAAATCATTTACGCATAGTACCAGAGAATGTAATCTGAACCGAACAAACCACTTTAAAAATGATAAGCCATGCAAAAGGAAAGACAATAATTTAATGATAAAGGAGAATGAAATTATATTAGAAAGCATTGAAATACCTGTTAAGATACAGGATAAAACTATCACAGGAATCTTAGATACTGGGAGTACAAGCAATTTTATAAAAGAAGAAATAGTAGAAAAAATGAACTTAAAAAAAGAAGTTTTAGATAGTCAGATCGTTACTAAAATAGCTAATAATACTGAAATAGTAATTAAAGAAAAATGTACTTTAAACATGACATTAGAAAAAATTAACAAAGATATCATTGAGGACTTTTATGTGTACAAGAATCTGCCTGTAAATTTATTGTTAGGTAATAAATTCTTCTATAAAAATGAATGTATAATTGACTATAAGAATTTGGGTGTTAAAATAGAAAACAACTTTATTCCATTTTCAAATTCAGGAATATCCGGAATAAAAAACGATCTTGATAGTAAATTATTAGAAACTACCTTTGTGAAGAAAGAAGAAAAACTAGTACAAAGGCTTAAGGAATATAATGAAATAAATGATAAATTTAGTTATATGAATGTAGATCCAATCAAAATTAAAACAAAAAATGATTTAAAAATTGTTCAGAGCAAGCAATTCCCAATTTCCTATAAGTTTAAAGATAGTGTTCAGAATGAATTGAAACGATTGATTTCAGAAGACATTATAGAAGAAGTTATGGATGGAACATGGTCATCCCCTGGGTTTTGTATACCAAAGAGGAATGGTGAGCTACGTTTGGTGATTGATTACAGACTGGTAAATGAGAACATAATTGACGAAGTTATTTCATTACCAAAAATATTTGAGAACCTTCAGGCCTTAGGAGAAAATGAAGTATATTCTAGTATTGATTTAAAAAACGGGTTTAATCAATTATTACTTCACCCAGACTCAAGAGAAATAACAGGATTTGTAGTTTTAAACAAACATTATCAATATAAAAGACTACCTTTTGGACTAAAATGTGGTCCTAAAATATTTCAAAAACAAATAGAAAGAATTTTAGATAAATGTAAAGGAGTCTTCGTATATGTTGACTATATAGTAGTATACGGAAAGTCTCAAAAAGAACATGACGATAATCTAATATGTGTGTTAGAAAAACTAATGCAACATAATGTCCGATTAAACTTTGATAAAAGTGAGTTTTCCAAAAAAGAAATTAATATTTTGGGGCATAAAATCAAGATAAATAAAATTGAAATTGATAAGAATAAATTAAACAATATGATAAAATTACCAGAAAAAATAACCAGAAAAATAGCTCAAAAAATAGTAGGAAGTTTGAATTGGTATAGAGCGTTTGTTCCTAACTTTTCAGAAAAAATAAAGCCCTTAACAGATATTTTACAAGTCAAGAAAAGTCAAGTATGGAATAAAGAAATAAGAAATCAAATTGAACAGTTAATCGAAGAAATAAAGTCAGCCGGGGAATTAAATTTTCCAGATTTTAAAGAGCCTTTCTATTTGGCCTGTGATGCTAGTGATTATGGAATAGGAAGTGTGCTTTACCAAAGAAAGGGCGCTTTAGGTTATTTTAGTAGTAAACTAAATAAAACGGAACAGAATTATACGGTGGTGGAAAAAGAATTCTACGCCATATACAAATCCTTGCTACATTTTAAAAATCTGATATATGGATTTAAAATAATAATTTTGACAGATAACAAAAATATTACTCACCTGAATGATAAAATAATAACCAAAAGAGTGGAAAGATGGAAAGTATTGCTAAATGATTTTAATTTTGTTATGCAACACATTGAGGGAAAAAATAATCATTTGCCAGATGTGTTTTCAAGAGGAAAACTTATTAGCGTTATTAATGAAAATAATAAAGTTGATAATACCTTTTTATTAACTAATAATGATAAAGAATCGGTATTAGAACTCATTTATGATAAGATTAAACAAACAAAATACTTTGATGATAATATAAAAAAAGAAATTGAACTATTCAAAAAAGGAGAAATAAAAAAAATCAAAATTAAAAATAACTTATTACTTAAAGAAATCATTAAAATACATCATTTGTATTGCGGACATAACGGAATAGTTTCTAGTTTTAAAACAATAAGCTATTATTTTGAATTCCAAAATTTGTATAAGGAAATTCAAGAATACATCCATAATTGTATTTTATGTTATAAATGCAAACAAAAATATACTAAAACAGATTTTAGTAAGAAAATTGTATCTAAGAATATTTTTGAAAAAATATCTATAGATATATATGGTCCATTTGGGTCGAATGAATTTAAGAGTAATTTTCATGAAAGTAAATTTTATATTTTTACAGTGATCGATGTTTATAGTAGATATGCTGAATTGTATGTAATAAAAAGGATTGATGGAGAAAATATAATTAAATGCATGAAGAAATGGTTCAACAAGTTTAAAAAACCAAGAGTTATTATATCAGATAACGGAAGACAATTCATAGGAAAACAATTCAAAAGCTTCCTTAAGGATAACGAAATCATACATAGTTTGGTTCCTGAATACTCGCCATTTAGCAACGGCATTTCAGAGAGAATAAATAGAAGTCTGAACGAAGTTTTCAGAATATACACTGATGCAAGAGTAAGTGAAGTAATTAAAATTGCACACAGAAGATTAAACCTTACCTTTAATTCCAGCATAAATGAAATACCGAATGAAGTAATCAAGAATGGTAAAGAGATAAATACACCAAGTAACTTTAACAACGAAAGAAAAATGACAGATTTAAAGATAGGAGACATTGTGTTTGTCAGGCGATTTGGATTCAATAAGAAAAATGATTATTTGTATGAAGGACCAGTGAAAGTCACAGAAGTAGGCAGTAAGAACAAGTGGTTAAAGGTAGAAGGATTGAGACACTGGCAACACATCAAAAATATAAAAATTTTTAGGGGAGGCAGATTGTAGTGTAGGAGGTTATGATATTTATTTTAATTTATTTTTATATTTTTAATATTTAAATATTTTAAAATTTTTACCCATGAATATGGAGGGTAACAGAAAATCATTAAATAAAAATGACAACAAAACATTTTATTTTAACTCAAAATGTAAGGACACAGGATGTTTGCTTGACATCTATCTTAAGAA
>CM035597.1:217985-286520 GCA_020423425.1 Chrysopa pallens | reverse complement strand
AAAATGGTATTTAATAATTTAAATCAATCTAAATTGACATGTTTTTTATTTTTTTTATGTTGTAACTCAGATAATCAGAACTTTTTATATGAACCAATACATGCTAAAAATTTTAAAACAATATTTATAGAAGTTTATTCAGAAGTATACAATATAAGGAAAAGGTTTCAACTAGGTATAACTCCAATTTGTAAGGGTGAAGGAGAGCACCTAGAAAATAATTAAATTAAAAAATAAAAAAAAATTGGATACGAATTGAATTATAATTTATAAAATAATGTATTTAAAAACATAAAAAAGTAATAATTGTATAAATCATAAAAATGATTTTAATTGTAGCTTTTGAATAAAAAGTGTAAAAATTTTTCAAAC
The DNA here is from genome assembly GCA_020423425.1 of Chrysopa pallens. Classification (NCBI taxonomy): domain Eukaryota; kingdom Metazoa; phylum Arthropoda; class Insecta; order Neuroptera; family Chrysopidae; genus Chrysopa; species Chrysopa pallens. The sequence continues at coordinate 286,148 of CM035597.1, read as the reverse complement.
ACTTCTTTAACAGTATAAAAATTTCTTTCTCTTAAATTTGATCTAAAATGAAATTTTCTCAAAAATTCTCCTATTTTATCTTTTATTATACCAAAGGCATTCAATACCGAGATCCCGAATACCGGAAACATGGACAATTTTCTAGCCGGTATTTAAACCTGATATTAGCGTAGACATACTGGTATTTCGGCATTATAACCGTGGAAGTCAACAAACCTCTGTATACCAGAAAGGTGCCTGTGATGTAAGAAAAGAAGTCTAAGAGAGTGGGCTGTTAAAGAACAATAAGAAGGGTAGAAAAATAATTTCAAAAAAACCAACCAATCAGATTTTAACCAAAAAGAAACTATTTAAGCAGGAATAAATAAATTATATGACCCATTTTTTTAATGACAAACAAAAACAAAAAAATTTATTCACCATCAACCAACAAACTTGCAAGTCAGTACCCTCTCTCATCCAGAGATACCTACAGAATGGGATGAGGCCAGCAGGGTACGACAATAACTATTGATAAAATTTGGATTCACGTTCCTTATTTTATATTGTAAAATAATCATGGAAATTCACTAAAAAATATTCTTGGAAGAAAACAAACAATTTTGTAAGAATAAATAAATATTGAATACGTTGATTACCCATACCGAATCGCTTATGTTAACATCGTCTGATATTGCGCTGGACAAATTAAGCTGATTTTTATGTTTTTTCTGTTTACGGAAAATGTGATGATTATCTAATTAAAATAATGCCGACTAGTGTAGAATCAGATAAATCATTTTTCGGGCTGGTCAAATCTGTACAAAAATATGATTTTTGATTGATGATGAGTCTATTAAATGTTTATGTTTTTTAAAAACATATTTAAATAAAAAAAATCAAAATTATAAAAAATTCTATAACTGCCTTTAATTTATGTTTTTTACTTCTTTTTTTAAATAACACCTCTTTTTCTTGTTAGATACACATTGAAAATGAATTTAATACCTAATTAATAAGCTTTCTTTTTGGTTTCCGTTTATTTCTACCCTCTATGTAATAATTTAAAGAATATATAGTCATTTTAGAACAATATTTACTAGATTTCTTGAATATTTGTTAGTAAGTGTGGATATTTTCTGATTAAATCAGTAATATGAATTCGAATTTTTTTAAAACCGGTATCCCGATATTACAAAATTTTTAATATCGAATACCGGTATTGTAAGCCTTAATTATACCTCTTCTTCTTTAAATTTAATATTTACGATCCCCGTAAATTTTCAATATTATTAGTGTTGAGTCCTTCTTCGTTCTTAAGCCCGGGAATGTGTTACAATTTTATGTATTCCGTTAGCATGTTTTACAGCCCTAAAGTAATGAGCGTGCCTACCTGTGATTATAGTTGCGCTCTTATGCATTTGCCCTCAAAAAAATCTTTAAAAGTAACGCATTCTCTGTTTGGTAGCAATTCAAATTTTATTCTGTTAGTTTTTACTTCTATAATCCCCATAGACCAACTAATTCCTGGATAATCGTCGGCCAAGGTAGATGGGTCATACGGGATATTACCATGAGAAATGACAGTTTCGTCTACTTGTATTTTAATACCCACACCTCGTAGCTTCTGGTGTCTTTTTTGTATTCTTCATTTAAAATAGATTTATATTTTTTTCAATTTTTACATAAACAGATTTCGAAATATTAGCATTTCCACATAAGTTTTGTTAAAATCCTTTTTCAAGCCATTGTAATATTGCATACAAATAGTGGTTAATTCGTATTTAGGGCTTACTTATATGTTTGTTATTAAAAAGGGTGTTTGGGGTTTACATCCAACACTTTTACACATAAATTGATATCCATTGAGATATTTATCAGGTCTATGTGTTTTAATAGCACTTTGCATCTGCTACACTGCTTAACAAAATCAAAAAATATCTTTTCATTTCACTATTCTAAGGCCTTTTTAAGTGAAAGGAACATCTTTGATACTTCATTTCTTAATTTCAAATTCATAAAGTATTGTAGGGATATTCTTTGAGATATGCAAAAAAATTCAAAATATATGCAAAATAAAAAAAAATATGAAAATCATATTAAATACATAAATATATATTGTTGCCTGAAGATTTATATTTTTTAAATATTGTTTTTATTTTATTTCTAATTTTTACCTTAATATGAGCAGCATTATTGATCTTTTAGAAAACGTTCAAATATCACCAGCCAAGGCTAAGAAAGTCTCGGCAGTTAATAACGCCGGAAATTTTAAAACGAATTAGAAAAAGTTTAGTAAAAACCATTTCAGCTAATGAAGCAGCCAAAACATGGAAATTTCATCAACATCAGCATATAACCACATTGAAAAAATTTTTGAGGAAATGTCAGATCAGGAAATTTTAGCAAAGAAAAAGAGCCGTCCCAATAAAGATGAGCCAATTATTAAAAATAAAATTATGATATATTATTATAAGATATCTTCTAAAACAGGGTGAGGGGGCCATCAAATTAGCAAATTTCGATATTCAGATTTCGCAAAGTACGGGTTTTGGAAATCTCAAAGGCACAAAATATAGCAGAAAGCGGCTCGTTGGGGTTCCTATCGAGAGGAACTCACCGAAGAACCTGGATCTGCGTCAAGTATACGCTAGAATAATTAATTTTCTGCCCGATGATAATCTAGTGTTTTGGACGAAACAGGTGTTAATATGCATCAATTCCGAAATTACAGGCATTCTCTTAAAACAGTAAATGGAAACAAAAGCCCAAACATCTCTGCAATGGTAGCAATTAAAAAAGGTGTATTAATATTTTTTAAAAGTAGCGACGGCGCATTTAACGGTGACCCATTTAAAGCATTTATTATTGATCGGGTAGTTCCTCATTTGGCTTACAATAAAGTGACGTTTTTTTATTGTATAATTGTAAATATCATAAACGAAGAGATCTTATCCCTTTATTAAATAAAAACAACTTCAACTATAGATTTTTACCACATATACTCCTCAGCTTAATTCAGTAAAGAAATATTTTAGTTTTTTTAAAGCCTAGTTGTCTGCGCCTATAAACAATTTTAATAATGAGGAATAATTAAAATATCGCATATTTGAAATTTTATTGAAGAATACATTGATTTTTAGGTGGTTTAGGGACATGAGAAGATGTGTGGAAAATGCATTAGCTAAACATGAATTTATTCAATTGTAAAATACAATCAATATCTTAGTACTTTTGGTATATATTTATGTATTTTAAATATTCTTCTTATTTTTTATTTTATTTTGCATATATTGTCGCGGTCTTGCTGACCTCTTGGACCATTATTGTTTTGTTTTTTAAAATCTTTTCCCATAATCAGGGTTTTATTTAAAAATAGACTTTTAAAATTGCTTTTTTCTAGAAAATCCCAAATATTTTAAAACGATATTTTTAATTTTCTTGCATATATTGTAAATTTTTTTGCATATATTATTGAATTTGTGAGTTTTAATGTTAAAAAATAATTTTTATTTTTTAAAACCACAAATTCAATAATATAGACAGGTGTATTTTTAATAAAACTGATTTTTAAAAAATATATGAATATAATCTATTTAAACCTAGCCGAAATATCATTATTACTTGAATGTGATATAAAATCTTTGTTCTCTGTTTGATTTTTTCCTTGCATATATGCATGTTTAATTTAATATTTATTTTTCTCAATGACTCTTTCTTTAATTCCTTGTAGAAATTAAAATCTTTATTGTTAAAGGATTATATTACTGTCCCTTCCAAGAAGGAACAGACTCCCTTTAAGGTGTAAAACGTATAAAGACTTGATATTGCTTACTTTATTTAAGTATTTGCTATTCTTCTTCTGGGGGAAATTCCTTTCCATGGGTAAAATATTTTTTAATTAAATAAATCAAATTAAAATTATATTTTACATCCTCCCCCTTCTTATGAAAATATTTTACCCTTTTTACGTTTACCTTATCTTCTCTACCTGACCTTTTATCCTTAAGCACCAAACTATTCTTATTCTTAGATACCTCCACTATTTTGTAAGGGCCTTTAAACAGAGATTCTAACTTTCCAATTTTTTCATTCCTTACTAGTACTTCCATGCCCTTTTTAAATTTAAAACTCTTTCGGTTGCGATTTATTCTTTTTAGGTTAGCTGAGCTTTGCTTGATAATATTGTTTTTTATTATTTCTAAATTAGCCTTTATTTCTTCTCCTTTTACATCAAGTGGATGTTTTCCTTTGATTATTATAGAGGGTATAGTTTTTATTGTACTATGCCAGGTATTATTAATTCTGTCATGAATTATTTTTAACAAACTTCTCAATTTTTTGTTTTTAAACATTCTCAAAACCAAAAGTATCTCTCTGTTGATTCTCTCCGAAATTCCATTTCCTTGAGGGTTGTAGCTTGTATTGATAATATGCCTTATCTCATTTTTTTTGCAGTAGTTTTCAAAGCCTTCTCCTATAAATCCTTTGCCTTGGTCCGTTAAAATACTATGCGGTTTTACCAATTTATTAATCCAGCCTTTCTCTAATTCTCTTAGTATAGTTTTAGATGATATATTCTTGATGATTCTTACTTTAGTGTATTTACTAAATGTGTCTGTTATAGTTAGCATATAAAACCTTTTTTCTTCAAATTCAGTATTAAATTCTCTATTTAAGAAAGGCCCTAATATATCCATAGACAACCTTTCTAAAGGATTTACTCCGGATATCTGCCCCTCAATCCTTCCTAAGGAAAATTTATTATTTTTATTCAATTGGCATTTGAGACATGTTTTGCATATTGCGTTTATAAAGTGATTAATTTCCTTTGTATTTATTAACGAACTAAGCGTCTTTTGCATTTTCTTAAAGCCTGGATGGCCTAGTACACCATGTAGTAGTGTCAACATATTTTCAATACCTCAATTGTCTTTTTTCTTTATAGATTCAATTAATTGTTGCATGTAACTTATCCTTTTGTTTTCATGCCTCTTGGTGTATAAACATCTACTCAAGAAGTCAGAACATTTATTCTGTTCTCCCTTTATATGATTAATAACAGGACTAAATTCATTTATAAGTAATTGCCATCTGGCTATTCTGTTTGAAATCGAATTGTGATGAAAGGTAATATTCTTGTTATCTGAGTATATAACTATCTTTGTGCCAAGTATTATTGACCTGAAATGTTCAAGAGTCTTGTAGATAGAAAAAATTTCTTTTTCCATGGTATTGTAATTACACTCATATGATTTTAATTTATAGGAGTAATATCCTATTGGTCCGTTTTTTTGATAACATATTCCTCCTAATGAAACTTTACTAGCATCGCATTCTATAAAGAATGTCTCATTTAAATCTGGGTATCTTAATAATTTAAAGTTTTCAATTTCTTCTAACAAACATACTAAGGTCTTCTCATGGTTTTCATTCCAGATAAACTTATTTTCATTTTGTAATATATCACTTATGGGCTTTATTTTAAAACTGAGGTCCTTTAGAAACGGACGGAACCAATTCAAAAAACCAAGCAGTCTCATGATGTCTTTTTTGTTTTTTGGTTTGAAGTTATCTCTTAATTTCAAGAATTGAACTTTGTCTGGTTTTTTGCCTTCTGCGGATATAATTAATCCTAAATACTTGATTTCTGTTTTAAAGAAATGAGATTTTTCGGCTCTGATTGTCAAGTTATTCTGTTCCAAAATGTGTAAAACGGTGTTCAAGTGCTCATAGTGCTCCTCTTCACTATTACTATAGATTAATACATCATCTACAAATACCTTTACAAATAAATATTCTCTAAATAATCTTGATAGTATTCTTTGGAAAAATCGGGGAGCATTGGTTAACCCCATGGCCATCCTGTTGAATTCGTATTGCTCATCTAAAATAATAAAACTAGTTTTACATCTGTCATTTTCGGCTATATTTATGTGGTAAAACCCACTTTTCAAGTCAATCGTTGAATAAATAACGCTGTTCTTTAAATCTGTAATTTGTTTACGTACGTCTGGAAATGGATAAGAAATTGGTATGGTCTTGGAATTCAAGATTCTGAAATCCACTACTAATCTTAATTCTTTCTTTGGCTTTTGAATTGCGAATGCCGGGCTACTGTATAAACTATTTGATAATCTTATTATATTTTGCTTAAGTAGGTCCTCTAATAAGATTTTTAGGTTTTCTTTATACTTCATTGGTGTGATATATTGGGTTAATTGTATGGGATTATGATCAGTCAATTCAATTGTAAATTCCTCATTTTTAAAGTTTCCAATGTTGTTCGATTTTTCTTTTAACTTATTTATTTTATCAAATATATTATTTTTTTCCTTTTTTATTTCAAAACAATAATTTGTAATTATGCGTTCTTTGGGGTCTTGAAACAAGGGAAGTGAATCGCTGATTTTCATGTCTATCAGACAATTATCGATAGTAATCGTTCCATTCAAGTAGTCTAAGATGCAGCCATTGTTAAAGGCAAATACATTGCCTAATATTACTTCGTCTGACTTTCCTTCTATAATGTAAAAGTTTTCAGTATGCCTTTTTCCAGTTTCTGACAATTCAAATTCTACTGTAGTGTCCTTGGAGATTCTTTTACTATTACCATCGGCACATATTACTATGAATTCCTTACACTCTCTGGATGGAAGTCCTATTTGATTTACTACTTTACTTGAAATGTAGTTCTGTTCAGAGCCAGAGTCTAATACCCCTTTCAGATTCTTTGATTTGATTTTGATGTCCAACTCTATGAGTCCCTTTTTATATTCTTCCTTCTTCATAACATATCCTTTACTTTCTCTAGTTGGTTTCTTTTCCTCCTTATCCTTATAGATTGGTGTCTTTTTATCACTTGTAGTTTGTTGCGGCTTTCTTATGTTATGTTTACATTCCTCTGTACTATGTGATCGTGTCTTATGTATGCTACACCATTTAATCCCATAGTCTTTCTTGTTTATATCATCCTTTACTACTGATTTTTCATCTCTACTTAGTTCTCTCTCGTTCAAGCTTTCCTTTATTAGGTTTTCTACAGACTGAATATGATCCACTATGTTCTTGCTTTTGTTCAGCTTTAGCTTTGTCATTTCAATTCTTACGTCATAGTCTAATCCTGTAAAGAACACTTCCTCAAATTTTTTCTTAATCTCTCTTTTGCCCAAATTATTGGCTATAGAGTAATCCTCTAATGCTTCATTAAGGCTTTCAACATATTCATTAACATAAATAAAATTCTTTTGTTTTATTTTTTCGAGCCTTTTTAAATATATTTGCTTGTTTTCTTCAAGGAATACTTGTTTAAGAATATGATTAGTTAAGTCTTCTAAGCACTTGTACGTGCCTTTTAGTGTTATACGCTTACATCTGATAAGCCCTTTGGCTACTTCCACTGCTGTTTCATTAGTCCAGTGTGTGATGTTTACGATTTCTTTAAAGCTTATAATCCAATTTTTTACGTTCTGTGCAGCGCTGTCATCCAGATATTGGATCCTTCGTTTAAGCTTTATTGCTGTGTTGATAGGAGAGTATTCTACTTCTACGCTATCATATATATTCATTTTAGTCAATCTTTCTTCAAGTTTCTGTCTTTCGTGTCTTACTTCGAGTTGTCCTTGCTCAGGAATTTTCTTCAATGAATTCATTATGTCCCTTCCAAGAAGGAACAGACTCCCTTTAAGGTGTAAAACGTATAAAGACTTGATATTGCTTACTTTATTTAAGTATTTGCTATTCTTCTTCTGGGGGAAATTCCTTTCCATGGGTAAAATATTTTTTAATTAAATAAATCAAATTAAAATTATATTTTACAATTACAAATGATAATTTGTGTTAGCAAAATATATTTTTACAATGTTTTCAAAAGATTCACTCGATCCTTTATATTTTGATCTTAAAATTTTAGAATACATTTTAGCATGTCCAAAAAATCTTTCAATTATGCTTCTTTCGTTGGACTTAAGCTTTTTGGCATATGTAAAACTTTTATTTTTAGGATGAGTGATTGTTCTACATCCAGAAGTTTGATCAATCTAACCCTTGTTTGTTAAAATTGCATATGAAATGAAATTCTCAGAATGATCATAATTATTATTGTTTAATTTTTTCTAAGAAAAATTTGATAATTTTTTGTTATTTCTTTGTAAATTGTAAAGTCGTGAACACATCCTGGATATGCTTTTGAAACAAATGCACACATTCTAATAGGAAAGTAACATTTTTTGCTTTTAAACAATATGTAAAGTGTTTACCTGAGAAAATTTCTTTTACGCCATTGAAAAGACTAATAGGTTCCTTGATTTCAAATATTGTGCATCAACAACCGGTGCACCTCAGAATTATCTTCAAAAAATTTTCTGTTTTTTCTTTGTTTTTATTTTTTGATTGAGACAATAAAATATTGATTTAAGGTCTGTATTATATTTGATATAGTTTTATTATGTATGAGATTTACTGTGCAGGTAGTGAAATTAAAAAACACTGCTAACCTTGATATTGTTTAATTATATTTCAAAAATATAGCACAATTAAAAATCTATTCTTGGGCTTATTTTGCACCTTCTACCTTTACCAGCTAATTTAAATGTTAAATCTTTTTCTACTAATCCAAAAAGAAATTCAAATCCATACTCTCTAAATCCAATAGAGAAATTGATGGCCCCTTCTTTCTTTTCAAAGCATTATAAAATTTATTTATAATAAAATCTACTTCACTCTCGGATACATAAATTCACTTACAGAATCGCATTCTTTATAATTATTCTTGTTGTTTATTTCTTATTCTTCTAAATTTTTCAGAAAAGCTTCCATGATAATAAAATTTTGTATTAAACTTATTTAATTTAATATTATCTCCATTTATAACATATTAAATTTATAATGAGTTAATTTTTATTTTAATAAATCAAAAATATTCTCTAATAAGTATTTAAAACTTTATTCAGTCTTACAAATAATTTATTAAAAGAAAATAAGTAATAAATTTTTTTCCTTTTTCTGTTACTAATAAATTATTGAAGTGTTTGCCAGGAAGCTTTCCTGTTCTTAGGTAATACTCTAAGAAGGAAATACTTCCTTGAAGGTCAGATGGAGGAGTCTGCTTCTCCATCTGCCTTCTAGGCAGGTGTGACACTGTATTTTTATTATTAAAATTTTTGTAAATGTTTTTATTTATTCTTCTTTCTTCTGACATGGTGGACTGATAGGGTTGTTTATTTTTTTATTATAAATTAATTTCTTTAATTTATTATTTTCACTACAATTATATTACAATTTATAAACAACACCTTAATTATTAATTTTTATAAAAAACATTTCGGTGGTCAACTAAGCCACCATTGACCAAAAATGTCTCAAAAAAAACTTTTATTTATTTTTGTTTTCTTTTTTCTTCTTTTGATTTCTCATCTTCCTTCTGCTTAGATTAAAATTTTTTCATTTAATAAATTATTATTTTTTAACTGATTTATTTTGGAATAATTAAAAAATAATAATATCTCAGATATATTTTTATTATTTAGTTAAAATTATTATTTTTTAAAACAAACTTATTTTTTGAAAAAATATTTTATTAAAAAGAGAAGTTTTTATAGCTTAACCAAAATCATTAAAAATTAATTACAACAGTTTAAAAAACATTTTACCATCTTTCTTTAATTAAAACCCTTTGTGCTATTATTTAGGGATTAAAAATATCCTATCACCTCATATAAGAGTCTCTTCCACTGAAGTTTAACAATCACATAATCTAACACAAATTCTACAAATAATATAAACTATTTTAATTTATTAAATTATTAATCCTAAAAATCATATTTTTTATGTGTGATTGAAAAGAGAAATCTTGTTTAAAAAATTTAACAAATAGATTTCTTAATTAAAGAATAAAATAAATTTAGAATAGAAATAAAATTGTAGCAATTTGATTAAGTGATTAATAATAATTATTTTAATATTTCTAGCATTTAACTAAATTTGAAAAAATAAATAAAAATGAAACCGCAAACATTTTATTAAAATCTTAGTTAAGTCGAAAGGAGCTTACTGGGATGGTATTTACAGTAAAACAAGCTCTCCTACAAGCAGTATAAAAGTTTTATTTTATTTCTTATATTTTTAACATAAATTGAATATAAAAATAATGAAAAAATTAAGGTAAACTTTTTATTTTAAATCTTAAATTGTGAAAATAATTTCTTTGTTTACCTTAAAGAAGCATAAAATAAAAATAACTGTAATTTAATACCTTAAAAACACTTAGTTTATCACTTAAACACCAATATTGTATGTAATTTTGAATAATCAATTTATCAATCTTTTTTTTAAATTAAATTTCTTTTTGATTCCAATTTCTAAAAAAATTTTAAATAAATAAATTATAAATTAATTTTTAAATTAAAAAATGAAGGAACAAAAAACTTTATTGTTCAAAACTTTATGTAATACCTTGGAAGAAATTTCTCAAACCAAAAAAAGATTAGAAATACAAGAAATACTATCTAATTACTTCAAAACACTGAAAAACTATTCCCCAGAATGGATGATATCAGCTTGTTATTTATGTTTAGGTAGATTTTTACCTGAACATTATAACGTAGAATTAGGTATTGGCGGAACTATTTTAATAAAAGTAATATCTGAATTTACTAACAGATCTGTTAAATTAATAAAAGAGGAGCATAGAAAAACAGGAGATTACGGGGTTATAGCAGCAAAATACAGAGCCAACCAGCTAAGTTTTTTTAAAAAGAAAGACCTTTCTATCATCCAAGTGCACGAAGATCTTAAAAAAATAGCTTATGAGATTGGAAATAAATCTCAGCAAACCAAACAAAGAATAATTCTTTCTTTGATTTCTAACACAGAAAAAGAAGAAACAAAGTATTTGATAAGAATTCTAGAAGGAAAATTAAAAATTGGATTGGCATTAAAAACGGTGTTAATAAGTTTGGGATTGACATTTTACTCAGAAGATTCTATTGATGTGATTAAGTATGCTTACAATTGTAGACCTGTTTTTGAATTTATAGTGCCAAAATTAATCACAGAAGGAATTGATTCATTACGAAGTGTGGGAATACAACCAGGAATACCAATAAAACCAATGTTAGCACAACCGAGTAAGAACATTACATCTGCTATGAGTAGAATTAAAGGAGCTTCTTTTACCTGTGAATACAAATATGATGGAGAAAGAGCACAAATTCACAAAAAAGGAGAAAATTACAAAATTTATTCGAGGAATTCAGAAGACTTGACTGAAAAATACCCTGATCTATGCGAAAACATAAAAAATATATGTAAAGATGATTGTGACTTTATTTTAGATGGAGAAATAGTGGCTTATGATTTAGAATCTAAAAAAATCCTCTCCTTTCAAACGCTAACAACCAGAAAAAGAAAAAATGTTTCGCTTAAAGATATAAAAATAGCTGTGTGTGTTTTTACATTTGATGTTTTATTTTTCAAAGAATCATTGATAGAAAAAAAGCTGGAAGAAAGAAGAAAAGTTTTTACAGAAAATTTTAAAGAATTAGAAGGAAAATTTATGTTTGTAAAGAAAATAGATTGTAATACTGTCGAAGAAATTGATCCTTTTTTCAATAAATCTATCGTGGATAATTGTGAAGGAATAATGATAAAAAATTTACAAGAGAATTCTGAATATACCCCCTCTAGAAGGTGTTATAATTGGATTAAATTGAAGAAAGATTATCTAACAGGAATGGCTGATTCTTTTGATTTAATTGTTTTAGGATGTTATTATGGAAAAGGAAAACGGACTGGGAATTATGGAGGATTTCTAATGGGGTGTTACAATGATGAATTAGGTAAATTTGAAACTGTATGTAAATTAGGAACAGGTTTTAATGATGAAAAACTTTTATTTTTTTACAACAAATTTTGTAAGAAAATCATAGAATCTCCAATAAATTTGATTTTTAAGGAAGGAACACAACCTGATGTATGGATTGAGCCCGAAGAAATATGGGAAGTAGAGGCTGCAGGGCTTTCTTCCTCTCCAGTGTACACCGCTGGAAGCTCATCTCTAGGAAGTGGACTGTCTTTGAGATTCCCTAGGTTTATAAGAGAAAGAGAAGATAAAAATGTTGATTCTTCTACAAATTCTTCTCAAATCGTAAAAATGTATTACAATTTAGAAAAAGGAGAAGATTTTGATTCATCGGGAGAATATTAAAGTATTTTTTTTAATTTTTTTATTGGTTAATTTTTATTTTTAAAAGAAAATATTCACAATTTATGCAATCCAAAGATGAAAAAATAATGATTGGAGAGAATACAGATGTTACTGATCAGAAAAGTGGAGAGGATGTTGAGAAAAGCGAAGTAGAAGATGTAAGCCTCAGATCCATGCACAATCCAGGTCATTACAAGTACAAGCCCAAGTCAAGAATCTGTTCTTTTTTAAAAGAATGTATTTCTTACAAACTCTTGGTTCTTCTTTTTTTACTGTTTTTTGCTTTATTTTTAGATGACAAAACTATTTCATTTTACACAACAGACATTTTTTTCAGGCAAAATTTTGTATATTATACCTCTTCTGATAAAATATTTTTCAACAGAAAAAAAGTTTTGTTTTTTGCATTCTGGGCATATTTTTCTACCATAATCTTAGAATCAGTTATATTTTTTGTAACGGATGCTTTATCAAGAAAATATGAAACTTTCTATATTTTATTAACAAACTTAAATACCATTTCTTTTCATTTGGCATTTACAATTGTAATTTTTGTTTCATTTATGCTTATTAATGACATTAATTTTTATATTTTCGATATTTCTTTTTTACAGTTAATTTGTGTTATTTTTTTAACTATCCTTCTTTTAGCTCTTTTAAAAATTCTTTTTAAGCAGCTGTCAAGTGATTTGATAGATAGAAATTGTATTAACAATATGATAGACTGTATTTTTTTGGAAGGATTTTTAAAAATTTTCAGTGGATTAAAAAAAAGATCAAATAAAAGAAGAGTGTTTAGAAAAATAAATGGTCATCTTGGTTGTTTAAAGAATGATTATGCTTATTTTGAAAGTGAGAATATTTCTCACTTCACTAAATTAAAATTACACAAATATTTTAGCAAGGATTTCTTCTTTCACTCTTTAACAGAAATTCAAAATAATGATCTTGTTATAAAACATGTTGCTTATAAAACTTTTATTGATTTTTGTCAGAATAATCCTAATTTCGTGTTTTTGAGGAGTGAACAATTAGTAGAATTAGGAGAAAATGAGTATGACAGGTTAGAAGAACCAAATGAGATTATATTTATAGAAAATGAAGAAAAAATGTCAACTATTTCTGAACCTAATTTTTACAGAGAAGATGAAAATGATGACACAGAGACAGAAGATATGCCAGTGGAGTCTTATAACATTACAAACAGGTTAGAAATATTAGAAATAATTTTATGTTCTAATCAAGAAGTGATTATTAAACATATGGATTCATTTTACAAAACTAATTTAAAAAATTTAAAAGTGCCTTTAAGGCATTTTTTTACTTCTTTACCAAGAATATTCTTTGATAAATTAAGAAAGAGATTTAATTTAACAGAAGTAATCAATGTAGAAGATTTTCATCATTTATTAAAATACTTATACAAGAAGAAATTAAACATACAAAATAATTTTAATGCTAGGTACGCAGTTTTAAAATCATCTCATAATTTTTTAACAATCCTAATACTTGTTTTTTCTTTTCTTTGTTTGTACTGTGGGTTTAAAGTAGAAGATAAAGATATTGTCTCATTTTTATACACATTTTTCTCATTAGCTTCTCTTTTACAATGCTTTGCCACTGAATTATTTGAGTCAGTTTTAAATATTATTTTCATACACCCTTATGATGTAGGTGACTTAATAAGTGTAAATATAAATAAAAAAGATATAATTTGTACAGTAAAACAAATCAATGCACTTACCACAACACTTACTACCTTTGATAATAAAATAGTATATTTTTATAATACATTGCTAAAAGAACAATTAATACTAAATTACCACAAATCTAATTATATTTCTACAGTGATTATTTTAAGGTTAGAAAGACGTTTTGATTTTTATAAATTAGAAAAATTAAAACAAGAATTTAGTAATTTTTTACATGACCATAAGTCAGAAGGGTACGACAGTTCAGTGACTATTGGTATAAGTGATTATGAAAAAGAAGACAAAGCAGTGATAAAATTGTTTTATAAGATTAATAATAATAGTTTAAGTTATTTTAGGTTACAAGAATTAAGATCAAAAGCATTAGAACAAGTATTATTATTGTTACAAGATAAAGGATTAGAATATAATAAGAGAGAATTAACCATTAATTTTCAAAAAGTAATGAATGGTACATAATTTAATAAAATAAAACATAGAAATATTAAAAAAATTATTTTTACAGGTTAATACACGTTACCTTAAAGATATAAATATACATTATATTTATATACATTATTTTTAAAGATACAAATATCTTTTACATTATAAATTAAGTAAGTAATTTAATTATCTTTTTTCTTGATCCATTCATTAAAATCATTTATATTTGTAATACAATACCCAATAAAACAATCATTTACTTCTTTAAAGAATACTTCATCACAAACATTTCTTAATTCATTACAGTCAAACTTATACCCATTAAAGAATACTTTATTACCATCAAAATAATAAACCAGTCCTTTAATATTGTACTTCTTATAAAGTTGTATTAATTTACTCAAATGTTTTTGAGAATCTTTTTGTAAATTTAATTTACTTTCGTAAAAGAATGATTTATCATTTGGTAAAACAGAATGACTTATCAAAAGTAATTCTAATTCTTTTACTTCTTTGGTTAATTCTTGTTTAAATTTACTTAATTCACTTTTGATTTTCATTTTTTCTTCTTTTTCTTTCTCTTTTTTTTGTAAAAGTGAAAAATCTTTTAAAGCTTCTTCTCCTGTCTTAGCTACTATTCTTCTTGTATTGGTAGAAATACTCCCTTCGTAAAATATTTTAAACACTTCTATTTCTTCAGTATTAGACACATGTGTACCACCACACAATTCTTGAATATTGTTTATACAAACATTTCTTACTTTGGAAGGATATTGTTCTCCTTCCAAAGTGATTATTTCTTCATTGTTTATTTCTGAGAAATTGATTTGATGAGTGATAACCTCTTTTTTAGCTTTGATTACTGAGTTAACACTCTTTTCTAAATTATTTATCTCTTCATCTGACAAGCTTCTGTTAAATTCAAAGTCAAATCTTAGTTTATCATCACTTACTAAGCTTCCTTTCTGTTTAATTGTATTACAAATATTCTTTCTTAAAAAGTAATTTAGTAAATGAGTGGCTGTGTGATTTTTTCTTATTTTTTCTCTTCTTTCTATGTTGTAAGCTAATATTCCTTTGTTAGAGATTTTACCTGTAAGGTTACCAAAATGAACCACTGTTTTGTTGATTAGTTTTGTGTTAGTTACTTCAAATACACCTATTTCCTTTTCGTTATGATTGTTACTTGTATTATTTTCATTTGACAAAGAAATATCTTCTAAAAATATAATTAAGCCTGTGTCTCCTACCTGTCCTCCTAATTCAGCATAGAAACAAGTTTTATCAAAAACACACATACCTTCAAAATAATAAAGTAGTTTAGCTTTGATTTTATTTGTAGTGTATTTAAAACTGTCATCCACCACGAATTCTTGTGGTAAAACAATTTCTTTGGTTGATTTACTTCTCTCTTTAGCTAATTCTTTTTCTTTCTCAAACTCTTCTTCATTGATTATTAACCCATTCTCTTGTGCTAAGATTTTTGTTAAATCTAAAGGAAAACCGTAAGTATCGTAAAGAATAAATGCATCTTTGCCTGAAATTTCCTTTTTATTTTTTATTTCTTCGTTTTGGATCATTTTGTAAAACAATTGTGTGCCTCTTTTTAAAGTTTTGCTAAACAAAACTTCTTCCTCTTTTACTTTTGTAACATCAATCTTCAAATTTAACAAATTTCCTGCCAAATTGACGAGCTCACACAGAAAATTCTCTTTTAAATTCAAAATTTCTGTCGCAAACCTCAACGCTCTTCTTGTAATACGTCTTAATACGTAACCTCTCCCTTCGTTAGAATAATTTACTTTGTCATGTAAACATACTGCTATTGTCCTAGAATGATCTGCCAGAATTCTAAACGCTGTGTCTGTTTGGTTTAAAGTATCTTTGTATTCAATGTTAATCTGTGATTCTATTAGCTTAAAGAGTGGTATAAACAAATCTGTTAAGTAATTTGAGTTAACTTCGTTAACAATAGAAAGCAATCTTTCAAAACCAATTCCTGTGTCCACGCACTGTTTGTTTAACTTTAAAAATGAATCTTTTGTTCTGTTATATTCCATAAACACAACATTCCAGATCTCCAAAACATTTGGATCATCTTTATTTACCAAAAGACTGGCATCTCTGTTACCAATCCTATCGTAATGAATCTCAGTACACGGACCACATGGCCCTGTTTCTGCCATCTCCCAAAAATTATCTCTAAAACTTCCTTTGATTATTTTTGTATCTGGTAAATATTTTTGCCAAATACAAAATGTTTCCTTGTCTTCTGGCAAGTCAACGTTGTTGTCCGAAAAATATGTAACATAAATTTGGTCTTTGTTAAGTTTTAACACATTTACCAAAAAATCGTAAGCGTAGAAAATAGCCTTTTCTTTAAAATAGTCACCAAAAGACCAATTACCTAACATTTCAAAAAAAGTGTGATGATAAGTGTCTTTGCCAACATCGTCTAAGTCATTGTGTTTACCACCTGCCCTGATACACCTTTGTGACGAAGTAGCTTTTTTTAGGTTTGAAAAGTCGTTCTCGATTCCAAGCAAATTGTTCTTAAATTGGACCATGCCACTGTTTACGAATAAGAGTGATGGATCATTAAATGGTACGACTGATGAGGATGGCACTTCTGTGTGATCTTTATTTGTGAAGTAGTTGATAAATTTTGATTTTAGTTCTTTTGAGTTTAGTTTTAGTGGCATGGGTGGAGTATTTTTGTATAAAATTTATATTGTGATAAAAAATTTTATTTTTTATTTTAGCTATTTTTTAAAAATATTTCTATTAAAATTAATTATTATATTATTTTATTTATTTAATTATTTTTTAATATTATATTATTATTTTTAAATTTTATTTTTTAATATATTTACCTCTTTAATGTGTTATTTAATTATTTTCAAATTTCTTTTTTAATATTTTATTATTATATTATTTAATTTCTTTTTTAATATTATTAACTCTTTAATGTCTTATTTTTTTAAATAATATTTTATAAAATAATATTTTTAATAATGTTTTTTAATAAATTATACATTTACTCAACAACATTTGACTTTTCTCCACAGTCTAACATACCACTTTACTGATTTATTGGTATTAGACTCATAAACAATACTTGTTAATGGATCAATGGTATAAACAGGATCATACATCCTAGGAACAATAATAATCTGTTCTGAAGGATCATTAAAAGTAGATTCTGGTTGGTTATCACTAATAACACCGCTAATAAGCTTGTGTTTATTCCTCTCTTTCTCTCTTTTGTCAATTACCTTCAAAAATTTTGCTCGGAACTCTCTCCTTTTGTTACTCTGGTATTCATTGGGCAGTGATTGCTTTTTTAGCTTTGGTTTTGTTAGTTTATGATTAATGCATAGGAGCGGTTTTTTCTTTTTGGCTGACATGGGTGAATGAATTTTTCTTTTATTTTTATTGGTAGAATCATTTTTTGATTTTTTATTTTGTAGATGAATTTGTTTAATAAAATATAAAATAAATTTTAATTTCTTGTATTTAAAATATAAAAAATATCTTTTAAGTTAATTTATTTTTTAATAAAATAACAAAAATACTTATTTTACAAAAAAATGATAAAATTATTTAAATAAAGGATTTCTCCTTTTTATTCTTACAAAAATATTGTAATTTAATTGATTAGTTTCTTAAATATTATTAATTTTTATTGGGAATATATAAATTATTTTATAATTGAATATTTATAAATTTAGGAGAAAAGAATTCTTTTATGGTTTTGATTTAAATTTATAAAAAAAAATATTTATTTTTATATACATTTTTTAATAGGAAAATAATCAAATCAATTAAATATTTTTGTCCCGAGAAGATGGGACTTGAGATGTTTTTAAGTATTTATTATAAAAACCATATTGGTTCTCAATATTTATTAAAATTTTATTACTTCTTTCTCTCTCTTGGTTTCTTATCTCTTCTTTCTTCATCTCTCTTACTTCTTGGGGTAAATAAATTATTTAATTTATTCTTTTTTTTATTAGATTTAAATTTATTAAAATATGTTAAAAATCCATGACAATTTTATTAGCAGTAACACATAAATTAATTATTGAATGAAGATTTTTAATTTTACATTAAAAATTATTTTTTTTATTAGTGAAATTTTCATTTTTTAAGTCAAATTATAAGATAAAAATGATTATTAATTATCGACATCAAGGAATCAAAGATAAGATTTTTTAATAAATGGATTATATAACATTTTTTATATCATATCAGTTAAGAAATCAAAGGGAAAGTTATCTTCTAATAAAAGAAAAATATAACACAAAAAAATGTTTATATAATTAAATATTTCGGTATAAATTATTTTGGTGTGTTTTTATAAAATTTCCTTGTAAAGTATTGTTAAAATTGAATATTTCGTATTTATATTGATAATTTTTCAATAACACATTTAATAATAGTCAGAAATTTATTAAAATAAATTACAAATCAAACATTAATGAGATTTTAAGTAAATAAAATTAATAATTGTACTGTAACTAGTTATGTATAAACATATTTTACTGTTTGTTTCTTTAATCAATAGGGGTTAATATCTTATATAGAAGGCATAGCAAAAAATCTTTCGACGGATTTTCCATCTTTAGGCGACAAAGAAGTAAATTTAATTAGATAGAAATTTTTTTGCTTTGATACAAAAAAATCTGAAATTAATCTTGATGAAAACACATATGGTTGTGTTAATTATTGATAACGGTATTCATTTAAAGACAATCAAATCAAGATATTTGATTTAAGATTCTGATAGGCTCTAAATAGAAATATAAAAATGTATAAAAAACAGTATTTGAATTATCAAACATTAAAAAATAGAAACGGACTGTAGAAGTTTACATTTATAGTAGATATACTTGCTAATTACTTCTATGAGAGCTTAACGATAATAGTTAGGTATTTCTGGTTAAAATAAGCGTAAATATACACCAAATTAAAAAATATATGTACGAAATTCGAAGTTGGTTCGTAACATGTGGTCGTATGCATTGACCACTGTAGAGGTACCTAAGGTATAAGGATATTCCTCTTGAACTGTCTCGCATCTCTTCTGGACACTTTTTTGAGTTTTCTGTTTCCTTTTTATCATTAAAATACATTAAATTACCCATCTTTTTTTTATTTATTTTTCTTATATATTTTTAATTCCCTCCAAAAAGAGGGAAATAAAATAAGTATTATTTTAGTTCGTTATTAAAAATTTCATGTGCCTGTGTATTGTAGATTGATTTTAAAAAAACTGAGAATAATATTTTTTGAGTCAAAAGTATTTTATACATTCGCTAGTATTAGTTATTTAAGTAATTTTTCTTCGTGAGAGTTTGCAATAAGCTCAAAGCTTTATAGATCTTAAATGCAAAAAACTTTCGGTTCCAAAACTAGTATTAAGCACATAACTGGGCAAAAACAATAAATTAAATAATATTTCTTGTATAAATTCGACCAATATATTTCAAATTTAAATATTAAAATCATTAGAAACGTATTTATAGAACAGGGTATTTCCTTTTTTGATGAATTTTTATCAATTTATTTTAAACAAAAAATACATCTTGGATAATCGTAGATTATATAAAAAATGGACAAGAGTTAAGCATAACAGTTCCATTTAGAGGGAATTTTTTTAATAAAAAAATATTATCTAAATAAATTATTAATAAAATAAAAAAGCTCTTAATATATAAATATTAAAAAGTTAATTGTTTAAATGAGACAACGCGCGCCAAAAATAATCAATAAAAGAAGCTTTTTATTCGTAATATCATTTATTAAGCCAAAATTTGAATCCTAAGACATCAATTCTAAATAAATATTGCATTACTTTTTTTCTTTATGTCAGTCTTTAAATTACCAAATATTCCATTCAATTATATTAGTATGGCATCCTGTATCATAATTAAAATGCAAAAGAATGATTAACAGTATAATGTAAATGGTTACAATTTTCCAAATTAGAAAGATTAAAGGTAGAAGTGTAATATGATGAACATCGGCGACTAAAATTCAGTGAGCAACGCCTGTAAGGTAAGGTAGACTTAGTCTGTCAACAGAGTACGCGGGGTGGGGTTTAGCTTGTGAGAGGCTCGCAGTATCTTGTGTTGTACCTAATTATGTTAAAACATATTATACTACATGTTTCTCATTGAATGGATATCTTAAAAAAAAGTAAAAGGCATAGCGATAGATTTTAATGTGGATTTCCCATCCTTAAAAAAATAAAGTTACCCAAAATTAACATTAATTATTGTTGTGTTTCTAAAGTGATAATTAATTTAATCTAAGAAGTAAATATTAAATATTTTTCTAGAAAAATATTACTATAAATAGTAAATTTAATATTTACCCCTAAGAAACTGAAGATGGAATATCACAATGAAACAAAGAAAAATAATCAGAAACACAACTACCAAAGAAATTTAAATAAAAGTTATCTTAAAAAATTTATTAAAAAACATAAGTTGCCCTGGACGCAACAATTATGAAAGGTCAAATTAAAAATTTATATGTTAATTAAAAAGTAAAAACAGTCCTGTGCATATCATATCATTACTTAGTTTTACAAATATTTCTATTTTACTTTAAAAACTCATTTTCAAAAATTAAATAATTTTTAAGCAAAAACTCAAAAAAAAAAAAATTAATTCAAATAAAAAAAAATATTTAATTCTTTTAATAAATAATTAATTTATTAATCTAATACTTTTTCCTAAATGATCTTTTGTTTCTTTCCAAAGTAATCCTTGATGCACTGGTGACCGACGAATTTAATTTATTCCCACTTTTAAACTGATTCTTATCACTTAACACACTATTCAACCTTCCCTTTCTGTAAATCTGGTTAATTCTATTATTTACAAAACTATTCTCATTCGATTCTTCAACTATTTTTTTGCTCCTTTTACTTAATTCTAATTCATTCTTAGCTTTCTTTAACAACTTTTTATAAATTTCTATTTGTTCTTTGTAATGATAAATTAAATTTACTGCACTGTTTAGTTGAAAGAGTGTAAATTTAAAAGAATCATTGAAATTTTCGCTTGGATTTTTTACAAGCTTTTTTTTAGTTTCTTTTTCTACCAAAACAAAATTTGTAGAATCTTTACATATTTTACAGTAATCATAGTTTGATAAACAGTTTTCACAAAGTAAATGTGAACAATCACCAAGAAAGTATTTTGGTTGGGTGGTTGATCTACAGTATTGACAGTATATTAGTATTTGTAAAATGTTCTCTTCTTTCATGTGATTTATACAAATTTAAAATAAATTATGATTTAAAAATAAGGAAATTATAGATTCAAATCATAAATTAATAATATTTTAATGTAAAAAAGAATGATTTTAGATTTACCGAAAAACTTTAATTTGTTTTTTTCTAGAAAGTGATATAATATTATCACATAGTTCGAACCTTACAAGAAAATAATGAATTAAACAAAACAAATCTCTTCACACAAATTTTATTTGAATATAATATTGATAAATCACAAGATGAATTATTAATCGAAGATTGAAAGGTAAGGTAGACTTAGTCAATCAATAATAGAATGGTGCATTTTATATCTACAAAAATAACATAATACATTGACCAAGAATATATTTGAATAAAATTTATTAAATTACCCAAATGATTATGTCTTTTAATACTAAAATTTAGTCATGTTACTTGGAAATATTACAACAATATTAATGTAAATGAATTAGAAACAATATGAATCAGGTTTTCATCTTAATATTATATCCTAAGATATATAATAAAGCTAAGGTTATATTTCTATCAATGTACTTTAAAAAATAAATTACAGGATCATTCACTATTATATTTACATGTATTCACTGTTAAAAAGTTTTATTCATCAAAGAAATAATAGTTTAATTTTATATTTTTTCCTTAACAGTTTTAACAGTCATATCAAAATGAAATAGAAAATATCTTAAATGAATGTTGTGACATGTTAATCATTGGCAATCGCAGTTTAAATTCTCGAAGAGATGTTCTGTTAGCTTTGCGTGTTAAAAATATAATATTTAAGTTCACTTTATTGTATATTTCTCCCCTACAATCAAACCTTATCAAATAATTTTTAGCTTTTTTGTATCTAAAATTGCTGAACACATGATTATAAATTTTTCCTGAGCTGTTTTTAAAGAAGAAGTAAAAATTATTTTAGAAGATTATTTAATTTGATTTGATGATTGGTATAAAAATATAGAAAAAAATTTTAGACAAAGTACTAGCTAAGATGAATTTATTAAACTAGATTGTAAATATGATTTGTTTTATTGTAAATATAATAATAAATAATCCTGTGTCGGAGTCTAGTGGGTGGACTTCGCGCCTGTTAAGTAAGTTATAATATAATGACTTACAATAAAAATGTTTTGGTTTCAATGGTTTATTTATTTTTCTTTCCTCCTGCATTAGTTAAGGTGAAATTATTTTTTTAAAAGGTTAAAACTTATTTGTCCAGAAAATATTTTTTTTCCAGAAATTATTTTTTTCTCTAGGAATTATTTTTTTTTCCAGAAAAATATTTTTGTCCGGAAAATTCTCTATTTGTCCAGAAAAACTAATAACATAAAACAAAAATAAAAAAGATTAATTAAAATTAATTAAAAAAACATCCTTCAGTATGTTAATACACACAACACCCAAACTAAACTAGAATGACGAGAAGCAGCCACGGTAAATTGTATGGATGAATGTATGTTTTTTAAAATAAGACTTTGGAATAGGAACGAAATTTATAATCAAAAAAGTTTACTAGATATTCTTCTACCTGTTTGAAGCATAATAATGGTATTTTTTGGAAAGCAAAGATGAAAATACATCTTTAATATCTTGGAAGGATATTAATTGCTCCTGTACTAAATTTTTGATAAAAAAGATGTTCTTACGTGATAAAATTTTTAATGGACTCAAATAATGAGACATGGTTGATATTTCTAAATAAAAAGTAAAACAAAAAAAGGCAGACCTGAAAATATCAGAAAAAATACTTCTTTGATTAAATGATGATATTAAAAATTTTATCAATTAATATTACTCTATTTTTTAATTAAAACATTTTTATATATAAATATTCATATATTTTCTAGTTAAATTTTAAGAAATAATATTTTTTTTTCTGGACAAATAGAGAATTTTCTGGATAAAAATATTTTTCTGGAAAAAAAAATAATTTCTGGAGAAAAAAATAATTTCTGGAAAAAAAATATTTTCTGGACAAAAAAAGCTAACCTTTTTTAAAATAAATAATATATAATTTCTAGAATTTTCTAACCCGACATCCTGTATTTTATATAAAATACAACATAATTAACCAATTATAAACATTTACTTACTTGTTAAAATAAAACAACACCTTCTTTCTAAAATAAAAATATGTTTCTCAATTTACTATACAATTATAAAAGAGAGAAATAATATTTGATAAAGTAATGAAAATGAAATATAAAATTTTACATTTTTTCTTTTAATTATTTCTCCACGAAAACTTAATAAGCAATACAATCAAAACAAAAACAATCAAAATACTCATAAAACAGAAAACAAAAACGCTTAATGTCTTAAGCGAATCCGAAATACTTGTATTTCTTCTGTTTAAAATATTAGTCACATCAATTAATCTTTCTTGATGAGCTAAGTTAGTATCATTAATCATTTCATCTGTATCATATACCACTAGTATGGCAGAATCTAAATTTATTAGATAAGCAATTTTTGTAAATATTAGAAATAAAATATAAGCTAATGGAATCATGAGGGTAGAAAATACTTTGATTTTATAAAATTTTTTTGATTTAATATATTAATTGATCAATTGATTTATCAGTTTATTAAAACTGTTTTGTTAATTTTAAGTGAAAATCAAATAGTTTTTTAATCGCATTCCTTTTTAACATTTGTATTATGGTTTTCTTTGCGATATATTATTAATTTAAAGAATTGGTAAAATACTGTCTTTATTCATACTATAGATGGGTTTATTTAATTAAATCGTGTTTATACTTTTTGATTGATCATACCATCTCGGGAACGATCCATCGGATTTGGATAGATCAATCAATTGTAGCAAATTGCTTATTGGTACGACAATAATAATACACATTCAGAAATCAAAGACAAATTTTTTGTTTAGGATATGAGTTTAAATATTGATTTAAAATCTTTACTATAAATTATAAACTAGACTTAAATGTTTATGGGTTAAAATATTTTAGCTCACATATTTTTGATACCAAAAATTGTGAAATATAAATTTTGATATATACGTCTTAGACATGTTTCTAAACAAACACTAATGAAGAAACAATCTCTTCTTTGTGCCATAAAAACTGAAGAATTTTAATTATAAGTGGGTAATCGGTTAGATTTTTAATGTCTATCAACTAAAGCTAATTAAAATAATAAATATTGTAAAGGCTTGTAAATCAAACAGTTTTAAAAAAACCATTTTTATCATTTTTCCTTTTCCAAAATCATTCAAAGAATAAATGTCTTCCTAAGATACGCAGCTATGTTAAATAATTAAAATTTTAGATAGAATAAATTAATATCTTTAATTAATCAGAAGAATATGCCGCTATCATCAAATCTGAATTATGATGATTAAGAATAAGATCGTAAAACCTATTTTGTATTTCCAATCCTATTTCTTTTTTCTTACGTTTTTTGCCAAACTTGTCGGTTACCTCAACTCCTAATTTTTCAAACATCTTATTATTAACTACAATTAAATTTCCTTTAAATTTAAAAAAAAGACTTAACATTTGCTCAAATAAGCTGTAGTAATAATCAAAAATTTCTTCAGGCAGAGGAGTAAATTTGTTAAATTGATCTTTGTCACATGTATTTAAATGAACAATTATACCTGCTACACATGTTGTATAACGAACTCCTGTATCAAAATTTTCAACTTGAAAGGTCGAAATATTTGCCCATTCGTTATCTTCAGTAATAGCCTTTATTTTTTTCAGATAATCAACCATTTTTTCTCCTAAAAAATCCGACGAAACTACAATATCCTTAGAAAAGAAATTTACAATAAAAGGCAATCTATCTTCTTCATTCTCAAAGTAATGCATATATCTAGTATTTTTTTCTAAGTATGCGACTATATCATTCACTTCAACATACTTTCTTTTATTTTTTAACTCCGTTAGTAATTGAGATAATTTAGTTTTTAATTCATTTTCTACCGGATTTCCTACTATAATTTTGTTTTTATGAGAAAACATCTTAGGTAGAATAATTATAAGAGAAAGGGCAATTAATATTAATGTCATGATAAACGAAACATTAAATATGACTTTTCTTTTCATGAGGGGCATTCGAAAAAAATTTTTATATTTTAAATTTAAAGAAAAGAAAATTATTTTCTAATTAACAAATTGATTAAGATGTTCATTTTGAGATTATGCAATAATGAATTAAAAACCAATAAAACTATTTTTTTTATTTTAATTATTAAATATTCTTTAAGTAAAATTCAAAGAAACATTCAAAGATTCATCTTTTCTTAACTTAATATTTAATGATTAAAATAAAAAAATAGTTTTATAATTTAATTTATACTAAAATATTAAAAAGTACTTCCTAAATAAATAAGTCAATTAGATAGAAGAAATTTTGATTTGGAGTATGTTATTTTTTAGAGACCTTTATGCAATAATTACCGCACACTGTAAGAAATTTGAGATTTTATTTATAAAAGAGAAGCTGGATATTTTTGATTTAACAAACAAAACTGGAAGATAATTTTTTCTCGAAAAAAATTTTTTAAATGTTAAAAATATTAATTTTAAAAACATTTTATTTATAAATCTGGATAATATAGAAAAGTTATATAAATCTATTATAATTTAAGATAAAAATAAGTATTGAGAAATTAAAAATGTACTTCTAAATTGCAAATTTAATCTAATATGTTCTTTTTGTAATGAATTATTGATGTCAAGTGTGGATTTGCTAAATTAAAAAAGTCTATGTGCCAACTTTAAATTTTACTCTAGATCTTAAACGTGTTTAAGCAATTCAGCCACCTTATTCATTAAAAGTTACATGGAGAGGCTGCAAATAAAAATTTATTAAAAAGAATTTTAAAAACAAATTTATATAAAATTAAAGTGGAATACAACATAAAGATTAGAGAATAAAATATAAAAGCTACTACAAATGTAAAAATGTTATTATAGTATCCCACCTAATTGTTTTAATAGAGTGTTTTTTTTAACTAGCAGTGCTGTTACAGAAGATCGTACAAATCTGCTTTTCTTTTTTAGCTCTTCAGAGGATATGAAAATTCTAAAACAGATTGAGCATTCAGCATCAGTTCACATAAGAAAGTATTTAAATGAATAATATAACTTTATTGGTTGTACATATTTCGTTCCTAAAAATATCAACCGTTTTCACAAAATATCAACAAATCCCTGAGAAAATATCAACATTTCCCTGGAAATTAATTTTTGAAAAATTGGCCAATCAAAAAATCTAACTATAAAATATTAAAAAAATAAATTCCCATTAAAAGGAAAAAAGTTTAATAATTATTTAATCTTTTAATTTAAAGCGTCACCTTGTTTAATGTTTTTAGGTCGGCCTCTTTGCTTTTTAATACCTAATATTTGCATGTTGCATATTTCGTCCGACTTATTCTACAGAACATATTTGTATATATGTTTGCAAACATATTGTTTGAGAAAATTTTTACACGCACACTGCACCCCTTTCTGACCTTCTACTTTCAAAACATGATTAATAATTGAGAATGTTTTTTAGCTCTTTAAGTTTTCGAAAATTGTCAGTGTTTGCTTCTTTTATTGTATTTGCTATTTCTACTAAATTAAAGTTGTTTATAATGCGGTCAAAAGTATTAGGAACTGCTGTATGTTGTTTAGACTCGGCATTTTCTTCTAGTATTACTAACTCAAAGTCAACTTTATCTATTTCATTTCAATTTGTAAAGGGTAGAAGATTAAATACCGGCTTCGGTTTTTCATAAGAAATTGAAATATCATTAAATATTAATAACACTTTATCAATAAGTTGAATTATGTTTTGTTTTTTGTAGGACAAATATTTATCCTTTATAATCCTGTTGAAATTTTCTAAAGCATTAATACTTGGTAAAAATAACTCAACATCTTTGCACCAAGTATTGTTTTTTGTAAAGAAATTGTTATTTAAACTTTTTATAGCGTTATCATATTCACTAAAGTTATTATACTTAGAATTTATTATTATAATACAGTTTTTAAAGAAATCAAATGAATTAGATTATTGAATAAAATATATGTCTTCCAATATACTTTTTCTTTGTTCGCTTTTCAGCGTAAAAACCTAAGTTTTAATATTTCTTAACACGTGTGCCCAGCAGAAAATTCTTTTTTTAATTGTTGTTATTTTCTGAGCAAAAAGCATAATTGTGGAGCTCAGTCTGCAATCAATATCTTAGGATTAAAATATAAATTTAATTTGGAAAAACACTCACACAATGCCTCATAACACCAAAGATATGATTCACATGACTCGTCTGGCATTATCCCTATTCTTAAAAGATAAAATTTTCTACACATATTGGTAAAACCACATACCAATACCGGCAACCCATTATCAATCAGTTTATACGTACCATCTACGTGAAAATTCTTTATATTAATAGCATTTTTTAGCAGATTGTCTTTTGTCATAAATATTTGTGGGTAATTTTTTTTAATTTCAAACTTTAATTGTAATGTTTTATCATTTTCTTGCAAACAAATCATGTGTAATAATAAATCCGATGAGTTAATGTCTTTTAGCGTAATTAGTTGCTTACTTCTATACATGATCTGCGATTTATGTCTTTCTGTGATATTCTCTCCCATTTCTTGTAATTTTTCTTTAATGAAAAATGGCCTTTTCTCTCCAGCATTGTATAAGGATAATACTTTTTTAGACTTAGAGGTTCGTTCTTTAAGTTCATCTAAAGCATTCAAATATCTTTATGAGGACCTTTAATAAACAAAAATTTCTCTTTGCAATCTCCATCAACTTCCACGTCGTGGACTTTGATCTAGGCTTACAATCAAACCCTTTCCTTTTATCACATTCAAACAAGTATGTGAGATATTTGTTGCCCCGGTGATCATTCTTTTTACCCCAAGTATAACCGTTGTAAATATATGCTTCTTTAATGGTATCTATTTTTCTTGCGAATGTCCACTTTTCTGCGCTGCTCATTAATTTTTAGAAATTTTATTTTTAAATAAATCATTTTATGGGGAAATGTTGGTATTTTCTGTAAATTTTTATTAATTAAAAAAATATTCTATGGAAAATGTTAATATTTTCGAGACAATAATGATGAATCTAGGATAAAATATATATACCAGCATAAATTCATTGTTATTTTGGTATCTCTTGGGTACCACTTTATTATACTTATAATTTAAATAAAGGCTTTTAAAGAATTGTTTCTTTATTGAATATTTATTCATTTACATTGTTTGTATTTTTCATTTAATTTATACTTTTGTTTGCGCGTCCTCTCTGCTTTAATTGATGAGATGCATTTCATCAGTTATTATATGGTATCCTTTTTATTCTTTAAAGGTTTAATCTCCCCATTATATATTAAATAAAATAATAATCAATACGATTTATTTAAACCATATATCTTAATATTCTCATTGATAATTTCTGTAAAAAGCGAATTTTAAATGAATTGGCGCCACATAAATTCATTTAAATAACAGGTAATTTAATTTCTTGCAGTTCAGGGTTCTCGTTTATTTCTTCTTTTAGGTCTTAAAAATAAATTTTCTCTTCGATTAGTGTTTGCTTTTGTAATAGGATCGACAAAATTGTATGCATTGTTAACTTTAAGATGTGTATAATCATTATCAGAAAGACAACTGTAAGCTTTCCAAGAGTCGGAAGCCACAATAGAAATCGGGCTTATATAATTTTTGATTACAGGAAGTAATGTGTTTTTACTTCAACAGTGATCATAAAATACCTTTTGGTAGTGCAATCAATACCAGCAAATATCCACTGTTCTCTTACTAATCTTCCAACGTTATATTTTTTTCTGACATATAACTTTTCATCGATCTGAACTGTTATGCCATTTCCACCTAATTTATTTTAAGTTTTGATTAGAGGGACGCGTGCACACTTCTTTCAGGTAGTTCTTCAAATCAACAATGGCGACACTTCAAATATGTAATTCTCATTTTATTTTTCTTACTGAACACTCTTCATATGACTAATAATAAATGAAACGATATATAGATTTTAATGACAACTTACTTTTTCAAAGAAAGTGTTTTTTCTTATACTTACTTCATTTTAACAAGGGCGACCTCATTTGAACTTAAATCCATAGTAACATTTTTGTCTTTTGATTAAATTCATCAAAAACCCACAACTACTGCATCTTCTTTTCATGGGCAGCAACCATATGCCTTGTAAATATTTTATTGTTTCCTCAAGATTTTTCATATTTAAATCTATATAATTTTGTTAAAATTATCGAGGTTAACTACGATACTCATCTAAGGCACATTTTTTTATTTTTTATTTTATTAAATATTTTTTTGGATTTAATTTTTAATTATTTTACACTTAGAAAATTAACCAATCAGTTACTGGTGGGGAATACCGGATAAGTACTTTAATGGTAGTTTTCATATTTTAAATATATAAATAGGTAAAATTATCACCCACAAAAGTTACTTTAACCGCAACCGAATAATTAACTATTTATTATTTAAATAAAAATAATATATTTATTTTTAAATAAGACATTTATTTATAAATATTAAAATAAATATTATTTATTTGTTTTATACTTCATTTCAAAATCCTTCACCTCTGCTAATCATTTATTTTATTTATTTGGTATTTCTTGACACTTTTAAATTAATCTCATCCAATAAAAAATAATATTTGTGATGTCATTAGTTTTAAAATAAAAATAAAGAAATATTTTTAAAAATCTTTATTCTTTAAAATATCCTTATGTCCAAAAAAATAGACTTATTTATCCCACTAGAAAGTAAAATTATTGACCAGTCAGACAACATTTCTTACATACTGAAGAGTTTATTGGGCAGAGGGGCATTTGCGCAGTGTTTTTTAGCAGAAGAGTCTGGATCGAGAAACAGTGTTGCGTTAAAGATTATCAAGCTAAACGATCTTAAATCTAAGAAGGTTAAAGAGAAATTGGAGACAGAGATTCAAATCCATTTAAAGTTAAACCATCCTAGTGTTGTAAAAATGTATAGAAGTTTCCGGGATGAAAATTTTGCTTATTTGGTGCTAGAATATTGTGAATCAGGTAGTTTGGACGTAGTACTAAAAAGAAAGAAGAAATTTAACAACGAAGAGGTAATTAAGATTACTAAGCAAATAGTCAGTGCTCTAAAATACTTGCACGGGGAGTGTGATGTTGTGCACAGAGACTTAAAATTAGGAAATTTGTTTATCAAAGAAGGAAAAATAAAAGTAAGAGATTTTGGATTAGCTGCCATTATTGGTGAAGGACAAAAGAAAACTACTGTGTGCGGCACACCAAATTACATAGCCCCAGAGGTTTTGTTTGATAAAGTGAATGGACATTCTTTTGAGGTAGATATCTGGTCGTGGAGTAATAATTTACACACTTTTGATTGGCACTCCTCCTTTTCAAAAGAAAGAAGTGAAAGAAATTTATAAAATGATCCAAAAAAACAGTTATATTTACCCAGAGAACTGTGAAATTTCCCCTTCTGCTATGAAACTAATTGATAGAATATTGTCAACTGACCCAATGGAAAGACCAAGCTTAGATCAAATACTCAACTCAGATTTTATAAGTGGTAATTTTAAAGAAAATACAAATAAATCAGAGATAAGTTTGGATATAAATTTACAGGTACCAACCAGTGAAAAAACACCAGAAGTGAAGAAAATGCATTTATTTGTCAGAATGGTAAACAATCTTAGAAAATCTCCTAAGTTTTCCAAGCCAACTTTAGATTATTTAACATTTTCCATCCCAATTTCTTCATTAAAAGGTATTGGTTACATCCTCAAATCAAATTACTATGGCATTTACTTTAACGACCATTCTAACATTCTTTATAAAATAAAATCAAATACTTTTACTTATATTGGTGTAACAATCCAAGAAAACAAAAAAATATTGAAAAAAGAAGAGCATTTAACATCAAAAGTGCCTTTCAGTCTAAAAGATAAATTTGACAGACTTATCTTTTTTATAAAAAATTTCTCACAACAATCTTTAAATTCTGATATATCCACTACTAAATACAATGAACTGATATCAAATACTAATAATGTGTTGGTAGAGACAGTTGAACAAGAAGAAGTTAAGGATAGTTCGTTTGTGGTACGAGTGCGCAGGATGTCTGATGGGTTGATACATGTTTTATGGAATGAAAATGTTTGTTTGGACTTTAATGATGGGAAAGTAATTGTATTACATGAGGAAGGAAATAAAGTATATTGTTTTGATAAGAGTGGAGAGATGAAGGTTACTTACAAAGAAGTGGAAGAGATTGCTAATATTTTAGAGCAGTTTGTTAAAAATGAATAGATTAATAAAAATGGCTTTAATTTTTAATCATTTTTATAATTTATTATTTTATAAATAAATGAGATTTTTAATTTATTTTGATAATTAAAGCAAAACTAAAAAATTGTATTAAAAATAAAAGTAAAGGTATTTTAAATTGTAAATGAATTTTTTTAGTGTATTTTATAAATTATTGATTTATTTTCTTTATTTAAATTTATGATCTAAAAAATAATTTATTTTTTTAGATCATAAATTTAATATTTAATCATTAAAATATTCTATTTTTTAATGTTTAAATATTTACTTGCATAAAAAATGAAGGTATATTTTAAAAAAAAAGACTAAAGTAAATTTACTTTATTTTTTAAAATATCTCTAATTTTATTTTGTTTTCTTGTTTTTACTGTTACATTCCTTAAAAATAATTTTATAAACCTTTCTTAAAAGTCTCATAGGCCTAGGAACATACTTCATAAAAACAAACAAACAAATTTTTATAAATTATAAATTTAACAAATCATTAATTTTGACAGGAATTTTGTAAACAAAAGAAAAAAAAAATTCTATCGACTTACACTTTATTGAGATGAGAACACCAGACTGAATATAAACAAAGTTAATGCTCCAGCAAAGGTAACGTTTGATACATTGTTGCTAGACGACTTTGAACTCTTCTTACTAGATGAATCTGAGCTAGATCCATTTGATGATGATCCATTGCTACTGGATCCATTACTGCTTGATCCATTCGATTTGGCAGGATTCTCTTCTGTTTTGTTTGGGCTTGATGCTGAGATGGTTGCAAAGAGAGCAAAGAATGCTAAGGTCTTCCAGGTGTTCATTGAGGGCAAGGGGTAAAAAACTATTTATATTTTTGAAAATGGGCTCTATCTGTCTAAATTTCCTTATAAGGAAATTTTGAAATGTAAAATTTGACACGTGCATAAACAAAGAAAAAAATGGATTATTTTTTCATTTTTTAATTTAAATATGATAAATCAAATATCATTATATTTATTCGTTGTTTTATTTAAATATTCATAAAATAAATAATATAAAGAACAATTAAAAAAATATCCAAATAATAAGTTTCTTAAAAAATTGTTCAAAAATAAGATTTTATCTAAGAAAATGTTCAAAAATAAAAAAATTGTTAAAAAACAAAACCAAATCTAAAAAATGTTTAGAAAATAAAAGAAAATTAAAAAATACCCAAAAGATTTTTGTAAAAATATTTATGAACATGAATTTAACTCTTAAATGTTAAAAACAAATGAAACAAAACCCCAAAGTATTTGAAACACTAAACGAAAGTAAATTATTTCTTTAAACTATAATTATAAATAACAAAGAACAGGAAGAATATCTATAAACAACAAATATATACTCGTGATGTTTTGTTTCATCAATAATTATTCTTTTGTTTTTAGAGTTAAGAGAAAAAATAATGAATTCCAAAGATATGAAATATTTGAATTTATTTAATTTTTCATTCCTTGGACATTTTTTTAAAAATTTCTTATTTTTTGAATATTTTTTAAGATTTTTGTAAAAATATTTTTTGAAGTTTTAAATATTTTTATAAATATGATATTTATGCACAAAAAACTTTAAAAAATATTTTTTTTAATTTCTTTTTTTACCCATTTTTTTAATTTTTAAACATTTCCTTAAACAAAACTTATTTTTTAAAAAACTTTCTTTTGTATATTTAAACCCTTTTATAAATTAGTTTTTGATTGTAAAATATTTATAAAATAAATAACCCATAAAATCAATAATATTTATTAAAAATCAAAAATATTTGATTTATCATATTTAAATTAAACATTGAAAAAATGTGCTGATTAAACTTTTTAATCAAATCACAAAAAAAGCATTAAAAAGAATTAAAATTATAAAAATATGGGTTCAGTAAAAGGAAAAAGAATGTTGCAGATTGGTTTATTAATTTATTTTTTTATACTTATAAGTTATATTATCTTATACTTGTGTATAAGTAAAGATGATAGTGGAGACAAAGATTGTAGTATTCAACCTGAAGAAAAGAAAAGAGACTCAATCAAGAAATATGATCCACAAACACCATTCATCTACAAATATTTAGGAGATGAGACTGAGAAAGCTGAAATCTTTTCCGAAAAAAAACAAATTTTCGAAACAAAAGAAGATAGAGGTAATAAGTTTGAAGAGATCAATCTATTAAGTGATATTAATTTAAAAGAGTCATATTTTGGAGATGAAGATAACAAAAGTGAAGAATCAATTGAAGTGTTTGATTACAATGAAGATATTTTACATTGAAACTTTGTAAAATAATGATTAAATATGTAAATTTAAAAAGTTTATTTAAAGAAACATAAAAAGAAATATTATTTCTTAATTTGATAATTCTTTTAAATTTGGTTAAAAGTAAAAGATAAGTTTATTTATTTTAAATAAAATTTATTTATTTAAATATTTACCTTAAAAAAAATAAAAGAATTTATTTAAACAAATTTTTATAATTTGATTAAATATTTAAATAAATAAAATTTTAAAAAATAAATAAAATTTTAATTAAAACTATGTATTTAAATAAAAGCTTTGCAAAATGTACACTTTTTAGATAAAATAATTATCATTTTTTGTTTAAGTTTCAATAATAGTAAAAAATACCAGATATATAATCATTCTGTCTAAACAAATGTCTTGTTTGTTCTTTTCTCAACTTTAAAAGGTTTTTAACTTCTGTTGAAAAACACTTTAAGAGGGGATAAAATTTAAAAAACAAATTAACCAATCAGATCGTTGATTCTTGAATAAATAATAAAAATCAAAGAAAATAAATGACTTTATTTTATATCCTTAATTAGATATAAAAAATAAATTGTTTAATTTTTAAAAAATAGTAGTGTTTAATAATTGAATAACTTAAAAATATTCTTTTATTTGTAAACTAATCCTTAAATGTTTAAAGGTAATTTTTCTTAATTATATTTAGAAATCAGATATGAATAAAAACTTAGTGTAAAATTATTTTATTTGTAATTAATTTATGAAAGACAAGAAAAAATAGATGTTTTTAAATAATTTAATATTACATTTTGACATAATTTAAATATAGAAATATTTTAGAACACCGTTTGAAATTTCTTAAATCATTTTGTAGTATCCCACTAAAGTGTTTTAATGTGAGGTTGTTTCTACTGACCGTACTGTGGCAGATAATTGTAAAGATTTAGATTTATTCAACTCTCTAACGGATAAAAAAAATTCAAAAAATTGTTTAATCAGTTTTTCAGTTTACAAAAAAATTTATAAAAATATAGCTTTATTTTTTAATAACCAAAATTTAAAACAAAAGATAATTTTATTACAATAACAGAGGATCCTTTTATATTTGATACCTTAGAGCTAATAAGAGATCTACAGGATACAACAACCTTTATTATAAAAATAGTTTTGTTTTATCCTGAAAATGTTTTGATAAATTTTAAATACAGTGGAAGAAAAAGTTTTATGAACAGTGTACTTTTAAGATTTTTCTGGATATAAGATAATAATTTTCTACAATAAAAATATTATTATATCTAATATGTAAATTATAATTAAACTAATGTTATTTTTATAATGTTACGTGTTCCCGATTTTTTTAATAATTTTTCTTTATTTTAAATAATCTTTATATTTAAAAAATAGAGACATCTAAAAAATTCAGTGTTATGGGGTAATAAAAGGAATTTGGGTTACAATTTTGGAGGGAAATCTTACTACCTTATTGCATTATAAAATTATTTTACGGAGGATAAAGAACAACTAACGGAGTATGAACAAAGCCAGGTCAATATTCTTAGGCAAACAGTATCTACCCAAGGGGCAACCCTAAAGGTATTTCTTCGTAGGATTTTCAATCCCTAGGTTTAAAAAAATGAGTTTAAAGAAGCTATAGTAAAGGCTATAAAGGAAGTTAAAAGGGGAATGTTAGCTCAATTTGTAAGTTCAATGCAAAATAAGCTTGTAGAATTTTTAGAAAAGAATAAAGGATAATAAATTATTAATATTTTGTCGTCCTTAAACTTGTTACATTTTAAAAACTCTGGCATTTAAAAGTAGTAATTGGTTAAATGAGCAACAAAATTTCTACAATTCAATACTATTTATTTATATATTAAATGCAAATGTTACAAAATATTGTGGGGTCCTAGAACATTCTAAGAAAATATTCAGTGTTCTTAAACCTCTTTCCTGCACTGTACATTTTTTCGTTCTTTTTATATTCTATTTTAAAAAAATTTATTGATGTAAAAATCTAATTTGATCTAAATATTTTAATAATACACTGACATTCAAAACTCTGTTTATTTTATTGTATACCAGATAAATGTAAAATTGTGAAGTCTGTTAGCAATATTATCTATATATCTCCTGTAATGTTAATTTGTATGAGGAAGCTTTTTTGCCTGAACTAGCAGTGAAATCATAATTAATTTTTAGCAGTAATGAGGATAAACTTTAAATCTTAAAATATGATTGGTTAGTTTATAAAAAAAACATTTTAAATTTTAATATGATTCTAAAAAAGAATTATATAAATTTGAAAACAAACAATTTTATAAATCATCAAACAAACCACACCTTTTGTTTATACTCTTATATACAAAGATATTTTAAGTAGAATGAGAGTGTATCGAGATACAACACTTTCGTATCTCAAAACGTTAAACAAATACCTATAACCTTTTGGTTTAGGATGATTTTGGTATTAATCTTGTTGTTATTGTTGTATTAATAAACAATGTGTGATCCTTATTTGAACAAAAAGTACTTAAAATAATGATAGATAGATTTTATAAAGTAATTGAGTTTATAAATAAATATAAAATTATAAGTATTTTGAATAGCTAAAGATGGAAAGGTGGTACGGAGATAAACTTGGTTCAAATCTTTCTTTAAAAATGCTCTAAAATTTATTTATATTCTAAATACATAAAATTATCTTAAGATTATCAAAAGGTGGTTTTGTTTTGTAAATATTGTTTAAACCTACGGGAGGTTTCCCATCAATTAAAAGATATTCACAAAGGTTTCTCATGAAGTTTTTATATATTAGTTATCTTTTGAGTCTCTTTGGTGATTCTCTCTTGTTGGCGCTCTCATGATGATGGCGAAGGGACTCTTCTAATTCTTTTTTAAATAAAGAATTTTTATAGAAAAAATTAATGGTTTTATTAAATTCATTTATCATTTTTAGTCTTCTGCTTAGGTCTGAAGGTAATGTCTAAGATAAGAGATGCCTTATTTCTCATTTGCGCAGATTTAAATAAATTTAAAAAGCAAAAAACATACTTGAACACTAAATTGTAGCAGTAATCTAATAAATACTATCATCAATATTCAATTAATTTTAATATTGCGTTCAATTTTTTAATGAAAGCAGTGGACTCCTCATTACAGAAATATATTTAATTTAATTTTTGTATCTTAAAATATTAACTGATTTAAAAAAATTTTATTAAATGATCGAGAAAGGGTTTTTAATTTTGAATTAGACGATTTTTCGTCTACTAAAATTTCTTTCTTGCCTTACTTTATGATGAATAAAACAAACTATGATAATATTAAAAATAAAAAACAGAATCAAAAAATAAGCGGTTTGTGATAGAACAATAGGTTATCGAAAATATTTTATGATTAGAGATTTTTCTAAGCATTAAACTTTGATATAAATATTTTTTAGAAAAGTAACATCATAAAATAGTTAGAAAAATATGACAGAATCAATTTTTGGTTATATTTATGAATATTTTGTTTTTATTTTTAGTCATTAAAAATTTTTTCAATTTTCTTTAACTGCGAATTTTTGACTCTTTTATAAATATAAGAAGTGTTTAGTTTCAAATAAACAAAAATTTTAGCTCATGTATATTTTTTATTTGAAAAATCTACCCTATTCTTTTAACTTAATTCCGAATAACAAAGTTATATTGAGACCGAGAGATTGGGCGTGGTGAGAAAAAATGGTTATATTATTTCTCAAAAAAATCTTTTGCTGATATTTTGTGTTTTGGATAGTTATCTTGCTGAAAGACCAAGTCTCATATTTGCCTCTTATCGAAAGAAAAAAATAAATTATCGATAAAAAACATGCATTAATTGAGTGAATCTGTTGTTCCATTATCAAAAAATAAACTACCCATGCTTTCAAAGCTAATACATTCAGCATGAGAATTGAATCATTTCCTTATTTCAAAGTGGGATTGATTACTCATGTATCTAAACATATATCTTCCATATTAAAATTCACTATAGACTATCAAACCAATATAAAATTATTTCTGTCTCGTCAGAAAAAATCACACACCTCCAAATACTCTAAGGAGCAATCTTTGACCTGTAGCAACTCTCATTTTTTACCTTTTATTCCTAATATAATTAAGATTTCTTCGCAGCTATTCAACCACATAATTTTTCGGCTTTCAAATTATTCCTAATATTCTTGCTAGTAACCTAATCACCATCTTTCTTTTGAAATTTCTTGGTCAATTCCCTTATAAATTTTTCTAAGTATCTTTTACAACATCAAACAAAATTGGACATTTGTCTTTTGTATAATGCCTTAAGTCAGTCAGAGTTAGATTTTGTTCAAAAATGCATCTTATATATTTTTATATTGTTTTATGTATAGTTGAAAAGGGAATATTAAGGTTTGAAGAAAATTCAAAGTATTTCGTCTTTCTTTTACTCAACTACACCCAGCGATCTTTCTTAGTATTGTAAAGTTAAAACCAGATACTTATTAGTTAAGATTTTATATTGTATTTTGTGAGTATTATTACCTTCTCATTTATTTTTTCCCATAATAAATTCGAAAAATTTTAAGAAAATATGGATATAACTAAGATACCAGATCAAATGTTATTACTGTTAAATTATCAAATATATACTTTTGTTAGCCTTTAATTATTTTATTGTAAATATTTAATTGAATTTTTCTGTCTTGTTTTTATATTTTCAATGATCTAATTGTATATTTAATTGATTGTACATTTCATGATTACTTAATCAGTTTGAATGAACTAAACAGCTATAATAATTAATCACTTACTACCACTCTAATCATATTTTATAAAATATTTAATGAATATTTTAAATTTAAGAAAAATTTCGATTTTAGATATAAAATATAAAACATTTATAACTTTTTAAAAATAAGTATCAAATTATATATTTATTCTTTAATCTATTATTTTCTTAGATTTTTCTGTGATTTAAATGTGTTTTATAATTAATAATATTATACATACCAGCCAGTTAAAAATTTACAAATGTATTTGTCAAAGCTATGCTACTTAAAAAATAATAAATTATTTTTATTTTATTTTATTTTATTTTATTTTATTTTATTTTATTTTATTTTATTTTATTTTATTTTATTTTATTTTATTTTATTTTATTTTATTTTATTTTATTTTATTTTATTTTATTTTATTTTATTTTATTTTATTTTATTTTATTTTATTTTATTTTATTTTATTTTATTTTATTTTATTTTATTTTATTTTATTTTATTTTATTTTATTTTATTTTATTTTATTTTATTTTATTTTATTTTATTTTATTTTATTTTATTTTATTTTATTTTATTTTATTTTATTTTATTTTATTTTATTTTATTTTATTTTATTTTATTTTATTTTATTTATTTTATTTTATTTTATTTTATTTTATTTTATTTTATTTTATTTTATTTTATTTTATTTTATTTTATTTTATTTTATTTTATTTTATTTTATTTTATTTTATTTTATTTTATTTTATTTTATTTTATTTTATTTTATTTTATTTTATTTTATTTTATTTTATTTTATTTTATTTTATTTTATTTTATTTTATTTTATTTTATTTTATTTTATTTTATTTTATTTTATTTTATTTTTATTTTATTTTATTTTATTTTATTTTATTTTTATTTTATTTTATTTTATTTTATTTTTATTTTATTTTATTTTATTTTATTTTATTTTATTTTTATTTTATTTTATTTTATTTTATTTTATTTTATTTTATTTTATTTTATTTTATTTTATTTTATTTTATTTTATTTTATTTTATTTTATTTTTATTTTATTTTTATTTTTATTTTATTTTATTTTATTTTTATTTTATTTTATTTTATTTTTATTTTATTTTATTTTATTTTATTTTATTTTTATTTTATTTTATTTTATTTTTATTTTATTTTATTTTATTTTATTTT
This sequence comes from Chrysopa pallens, assembly GCA_020423425.1. Lineage (NCBI taxonomy): Eukaryota > Metazoa > Arthropoda > Insecta > Neuroptera > Chrysopidae > Chrysopa > Chrysopa pallens. The sequence goes on along the minus strand of CM035597.1, from coordinate 245,984 downwards.
ATTTTATTTTATTTTATTTTATTTTATTTTATTTTTATTTTATTTTATTTTATTTTATTTTATTTTATTTTTATTTTATTTTATTTTATTTTATTTTATTTTATTTTTATTTTATTTTATTTTATTTTATTTTATTTTTATTTTATTTTATTTTTATTTTTATTTTATTTTTTTTAAAACTTATGCCAATAAAAATAATCTCAAAAGAATATCTTCTTTACTCACTCAAATCATTATCACTCACCCAAAGAGACATGCAAACACTGTCACTGTACATCTTATCAAACAAAACATACGAGAAAGAGATAATAGAATGCTTCGAATTTGTTTACAATCGATCTAACATATTCCATAAACTACTTCTTTATTATATCTGTAATGAAATATTACAGAATGAAAAGAGATACCAATCTGATATCTTTTTCCCTTTTTATAACTTTGTTATTAGAAAATTTAAGAATGATTTGGCTGGGAGTGTTTGTTTTTTTGAGTTGAATAAAAAGTTTGTTGAGCTTAAAAGGGTGTGGGAGAGTAAAGGTATTTTTAAAAAAGGAGAGTTTAACTGAAATAATAAATTACTTTTAAATATTTAAATTATTTTTTTATCAAAGTTTTACATTATTTTTTATCAAAATTTAACTTATGACATTTTCTTTATCAAAATTTTAAATTATGACATTTTCTTTATCAAAATTTTAAATTATGACATTTTCTTTATCAAAATTTTAAATTATGACATCTTTTTTATCAAAATTTAACTTATGACATTTTTTTTACCAAACATTTTCACTTATGACATTTTTTATCAAAGTTTTACATTATGACATTTTCTTTATCAAAATTTAAATTATGACATCTTTTTTATCAAAGTTTTACATTTAAAATAAAATAATTAATTAATTCATTTTTTAATATTTTTTTCCATCCATGCAAAAGCTTCTTTAAACTTCTTCATTTCATCATCCTCTGTTTTAATACACACAAGCTTAAATGAATTAAGCTCTGAATAATTATCAAATATAGTAACAGGATTATCAGAATAACACATCACCACAATAATATAATTATTTTTAATAAAATTAGATACATATTCTTCAAAAACCTTTTCTACCACAAAATCAGCTGACTTGTTTAAGTCACACACAAAAAAAGTTGCTTTGGAGAATTTCAAGTAAGCCTCCCAAACATCCATGGTCAAATCATCAGTGTTCAGTGTTGTTAGGTTGTAATTATGTTTATGGTTGGTTAGTTTTGTTTCTTGGTATTTTGTGAGAGGTAAGTGGCCTTTGGTCATGTATTTGTAGACTGTTGCTCTTTTTTCTTCGTCTGTGCTTACCAGTGCAATGTTATAAGTTTCTTTGGTTGTGCAAGAAGAACAGATTGTACCCATAAAATAAGTAAAATAATTTTTTAATAAATCAATAAAAATAATTTTATTTTAACTGTAAATTTATTTATTTTTTTTACATTTTTTTTCTTTAAATAGATGTATTTATTTAAAATAGGTATCAATAAATAATATTAAAATAAATTAATTTTTATCTTGACTAAAAATCTTACCTTATACACATAGTGTTTAATAAAGGTTTTATTAACTTAAATTATTCTTTTAAAAAATGTAAATTAGTAAAAAATAAACTAAATTATAAAAATTAATAAAAGGTCTTTTTAGAGAACAAATAAAATTCTTTATAATCTTTTATTTATTCTCTAAAAAGACTTGAAAGATGTAGCTGAAGAAAATAATAAAATCTTCTTATTTGTTCTGTCTTTACATAAATTGCTTAAGTGATAATTTAATATATTTTGTGGAGTGAATAACTTTCTTTATTTTTTCTTAACATTTTAGCTTTGTATCAGCAATTTTTTTGTTACCTTGGGATGGAAAATCCTATAGAGAAATACCTTAGAGTTACCTCTTTGATAGATGTCATTATTCATTCTCTTTACAAAATTATTCGTTAAATATTACAATCATTATTCTTTTAATTTTACAAATTTCATACATTAAATTTTACAATCATTATTCGCTAAATATTATAAAATTGATTACCCTTTGTAAATCTACACAGCTATTTTAAGTAATATATGCTTTTTATAATTTTTAAGAAAATTTTTTTTTGTAGCTATAAACAAGATTATTGTGGTATCTCTTTGGTACCACTTTAAATATTTTATATTTTAAATAAATACTTCTTATAAATTCTTTCTTGAATGATTGTTTATTTAACTTCATTCCCTTAAGTTCCGCTGAGTATTTGTACTTTTGTATGGCTGGAACATTTTATTCGTTGATGGAATATGTTTTTATCAATTATACATTTTATTAATCAAAAAATATACTCAAACACAAAATTTCATTTAAATTTATTTTAAAATAATGTAACATTTTTTGTTTTCATAATTTATTCAAAACGGATGGCTAGTAGAAGATTTATCATATAATCTTCTTATGTCATCATAGCAATTAAAAAATCAGTATTTCCATTCTGTAAATTATCAATAACTGTATTAATGTTATCAATAATATTATCAAACTCTATAGGTACGGTAATCATGATAATTCATTGTAATATGCTTTAGACTTCTTCCATCGGGATTAACTCTAGAGAGTATAGAGGAATGTAGTCAAATTTTATGGGATTTTAGCGGGTGAAAGACTAGCAGCATCTTGAAATATACCTAATAATATAGAAATATATTTAAGCGTATGTTTTTTATTACCAGGTATTAACATTTTATATAGAAGGTATAATAAAAGATATCATATGGATTTCTATCCCTGAGTTACAAAAAAATTAAATTCTATATTTTTAACCTGGCATCTTCTCGGTCCGCTTGAGTTTGATGGAAGTCATCATTATTCATTAATAATATGGAAATAGGTCCAAAAATATTTCTTATTTTACAATTATTTAAAAAGTCGTTTAAGAGATTAAATTACATGGTTCGTATATTATTTAATAGTTAGAGGTATTTCTTTTTGAGATTATCATTAATAATGTTACACTTTTACCTTTAGAGCTTTTAATGCAAAACTTGGCCGTGGAATTACTGAATTATATTTATAGCTTCTTCTTGAGTGTAAATTAACCCTGTTTCGCCCAGGTGTAGTAGTGTAGCAGTGTTACATTATTATATTTTTAGTATTTAAGTAATTTAAAATTATAGTAAAAGTTCTAGTTTTAGATCTAAATGTAAGGACAAAGATGATTAATTGACAAATACTTTAGTAACAAGTTGCATTAAGTGATCTCCATAGTATTATAGCTCCTTTTGATTTTTAGTGAGATATTTTATCGCGTAAATATGTCATTTATATATTTATAGGTATGTTCTTCCTGTCGGAAATTAGTGCGCGTATTTTTCTACTTATCTGCATTTTTCTTAATGTTCCCGATAAAGCTGACTAAAAATATAAACTTCCTTCTCTTCTAACCCCTTTTTATACACTTTTAGTTAAGGAACAGTGGTCGGTAATTACATTTGAAAGCTCAATGATTCCTGTTTCTAATCATTTCTTTGGGGCTCAAAAGATTTAAAACATTCACTACTCATGCTTCATCATAGTTTATTATTCTTAGGTTGTTTATTCGTTTTATACAGAATAACGACTGATACCTTAAACCAGAGATATTCGGTCTACATTTGTATTTGTTTTCACCAAATATAAAAAATTCTTCGCCTCTTAAACACTTAGCCTCTTCATTATTTTAGGTAAATTTTCATTTAAAGTTTTCGTAGGGAAAATTTAATTAAAAATTAATTTGTAAAAAAATATTCCTATTTCCAAACAATTTTATTTATCTTTTACAGGTAAATACACTACAAGAATATTCATATATTTACTATTTTGCTCAAATACCAGAGTCTATTCACTAATTTTCAGACTACAGAGATTATACATTAAAAAATTTATCTAAAACTCAAATTATAAAAAAAATAAATATTTACTTGTGCAATCTTTATCGAATAATGATTGTAAAATTTAATGAATAATTGTAGTAAAATTTTTAAATTAACTCTGTAAAGCATTAAATTATAGAAATTTTATAAAATTAAATTAACTGTCATATTTAACAAAAAGGAAATATTTTTTTGGAATTCAAATTTAACATTTTATTTTAAAAATAATATAATCAAAAAGACACATGAATGAAAATAAATAAATATTTATACCTAAAAGACGAAGTAAAACTAATCAAACTATCAAATGTGATTTTTATACATTTAATAAATTTTTTGTTATTTTACAATAGCACAAGCAAAAGAAAGATTCTTTACCTTAAACAACAGAAATACAATAAAAAGATTAAGAACAACAAAAAACATGTAGAAAAACATCATTAATAAGATACTTGTACATAAAAAGCACGACAAAAAAGATTTTATTATAAGCCTCACTTCCAGCAGAGTCAAACACCAGTTTAATATATTTTTATTTACAGTTTAGATTAATCTAAATTTCATCACTGTTTATTGATTTATAAAATAAAGCTCGTGAGTTCAAATACCAAAGATAGCATATTTTTTAAAATATCCAAATAGAAAAGAAAAGTAAACTTTACCAAGCATCCTACTATCAGAATAAATCCCTAAACAATCTTACAAATCTATTTACTTAAATCCTCTGCTTATCCTCAAGAATATATTTTAGCAAATATTTTCGTTACTTTCTAAAAAAACATTCCTTTTACATTAATTTTTAAACTCTTGTAACCAAAGCCTAAACGGTAGGGTAAACTTAAACAACCAACAGTGCAAAGGGGGTAGGTTTTAGTGTATGAACGGCACACAATATCTAGCGAGGGGCAACTCTAAGGTATTTTTCGTAGGGTTTTAAATCCATAGACAATAAAAAAAAATAATTTTTAAACAATACACAAAAAAAAAATACACTCTTAATACATCATCCTATTAATTTATTAATACACTAATAATTTATCTCAGGATGATATCCTACCCCTTCACAATTATCATAAAGGTATTGTGCAATATCAACAGCACATTCATCCACTTGTCTTTGGTTCCTTCCTTCTACAAATATCTTTATCTTTCTATCCACCGATTGAATCTTTCCTGTGCATTTATTATTTCTCAACAACTCATCTACTTTGTTAAACTTAACACATTCTACTTTATTTTTGATGGATATTTCTATAAACCTATTAGGTAATTCTTCATACAAAACAGAAAAAAAATCAACCAAATAGTCAAAAATAAAGTAAGAGACCAAAGGATCACCATACGTACAAAGTATCTCATATTCTTTCAGATTAGAAACCAAATTTACCAAATTGTTTTGGTTTATAGAAAGAACCACTTCAAAATTATCTTTATAATCCTTTAAAGATACTTCCTCTTTAGAGATAATTTTAGAAACAGTTTCTAAATACTTTATAGATGTAATATTAGCACACGCTGGTAAAAATACTGCTACACTCTTTCCTCTTCTGTAAAACTCTGTGGCTAATTTAGCAAGTAAACTATTTGTATCCACCAAATTTCCTTTTTTAAAATATTTTAACCCATCATCACTTAATTCACAATATAAAATATCATCATTCTTAAAGTCAAGGTTTAATTCTTCTATCATTTTATTAATTATCTTACTTTTTGTTTTGATTGGTGAATGTTTTACCAAATTATCTTTGCTCAAAAAAGTCATTAAATTTGTCAAATAAAATAAATAATTTTTATAATTTAAAACACAGTCATTCAAATTAGAATGTTTTACAAAGAAACAAAACTGAGCAAAGAAAACTTCATCATAAAAGAATATTTCACTTTCTAACATATCAAATAATTCTTGTAGCTTAGTTTTATACACGGGAAGAGTGTAAATTAGTATCCTGGAAGGAAGACCATCCCCAAAATCTTTCATTTGACCTACTTTTCTGTGTATCCTATTTAGAGTGATGTGTAATGAATCTTCTGTGGTGGTAAGTAATTCTGATTGGTATTTCTGCCAAGTATCATCTAATTGTTCACCTGTGTGATCAATTATCACAGGTTTTGGTGTTACGTACAATCCTATAAATTTTGCTGCGAATGTAGAAGATCTTATGTGTGCTAAGAGTGCTAATCTAAATATTTCACCCGTCTCTGATGGTATTTTCAAATCTTGGTGAAACCTTCGCATTAAATTAGGCAATATCTTTTTTGAATTCATGAATGAAGGGTTTTTTTAATAAATTAAAAAATAAAATAATATTTTATTTTAAAAATTAAACAATTTTTTAAGAAATAGTTTTTTTAAATAAATTTATTCTTAAATTTTATTTTAATTCTTTTAATAAATAATTTATTTTTTTTAAAAAATAATTAATAAATTATTATAAAAATTGTTCAATTCTTAAAATAAAATACTAAAATTATCAACCCTCAAATTGTTATTCATTTTATATTGTATAAATAAAAAAATATTAAATGTATAAAATAATTAAAAATCTTAAATAAATATACGAAATCATTTTAAAGTACCACTAAATTAAAAATATTTGATGTAAATAATAAATTCATTTCTTTAATAAAAAACATCCCTCATAAAATTTAGTATGTTATTTTACTAACCTAATTAAAATTAACAAATCAAATAAATGCTTTAATTATGAAACGTCACTTGATTAAAACAAATAAATAAAAAAAATACCTTATTTTATGCTAGAAAGGATAGTAAAACCATCTAAAGAAATGCATTATGGTACCTCTGGTTATAGAGATACATTTGGATTAGACTTAAAAAATGCTATAAGAAGAACGGTATTGGTAGCAATTATAAGGATGGTAGAGACAGATAAATCTATTGGAATAATGATCACAGCTTCTCATAACCCAGTAAATGATAATGGTATAAAATTAATAGACCATAACGGAGAATCTATTCCTACAGAATATGAGAAAATTTGTGATGAGTTTGTAAATTGCATAAACTTAAAGGAAATGTTTGAAAAATATTTGACAAAAATTTGTAAAATAAATATATCAAAAATATCAGAAAAACTGAACAAAAACTCAAAAATACTTCTGGGAAGAGATACTAGGCCTTCATCACCCGAGTTGGCACACGCAGTGATAGACTTATTAAACTATTTGGGTATCTCTTATTTCTACCATCACATTGTATCTACCCAAGAACTTAATTTTTTAACTAAACAAACCAACAAGGCTGGCAAAGTGGTTTTACATTTTGAGTACATTTCTTTTTTATTGAATAATTTACAAATTTTGACTAAAAACAAATCAAAAATACATTTTAAATCAGCCAATGAAATTAAAGAAGATAGAACATTCTGTTGTACTCATTGCATAAATGAAGAAACTTATCCTTCAAAAAATGAGACATTAAAAAAGAGAGAAGAAATGTCACCACCTAGGAATGAAAATGTTAATGTAGAAATAAACAATTATTCATTACATCCTATAGACACTGCTTATGGGGTTGGTACTAAGATTATTAATGATCTAAAGCTTAACATACAAATATTGACTGGTGATCTGTTAAACTACCAATGTGGCTCAGATTATATAATTAACAGCAAAAATCCTTTGTATTACATCCCAGACAGTTGGCAAGCAGCCTTTGACGGTGACGCTGACAGAATTATTTACTTTAAAAAAGGAAAAAAGTTTACTTTCTTAGATGGTGATAAATTATGCATAAAATTAGGATTATTACTCAAAGACATTTTTACAAATGTAAAATTAGGCTGTGTGCTTAGCATTTATTCCAACAGCAAAGCTATAAAATTTTTAAGTCAGTTTATGCAAGTAGAAATAGCAGAGACAGGGGTAAAAAATTTTATCAAGAAAGTAAAAGAATTCGATGTTGGATTATTCTTTGAGCCAAACGGACATGGTGCTTTACACTACAAAGAAGAAGTTTATGAAAAATGCACTGAGCACCAAAAAGCCTTGATTAATCTTTTAAGTTTAGGTGACGCAGTGTCAAATTATTTGGTCATAGAATCAATGATAAATTTAGAAAAAGAGGATTACATTCCTAATCCAATAAAAGATTCAGCTTTAAAGGTAAAAGATAAAAGTATAAAAGTAAGTTTGGAAGGTATTTTAAAGAAATATGATTGTACAGGGTTTGTTAGACCATCAGGGACAGAGGATGTAATTAGGATTCATTTGGAAGGAGAGTGTAATGATAACTTAGAAAAATGTTTGAGTGAATGTATTGAAGAGGTTTTTAATGTGTGTGGTAGGGTTAGTGAATAAATTCACATTTTATCATTCATATTTTTTATTTATTTTTTTAATTAATTAATTAATTATTTAATTTGATTATTTATTTATTTATTTACTTTATTTATTTACTTTATTTTATTATTATTTTGTTAATTTATTTTTTTTACCCATGAATGTTTATTTTCATTTACTAAGCTACATGCTAAACATTCACAATTGCTTAACAATCGAAGTAAAAAGAAACAAAGGTTATTCAGAATACAAAGAATTAGTAAAAGACACAGTCATCCTGGTAGAATACGAACACCTAAACATAAACGATGACTCAGATAAATTCTACCCAGCAGATGATAGAAAGAAATATCCTGTCACCTTCAAAGCAATTTATGACATTGACAAAAGCAAAACAACCGTAGCAAACTATAAAAAAATAGAAAGAGAAGATTCTTTCTTCTTCATTGCACCTAAAACAGGTGCATACGTGTTTGAATTATCAAGTGAAGCACCTAAAAGCACATTTATCAAATTTAATTTGTACGAAGGTACAAAGGGAGATCACAGGATACTTTCATCAGCTGATGCCCAGGTAAGAGATGTAAAGAACAGAGTCAAGAATGCTTTGAGGTATGCTAAAATGATTTCTGATTCACATTTAGCTGATTCTCATGAGAAGGATGAGTTTATTTATTTGGTTAATAGGATGAAGAATGTTATTGTGGTGAGTGTTTTGCTTAAAGGAGTGGTTGTTTTGTTTACTCATTTTGTGTTTGGAAATAAAATGAAGAAGTTTTGGGCATCTAAAAAGATTATTAATGAATAAAGGAATGTTATAATTCATTATTTTATTATTAATTAATATATGATATATTTTCTTAGTTTATTATTTGTTTAATGTATGATAGTTATCATTTTTTATTATTTATAAGAAAATAATTAATATTTGTCGTAATCTATACAGTCCTCCATTTCGAGAGTGTCACCAAATTACTTATTATGAATAAAAAATTATTTTATTTATTTAGAACTGTAAAATATTTCTAAGAACATGAGTAAACGTATATTATGCATTAACAAAGAACAAAAAGATGAAATTATAGCCTACCTTAAGACAGGTAGCTACTTTTTTAGTACATAAAAGGCAAAAAAAACGAGTACTGCGCCGAAGAGCAGCAAATTTTATTCTGTTAAACGACGAGTTATTTTATTAGAAAGAAGGAAAAGGACTTAAAGCGGCATTCAATTATGAGACCGAGCTTATCGAACAGATTTTAAGTAGTGAACATTCAATAGCACATGCTGGAATTTATAAGTAATCAAACCTTATCGCTAAAAAATATTATGGAATAACTAAATAAAGGATATCCGAATTCGTCAATAAATGTAAATCCTGTATGAAATTTAATTCACTTAAGACAATACAGCCACAATACATTAATGACATAGTAAAAATATATGATGGACGGTATTAACCTAAGAAAATACACCGAGAACAATGATGGTTATGTTGGGAGCTTAATGTAATTAGTACATACACGAAGTAAGTATGTGTGGAGCTTTAAATTAATGAAAAAAAAACGGCTTTAAATATAAAAATCTGTTTAAATTTTATTTTTGATAATTTTGGTGTATCTCGAAGTATAGGTCTGATAACTGAAAAGAATTTAAAAACCAAATAGTACATGAGTTTTTAGAAGAGAAGAAGATTTAAATATTACACGGAAGACCTCGAAATCCAAGGTCCCAAGGACAAGATGAAAGATTAAATCTAACAATAAATAGATGGTTGTCAAAAAGGCTATATGTTTCTAAATCGACAAGATGGATAGACTATCTTGAAGAAATAGTATATGTATATAATAGGACTGTACACAGGGCAACTTCAAAATCGCCTTTCTATTTATTTTTTGGACAAGAAGAATATAATATCGAAAAGCCTATGCCTGAAATATTTAATGATAACAATAATATAGAAGAAGAGGATGAAAATTCAATTAACCTTTCCTGTGAATCAAGCATCTCAAGTCTATCAGAGTCGGATATTGTGCTAGACACTCTCCTTCATAATTCGATTTCCAGTGCAGAAAATTTCACCAATTGTTCGAAGACGGTGAAAATTTAAATGTTGAGACACACTTAAAGGGTTTATCTCATTTTAAAAAATATAAAAGCAAGTCAATTGAAAATGTAAACTCCAATATTAAAAAGAAATCTGTGGCCATTGGGGATAAAATTTTGGTCAAAAAAGACTTTTATACCAACCTTAAAACCAAAAAATGCCTTTTGAATCTTTTTATGAAGAAGAAATTTATGAGATTATGAACATTTTAAATAAATATTATGTTAAAGGTGAAGGATTCAAAAAATAATTAAAGATGTGTTTTTCGAGGCAGAACAAAAAAATAATGATTTAATTTTATGAAAAATTTTAACTTAATTATACATAAAATATTATTTAAGCTATATTACCTCCTGTTTTCCATCCTTTTTATGATTTAAAAATAAACGCAAAAATATCCCCTATAATTGCAAATAAAATAAATTAAATATTATTAAATATAATTTTACTTTTATATATTAATAAAAAGGGTAAGATATAAATTCGGGGCATTTTCGAATGCGACAATTAATAATGGTTTAAAAAATATAATTCTTCTAAAAACAAACTATCTGGCCATTCAGTTAGATCCAACCCTTGTAATATAATTTTTAGAAGTTAAAGGAAAAAGGTTTAATATTAAAACGTATGTAAGTTATCGTAAAATAGAATGTTTATGTGATAAATATTAGCTTACTTCGTATGGATTTCCCATCCTTAGGTAACAAAAGAAATAATTAGAAACTAAAACCAGAAAAACTAATCTTATTTCAAGCATATTGTCAGCAGAGTAATATTTTAGTAAAAGAAGAACAAGACTTAACGAAATAGATTATGGAAACCTAAGTTTCATATAAAAAAGTGTTTATTAATCAAATATATGCTTTATAAAAAAGAATATGTCTTTTAGTGAAGTATTAGAAGAAGATTACTTTGACAAGGTAAAAGATAATCTAACAAAATATTAAAAAGAATGTGACTGTAAATTTTTAGTATTTAAATACTTAATTTAGCTATTTTAAACATAATGAACAATTTCTTTTGTTCTGAATATCTTTATTTTGATAAAAACATTAAAGTGAATTACAAATTAAGAGTAAAGAAAAAATAAAGAATATTTAGATAAAAAAATAATTATAAATTAATTTACAAACAAATATAAAAAGAAAAAACAACCACATAAAAAATGAGAATGTATAAAAATATTTATGAAGAAATTAAATTAGTTATTTTCATGAATAATATTTTTAAAATTTATAGAAAAATACGAAAAGATTAAAGAAATAAATCAGTAAAACTTGAAATATGCAAAAAAAAACTTTGATTAATTCTTTTTGTTTAACAAACATTCAATTCTAAATTTATTTGTAATAAAAAAAGAATTAATCAAAGTTTTTATAAAATAAAGAACCTTTTAAATTTAAATAAAAGAAATTTAAATTCAAACTAATTTTTTTTATTTAAATTTGATGGCTTAGAAGATTGCTTATCATTTTTCTTAAAAATATTAGATAACCATGCATTGCATCCACCTTTTCTTTTAGGTTTTTTCTTTTTGAATTTGGAAAGATTGTCAGATGGATTTTGGGTTAAAGATTTTTCATCAAAAGTTTTACTATGCCTTCGGTTTAAATTTTTAAATTTAGTTGGTGTTCGTTTTTCAACCAAATCATGTTTTTGTGAGGTTTTGCTGATAGTAGGATTGTTGACACTATTGAATTTTCTTCATTTTTAATTGAGGTATCTAATTCTTCTTCTAACATTGAGGATACTTGTTCATCACTCTTTTCTTCTACATTTGGTAAAGTATTCGTAGAAGAAGAAGCATTTTCTAACAAATTTACCGATTCAACATGGGAACTATTTAAATCAGCTTTTAATAAATGAACATCCTCTAAACTGCATTCACCTTTACAAAACTTATTTTTTTCTTTTTTAGGTTTTAATTCAAAATAAATAGAACTAGTTTTTAATTTTTCAGTTAATTCTGTATTTTCTTCTTTTAAAATGTCTTGTTTTTGGATTGTTAATAAATGTGATTTTGTATTATCTGGTTTATTTTCAATTATAACTTCTGTTTTAAAGTCTTGTTTTCTGATTAATTCTGTTTTATAAACAGGTTTTTCTGGTTTATAGTCGAATGTTTGGGCTGTTTTTTTAATAGTAGATTCAATTTCTTTTTTACTGTTAATACTTGTATAAGGTTTAGGTATTGCACCGGTAATTTTTACAACGAAACGATTAGATTTATTTGAGTTCTTAGCAGAACACTTAGACGTATCATCCTCTTCTTTATTCATATATCCCAAACTCTGGTCATATAATTTCTTCTCATCAGCTACCAAATTATTGCTATCTTCAAACTGTAAGTCATTTGATTTCATTTCCTGTTGCTCAGAATTATTCTCGTTAACTGATATAAATATTTTATTACTGTTTTTATTTTCAGGATATTCTACCATAATTGGTTTATGATAAGTTTTTACTCGATCTCTTTTAACAGAAAACTCAATTGTTGTTGTACAAGTTGTCTTAAAAGATAAACTTCTTAACAATTTTTTGTCTACGTTGACTTTTGAAAGAGATTTGTGGTCGAATTCATTTTTTGGGTTCTGTTCATATTTCTTTAATGTTTCTTTGAATATTGATTTGTCATCTTGTTTGTATACAAAAAGCACGTCTTTTGATAAAAAAGGTTCAAATTTTTCTTCTTTTACGGATTGTGATTGAATATTTTTAGAAGATTCTTTTTTAATTTTAACTGCAGTCTCAGTTTTCTCTGTCAATCTAACATCTTTAACAGGTTGGTTTACTTTACAATCAATTTTAGTTTTACTATCCTTTTGTTCTTCTAAAGTAAAAGAGTTTTCATGCGAAATATCATCAGAAGAATCTTTCTTTGACAGATCAGTTGAATCTTTACAACAAATATTAATATCTTTATTCTCTTCCTGTGTTAAAAAATCATTATTACTCAATTTACGTTCATAAAAAATAGGTGTACTTCCAGAAGAAGACTGCAACTCACTTACACTAGTAAACAATTTATCATCCTTCTCCCTAAATTCTTCTTTTTTTGATAAAAACACAAACACAACAAACAAAACCACTTTAATCATAACAAAGGTAAACTATTTTAATTTAAATTAATTTTTTGATTAATTACCCCAAAAATATTTTCCAATTTGATCAATTTGATTTTTAAGATTCTTTTTTAAAAAAAAAATGATTTAATTTTAATAATTAAAATATTACAATGATTTTAATTAAAAGATTTTTTCTAATTAAGGTTTAAGATTTATGTTCTATAAATGATCTAATTAATCTTTTATTAAAATCTATTTCCAATTTGAGTTTTATATTTTTAATTAAATAGGGTATTTATTAAAGAAAGGTAAGAATTCCTAGGTAAATGACTATTTAAACATATTTAGTGTTATCATTAACTTTATTTAATCTCTTTCTACTCATTTCTGTTATTACTACACGATATTTAACCTAATATTCACCAAGAAGAATTGACAGGGTTATAAATGTCACTGGTGACATTTATTTAAATGAAATTATATTGTTTATGTAAAGTAAACTTATTTTTGGATTGTATTTTTTAAAATATTATTTCTCTAAAAAATTTTAAACTCTATTTTTTTTTAAAATTAAATGTAAGAAACAATAATGTTTGTATATGTGATGGTACCTTTTATAAAAATAAATAAAAAATAATTATAAAAAAAAAATTTTGAAAACCCAACACATAAACAATTTTTTTACAAAAGTGAATCAAAAATATTTTTATGAGTATTTATTTTTAAGATTATTAATTATAAACAAACTTAAACTGTGAACCTTAAGTAATTACTTAATTTACAGACAAATTTTTGTAAATAAAAAAATACTTCTTTTTTTTAGTGAAAAGAATATACTTTTTAATAACAAATAATGCTTATATTACCAATCAGAATGTGATGTTATTAACGTTTTCTATAAAAAGTACTTTTATAGACGTAAAGGAGAAATAATTTGAAAAATAAAGTGTAATTTAAAATACTTTTCTCTTTCCAAGAATATTCTAAAATTATTTTTTATGTGATTATATAACATTTTATTGCATAAATTAAAATAAAAAATTTATTAAAGAAAGGAGAGTCAGAAGTAAAATGACAATCAATAGGATTAAATATTATGACTTGAAATTAGATAAAGAAATACTTTAGTATATTTAATTTATTTATTCTCTTAAAATAATGAAAATCGATAAACAGTCAGCAATCTAAGGGATATTGGCTGACTGTTTATAATTTATTACATTTTTATTTTATTATTAATTTACATATTTATTAATTTATCTTTTTAAGTATCTTTTTAATTTTTAATATTTTTTATAAATATTTTATATACCCCTCCCTTTAAAATGATTGTTAAACAACATATACAAGCCAAGAAACAATTAATTATTAAGATAATATGATCATTTAAATAAATTTGTTATTGTTTTAATAATTTCTTAAAGTGACTTATTAATAAATGGTCATTTCCCCCCCCCCCCAAAAAAAATAAATGTTAAATATTTTCTTAAGTATTTTAAAATTAAAGCTAAAAATATTTATTTACTTTAATTTCATAATTTAATATGATTTATTTTACTTAATAATATACTATAAATGTATAAATATTTAATAAAAATTATTTTAAGAAATAAAACTTATTAAATAAGACAATACAATAAAGATATTCTGATTAAAAATAATTTTATAACTTGAATTAAATTTATTATTTTACCAAGTAAATTAATTTTTTATTGAAATTTTATTTAAAAAACATTAATTTATTTTTTTAGAAAATAATTTAATTTTTAACTTAAGATTAGAATCAAACATATTAAATGAGGAAATAAAACATAAAGTAATCTTTTTATTAAAAATTAAACATTAGCTTTGCATACGTAAAATAAAAATGAATTCTTTTCTTAATTTTTATAAATTTATCTTCTGTTTTTGATTTTAATATGAAAAAATTAAGAAGTTGTGGGACATACTTGTAATCTTGCTAATAAAGTAATATTTTTTAAATTCTATCAGAATAAGAAAATCATAATTTAATTCAGCTAATAATTTATGTCCATCTCTTCATATAATACTATTATTAGCACTTGGATGTAAATTATGGTGACTAATATTTTTGGTTACTGATTATGAATGAAATTAGTATGTAGCCTAGTAATATTGTAATTTTATTTAGAAATTAAAGAGTGTCTGTTTTGTTCAAAGTGTAGCTTTTTTTAAGGATATTTATTCTGAGAGTTAGCTTTGTTTCATCTTCTTGAATTAAAAGGTTAAAATCAACATTTTCTTCAAAAAATCATCACATGGCATAAAAGTTTTAAATTAATATACAATAACACTGTCGAAAATAGACTCTGTTTTAATGCTTAAGGGGAACAGACTTATTAAGTACTATTCTGCCATCTTCATAGATATGTCAGACGTAGCTTTGTTCTACCCAAAAAACAATACCTTTTTATACATTAATATCAAAAAATTTAACGTGTTTTTGACTGTAATTTCAAATAAACATGTCAAAATTTATTTTGTCTATTAACTGTTAAATTTGAATACTAGATTCTTAACAGGTATTTTAAAATAAAAAATTAATAAAAAATCAATTAACACTACTTATATCTTTTTTTACCTTCAATTATTAGATGTCATTAAAAAATAATATTTAAAATATATTTTTATCTTAATTTTTGAAGGGTAATTTTTTTAATATTTATTTGTAAATTACTTTTTTAAAATTGTTATAATTTAAAATCTTAAATTTAATATAAAAGTAAGAATAACATCAAAATATAATCTTTAAAAAAGAATTGGACACTTAGCACCTTGATAATTAAATATACTTTCGTATAAAAATGTATTTTTCAAAAAATTTAACTGTTAATGTTAAAACTTTTTAATAAAAATTGATAATATTAAAAATATTGAACTTTAAAAATATTATTTTTTAATTAATTACAATTGTAAAAAGATATAATTTTTAACGATCATATTCTCGTTTAATAAATTTCCTGCTATATTTTATTTCAAAATGTAAAATAGTTAAAACTCTTTGTTAAGTATGAATTTTACAAAGTTCCAGACTATAAACAAATAATTTAAAATTTTATTTTAATCTTTTAATATAGAAGAATTTTAGATATCAGATTTTTATAATTGTGAACGTGTTTGGTTCTTGTAAACACTAAGAAACACTCTATTTACTGTTTAAGTAACCACGAAAAAATGTATTCTAATATATTTTATTCTTCTTACTGAATTTCATTTTACTTCAATTTATTCCCCTGTTTTTTTACCATAAATGGAAATAATTTTGACATTACAAAATTTTGTATACATATACTTAAATAAAAAACAATCCTATCTTACCCATGAAAAGTGTAAAAGAACTAATCTAGTATTACGAAAGCTTGAACATAAAAGACAGAAAGGAGCAAGAAGTTCCTTCAAATACCAACCAAACAGAGATCACAACTGAAGTTTCTGTAGAGGAAAAGAAAGATAAGATCATTTCTCAGCAAGATTCCACTAAAAATGATTCAAAAGAAGAAGAAAATACCCGAACACAAGATCTTAATGACTCCTTAGTTTGTAATATAGCCGAAGAACCAAGGAGCATTAAGGATTTGATAAGCTTCTTTGACAAAGCAGAGATCACTCCCGAAGTTTATGTAGAAGAAAAGAAAGATAAAGTCATTTCTCAGCAAGATTCCACTAAAAATGATTCAAAAAAGAAAATACCCAAACACAAGATCTTAATGATTCATTGGTTTGTAATATAGCCGAAGAACCAAGAAACATTAAAGATTTGATAAATTTCATTGAAAATGTAGAAGAGAACAAAGAAGCAAACGAGAATCTTGAACAAGAAAAGAAAGGTGAAAATTATGTTTTAATTTCAGAAAATAAAATTGAAGAATACCCTAAAAAAGAAATAAATAAAAACCCCAGAATAGAAGATACGACCTTGCCAGTAAAAGATTTAATAGATCTTTTTGAAATATATGGAAACAATAGAACCTATTCTTATACATTCATCAGAAGAGAAAATTTATTTGTTAAATTTACAGATGTTAAAGGGTTATCAATAAAAAGGGTATTAAAGGCAGGACTAAGAAGAAAAGGATATTTTAGAAGTGGACCTAAAGATGAGAGTTGTTTGAAACCCGGTATATTGAGATGTATCTTTGGGATGATCAGGTGTGAATTAAAATAAATGAGATCGAAAATTTTTTATGATTTACAAAAAGATTTATTTGTGTAACCCTGAAAAAGATTTTAGTTATTTAAAAAATTGCTGTTTATCAAAATGTTAGCTGTAATTGTCAAAAAATATTTTAATATCAAAATGTTGTTCAAATATGTACTGTTGTAATCATGTTTATTTAAATTCTTATCATGAAATTCCATGGGTCATATTTTACTGATTCTTTTATACTAAAAGGGTTATAATATATTAACCAATCAAAATCAGTCCATAACATGTACAATAAATCTTTGTTTGAATTTTATTTAATCTTTCGTTATTATCCTTTTCCCAAACATGGATTATTAATTAATTTACTTTTTATATTACCCCCTCTTATCATTCTTATTTAACAAAACAAATAAAATTTTATGTTAGTGTTGAATTTAAAATTTAAAGTAATTAAACACATTTCTCTTATTTTTATTTATGCGATTCTTGTAAGAAAATTGTTAATTTGTTTTAATTTGGAAATAATTCCAATTTTGAATCTTGATTTATATGTTAGGTGTCACATCTAGGGAACAATAGTATGACATTGATTAATTAGTACAATTAATGTCAAGTTCCTAGATGTTCTAAACCTTAAAAGGAAAAGTATAAATACTTTTCAAAAGTAAATAAACATGGAGTTTAAAAAGGATTTTACTAAAATAACAAATAGAAAAGTACCTTTATTCGGTATCTCCATGGAGTAGAGATACCCCCGAGGAAGCCGACCAGTAGGTACTTTTGCAGTGTTTCCCCCAGGGTGGATTTTTAATATTTAAATAAATTTAATTAAAGAAATAATAATAAAAATAATTAAATAAATATGTAATTAAATAATATATAAATAAATTATTTATTTATTCTAATTTGGGAAATAAAATTGCTTAATATGTTCTAAAATGTTTGTAAATGATGAATTTCCATATTTAGAACGCCACATAAACTTTTATAAATAATCATCTAATAAATCTCTTGCCGTGTACACACTTTTTTATTGCGCATCTTCGCTATCATTCATAAATTTTCTACTCTTTGTGTATGAGCACCAGTATCAGGATCCATAAATTTTCACTGTGATTAACCACCAAATGTTCGTATCTGAGGGAAGAAATATTGATATAAGCTGCCAAACCATCACTTACAATCCTAGATCCAGCAAAATATTGTGTGCAATAAAGGAAGGAGGGTATTTTGATTCCGCTGATTGACTAGCACCAATATACAATCTTTTGTGACACAGTCAATAGCACCGAATATCCACTGTTCTTTCATGTATCGTCCGACATGATATTTCCTCCTTGCAAGAAGAGACTCATCAATCTGAACTTCGTGTCCAGGTCCACCTAACCTAACATTCTCACTCATAATTTTGATCGCATATACTTCTCTTAAAAAGCTTCGCTAATATACAAAAGTATGCTCGGCGAAGCCTAACTCTCTTTGGATAGTTTTGAAGGAACATTGTTCATGAGCCCAATAATAAATAAATTCTATTATTTTGGCTATCTAAAGATTAGTTGCTTCAAAAAACGTACCGGTTAGAAAGCAGAGCTCCTTTCTACACGGTCTTCTGCACCTCCATTTGAATTTTGATAAAACCTTTTTACTTTTGGTTTTTACCATTAAATTTCCACGGTAAGTGCATCGACGAGAAAGAGTAATAACCCTAATGATTCAGCAAACTCAACCCCTCCTTCACCATTTTCTCCCAATGCAAAATGTAATTTTTTTAGGTTGAGGTCTTCGGGATTTACAGTCATAAGGTATATATTATTTAATTTTTTATTAATTTATTTAATTATTAATAAATTATTACTTTATTTTTTAATTTATTAAAATATTTTTTATTCAAAATCTAACCCCGGGGGAAACATTGCAAAAGAACTGATCAGTATAAACACAAATAAACATGTGCTAGTCTGTTTCAAATATATTTTGAATTCATATTTTATTTATAGAAAAACATGAATTTCTTCTTAGACTTTAAAAAGATTAAAACAAATACCTTAAAGTTAAATATATGTCCTCTCTTAACTGTTTCATATATTTATTTTTATAAAGATCAGTAATATAAATTCTTTGAAATGTGAAAAGAAATCGTTTTTTCAAAGGAAAAATGTTTAAAACTACAGCTTTAAATTTAATAACATAATAAAGTGTTAAGACTCTATTATCCTATCAAGTTTATAAAACAATTTCTTAAAAAAATAAATTACTTAATTTAACATTCATAAAAGGGTAATTAGCATCCGCAAAAAGAATGTTTTATTTAGAAAAAAGTAAAGAAATATAAATTCTTTAGATATTAAATTTCTGCATCTTAAAAATTTTTTTCAGATTAAATCTAAATAAAACAAAATATGTTTGATCTTTAAGCATTAGAAATCTCCAAAATTCTATAAAGAAATAATTATAATGCTTTTACATATCAAAACGCTGAAAAACGATTAATTCATAAATAACTTTTATTAAAAATAAAAATATTCAAATTTCTATTATTTTTTGTTATTATGTTAATTATATGCAAATTAAAGCCAATAACAACAATAATATTATTATTAATGGTGACAAATTTTAAATATTCGACTAAGTATCTAAAGGTTCTTTATTTTTGTTTACCTTTGCTCTGATTATGGATCAAGTCTGCCTTTTTTATTGAAGATTGTTTAATAAAATTAATATTAAATTTTAATCACTTTTTCATTTCTTTTTTAATCATCTTTTTTTAAATAATTTAATTGTTAATCACTTTATAGAACCAAAAGACATACTTACAATAAAATTTAGATTTTTTAGATTTTTTAAATTATCTTAGAAGGGTATAAATTCTTTCACTTCTATTTTTTCATTTTTAAATGATAGATTATAAAAATTGAGTATTCATTTTATTTATGGTTTTGTCCTCATAACTATGCTTACTACTTCATCTTGTAACCAAAGCCTAAACAGTAAGGTAGATTTAAACAATCAATAGTGCGAAGAGGTGTTTAGGTATGTGAAAGGCTCACAATATCTACCGAGGAGCATCCCTAAGTTATTTCTCCACGGAATTTTCATCACTAAGTGTCATATCCTGAAGGATATGAACCACAGATTAAATGTTTTATATAAAAAGATTTTATTTTTTCTTTATTTAAGTCTTCTCTTTTATTGTTCCTCATAACTGTTTTGGGGTTCAATTATTTTTTTATTTATGCCTTTTTTATAATTTTTTTTTAAAAAGGTGGTGCATCTAAGATTCGAACCCATATCTTATGTTAGCCATAACAATTCTTTCTATAAAAATTAATAATCTTTTATTGAGTTTTGTTCATTAAAGTTTTATATAAAAAATATTTGATTTATTCCTCAAAATATGATATGTTTTTTTTGAGATAAAAACATAAAATATTTTAATGTAATTTTTGATCGGTTTGCTTTATTAAAATCTTTCATGTAATTAGAGTTTTTTTAATCAACAACATTACTAAAATACTTATATAACTGTAATCACTACAATTCATTGTTTTTTAGTAAAGATCAAGAAAATTTTTAGTTTTTATTAATTTACTAAATTAAAAATTTTTTTACCTTTAAAATTCTCTAAGCTTTAAAAAAATAGAAAGATTTTCTAGGAACAAGTTGATAACTTTTAAAAGCAAATTTATACTAAAAAACCATACATTAAACCATTTTGAATAAAATGTTTAAGTATGATATTAATACAGAATTTTTTTTTTAATTGAGAATTCAAATTAACTAATAATATTCATTAGAATTTTATTTAATTAATTTGTAATGAAATGTTTTCATTGATAAAAATTTATTTATGAATGTAATTTGAAATATTTTTAGATAAAGTAAAAATTTTCGGAAAATTATAATATCTTTGAATACAAATGCTATAAATTAAGAAATAAGAAGAATATTTGATTTAAATATTGAAGAGTTCAATAAAAAAAATATTAACCTTAATTTTAAAGATAATTTTTAAAATTTATTTGCCAATAATTGATTTTTATCATAAATTTTGTTGTAAGAATATTGATTAAAAATATATTTAAATTTTATAAATTAACTCATAAAACAATTATATTTATGGTTTGAATTTTATTTAAAATTTGAGTTAAAAAATACAATCGAATTAATTTTATATCAAAATAATACAATTAATCAATGTGTTTTTCTATCAAAATTATTCTATAAATCATAGTATTATTCTACTATAGGAGACCGGATTGAGAAAAAACTTAATTTAAAAATTAGTTATTTTTAAATGAGATGATTAATATAAATGATTAAATTTTATAAGAATATTTTTTATAAACTATATTTTATTTTGTTTTGTCATTGTAGCATTTACAGAAAAAAAAGATAAATTATATGTTTTATTTATTTGAAATTCTTTTTTTGTTTAAATATAGGGGTAACTTGTCAAAATATAAAATTTTATTCAAGAAACACGGTCTAAAAGTTTTTATACAAAACTTTGTCTGCAAAAAAAATATTTAATCTAAAAAAAATTATACCCCTGCTATGAAAACCTTGAACACTTCTATTCTTCTCAAAAAATATTGTTTACTTTCTTTGTTTAATGTGATGTTCTTGTCAGCTATTCCAAACATGTTCTCTAAAAACCTTTTTAAAGTCTTATACAATCCTCTATACCACATACACAGAGTAAAAAACATAGAATATCTTTGCTTTATTTGTTCATTTACCATAGTATTATTTTTACAGTGTGAAAAATACAACAAAAATATTTCTAAAAAAATTTATTTTATCTCTTCGTTTGTTTCCAAAATGATTTTTTATTCTACTTTTAAAATTGTGCTCTATTTTGGATTTGGTTTATCTTTGAATTACTACAGGAATTTTGCCTTGTTAGCAACAATCAGTTGTGTTTCATCAATGATTGATACTATTGATTATAAATTTGGACATAAAAGTATTAAAAATTACAAGCCAGAAGGATTTATTGTTTTATTTTTCAAAAGTTGTATTGAGTTTTTCAAAGAAAGTCACAAAAAAATGTTTATTCCTCTTCTAATATCACTTTATGTTTACAAAATTTTAAGATTTTATTTCTTTTTATTTATATTTAATGAAAGAATTTCTTCTTACAATGAATTCTTACACACTCTTTCTTCTTTCTTTACTGCTTATATTTCTACTTTCTTTTATAGTTTTATTTGTTGTGCTACTATTTTTTCTTATGATTATAATATTTCTAATATTGATAACAGTGTATTTAATGAAGTTAAATTTGATGAATTACCAGTACATAAAATATTTTTTAACAAATTAATTAGTTGTTTTGAAGAAAAAGATACAAGATTTAAAATATATAAAACCAAGGCGGTAGTTGATTACATAAAAAAATGTTTGTTTTTAGAGATAAAAAACGTAAAAGAGATTCTTAAAAAGTTCAAAGCTCTGCATGAAGAAAATGAACATGTTAATTTTAATTTCGTACCTCATGAAAGTAAATCATTAGAATTTCCTACGAAAGGACTTTTGAGGAAAATTCCAAAAAATAATTATTTAATTATGTTTTTTCAGAAACTTAAGTCAAACTTAATCAAAAGATTTTACAAAATAATTCTTACAAATTGTTTTATCACGATAAGAGACATGAATGATTTTATGGAAGAGGCTGAAGAAAAGGATTATGTATTTGATTATTTTAAAGAAGTTAATTATAAATTAAGAAGAAACTATGAAGAAATTAAAAAAGAATGCAATTTTTTAGAGAAAAATCTTAAAATTTCATTTGATGTAAAAGAATATATTAATTAAATATTATTAAAAAATTAGAATATATTTATTATAAAAGGGTATAATTTTGTTTTCGTTAGTAAAGGATTAAATTTATTAAAAACACGTGTTGAATTTGAAATTTCTAGAAATAATTTATCTTTTTTTTGAAAAATTATTTTACCTCAACTAATACAGGAGGAAAAATTAGTAAATCATTAAATTAAAACATTTGTATTTCAAGTCGTTATTTTTAATTTACTTATCAGCGCTAATTCCATTTATCGGACTCTAGCGTATGAAAAAAAAGGAATGATTGTTATAAAGATTGAGAAGATATTTTAATTTAAGAATGTTTATAAAATTTAAAAAAATAATTTGATCTGTATAATTATAGGAAATATAGGCGTAAAGAAAAATATTATTTATTAATTATCAGATGGACAGGACGTCTTATTTTAAAATATATAAGTTTGCATTGTTCAAATAAATATGATTTACATCGGCAGTATAGTAGCTATCTTTAGGGAACATGAATTGAAAAAGTTCTTCAAAAATTTTTCAAATTTTTTAGAAATAAGCTATTTAACATGATTTTTAAAGAAATATAAAACAGCTTTAATTAATAAAAAAATAATATACTTTCAACCTATATATAAATCTAGAATAATTAAAAAATGTTACTAAAGAAATATTTAAAAGAGAACAAAAAATCTAACTTTAATAAAAAAACAGCAAACTTTCTTCTATTTTCAAATGTTATTATTATTTTATACATTTAAGTAAAAATTAAAGAAGCAAAATTTTAATTACATCATTTATTGAAATATCATCTGAAAAGCAGCTCGGAGTGGCTTTATTAGATTATACTCTGACATTTTATATGTTAATTTGATTTTTATTTACACTTTAATATTTTTGAATCATACTTTTATAAATTCTATCCAAATATAAATAAATGAAATTACAAATAATTTTTAATTCTATCAAACATATTAAGGTGATTTGAAAAAATTCTCATTATTTATCATTTTAAGCAAACATTTTATTTATTCTCTGTAAAAATCATATAAAATTGTTCAAACTTGTCACCATTATATAATAGTATTACTTTTGATTTTTTTCAAGTTCTTTAGTTTAAATAATTCTCTGAAGGAAATATAGGTATAGTACATTTATAATTACTACTTCTAAGATATCAATCATTTTTACTCAGACAATAACACATAAACACTACTTTAAATTATTTTTTATGGTTGATATATAGATCAAATATCTTTTGTTAAAATTTCAAAGAAATATAAATTACGATTAGTTAACAAAAATAACGAGAAAGCTTTAAAATAGTCATATTTAAATAAATAGTCTTTAAGAAGGCATTTTTGAATAATCAAGAAAGACTGAATTCTTTTTAAAAGAGCTTTATTCAAAGCAATCAGATATAATTTTGATCATGTATATTAGAAAAACCATTAAATAAAGATTAAAGTAAAATAAATTTGTTTTCTCCTTGTAATTAAAAAATTATTAAAATAGCCAAACTTATTAATCTTAGCCTGTTTTATGTATGTTTATGAGATATAATACATTTTTTGGTTATATAAAATTTTTTATAAAATAGTTAATTTTTACATTTTGTTGATAGTTTAAATTTGTATATTTTTTCTTTTACTACGATATTTAGGTTTTTTTTTGTAAATGGAATATGTTTCCTATTTCTAAAACCTATTACTATAAATTTTGAAAAGTATTTGTTTAAAAGAGAATGGTATTTTATATGCTTTGGCTGTGTTATGAGAATATGACCCCAAAAGGAAGATTTAAAAAAATTTAAAGTATATGTGTAGTAAATAAATCACCTTATATGAAATTTTGAGCTATTCGTGTCAAAATTTAAAAAAAGTTATTGATTAATTATTTATTTGACAAAAATAATAAGTAATAAAACACAATCATCATAAGCATTTTTAAAATATCAAATCAATTTTTACTATAAAATTGTTAATTGTGTAATTTATTATCAAATACTAGCCTTTTAATTACTTAAGTTAATATTTATAATATTTATTGATCAATTTTTCAGAACCTTAAAATTACAGTTACAATGTCATTATTTTAAAAATATTTAAGTTTAAAAATTTAGTTATATTTTTTTTTTGTTTTATTATTCCTCGTCTAACCTCTGGATAGTGGCCGGTCTGATTAAAATTATTCAATAAGTTTCGATATTTCTTTTTTCATATAAATCGCACCATTAAATTTCAAATTATTTGAATAATTTATTTTCTCATAATAAAATAAAATTAAATCGAAGATTCAAGGTAAAAAAGCAGTTAAATTTAAATTCTTTTAAAATAAAAGCAAAACTTTAATTTTGATTAAAAAATTTTTTAAGTTTACTATAATTACAAAGACATTTGATAGAAAACATACCATTCTAAATATTAATATTAATTTTTAATTTTTATCATTATTATAAATATTAAAAATGCCCATAATATAACTACAGCCAAATTGGATATTTTATTTATTAAATGATATTGTATTAATTTTTTGGTGTGTTATGTTTTTTATATGTAAATTTAGTATATTTTATTTTTTAAAAGAACTCGTAATTTAAATTGGATTAAATATATGAAATGTGTGTATGAGTAAAAAGATAAAAATATTTTCTAATGTATTTTTAATAGAAATATTATTGTAGGAGTGTAAATAGAAAACTATAATACAAATCGATTTTAAATATACAAAAAAATAAACTTTTTATTGTGCAGATATTTCAAATACATTAAATTTCTTTTTTTCGTAGCTGTGTATCATTCTATGTGATAGAAAAAATACCTTAAATTTAAAAAGACAAATTAATCTAAGAATATAATTAAGTGATATGATTGTCAGAGTCCTGGTCGTGGAATCGGCGCCCTGTAATGAAATTACAAGAAATGTTCTGTTTATTATTTTTTTCATTTATTTCTTTTGACTGAAAAATATCTTAGGGGTTGTTCTTTATAGTAGAAGAACTTATACCCATAATGAAGGAAACATAAAAACTCTTAGAGTATTCTTTATTTATTGAATTATCTTAAATGACTATTCTCTCCCTCATTATCATCGTCGTGTTGAAAAATTTAAATTTAATAAAAATAATAAATTACTTTCTGTAACAGGAGCAATGAATTTTTCTTGAATAAAATGTTTTTCTAGAAAATTTAGAACTGAAAATAATAAATCTGGTTTAAAAAATAAAAAAAATAAATTTATATTTATTTACTTATTTCTTTATGGTAAAGAAAAACAACAAATATCTTGTTTATTTTTTGTCAATTTATCAATATTATATTCTTCACTACTAGAATTTGTTGAAATAAGTTTTTGTGATTCTAAACAACTACCATTTTTTAAATTAAATTTTTTCTCATAAATTTCAATTGATCTTCTATTTTTAAGTAAATTTTTTCTTTTAAAACGTGAACAAGATTTTTTTATCCCCTTTTTCAAATGATCGGGGGTTCTTTCTGGTAATAAATTTTCAACATGCAATTTTTCTGTACTTTTTAATGAGGGGTTTTTTGTTTTTTTATTGAATTCTAAACATTCTGATTGACTGTTTTTTTCTTGTTTTTCATTTTGTGGGTATAAATCTCTTAATTCTTTCAAAATCTCTTCGAAATTTTGTAAAGATTCACCAAAAGAGCAATAAGCTTGTTTATTATTTAGTGAACTAATAGATTCACAGGAAGTATAATTTATGTTTTCTTTTTTTATAAATTTGTTTGAATCTTGTGCCAAATCATTTTCGACCAAGCCAGCAGTATCAGTTTCCGAATTTAGGGATCTATTATTGATTGTATCTAGTGTTGTGGAGAGAGAAAAATCGCTTTTATTTTCATATTCTTTAACATTTTGTAAGTCAAGTATTTTACAAATACATCCAAGGTATTTACATTTGTCATCAAAATTGACCAAATCTAAATTTTTATCCTTTTTTTCTTTGTTATAAACATTATCGTTTGTGATAGTCTTAGGCGAATTAATCTTATTATCATATGAATTAATCGAACTACTTGAGAATGAATGACAATTAGTGACTTTGATGCTTTCTGTGGTTGATAAAAAGTCATTGAAATCAGGCTTTTGTTTGGAGTCAAAATGTTCGACCTCCTTTTGCATATAACCTTTTAAGTTTGAATCTTTTTTATGTTTTTTAAATGAATTTTGCTCATTCCTTTTCGATTTAAATAAATGTTTCATACCAAATGTTTCCGATTCATATGAGTGTTTTCTCTTATTTAACTCCTCATCAGTACTAGTTACATTAGTACCATTAAGGTCAATAGAGGTGCATTCAGTTAGAGATATATTAGTATTACTATTTCTTTCAGATTCTTTTACATTAAGATGCTCTAATTGTGTGCTTTCTGTTTTATCCTGAGATAAAATCACCTCATTGGTACTGTTTAAAAAGTTTCTTGTTTCTAAATTTTCTTTTTCATCAAATATTTTGTTTAAATCTTTATAATTGATTGTCCCCTTTTTTGGTAAATATCCGATGATTCTTACCTTTGGATTTGTACAAATATTACTATCCTGAGACATTCTGTTTACAAAGTATTTGGGATCATATATGAACCCTCTTTCTTCTTTAAAGTTGGTGTTGTCTACTTGTCTACTTCTAAGTT
>CM035597.1:152931-217885 GCA_020423425.1 Chrysopa pallens | reverse complement strand
TAATTTAATGTTTTTCGGGTTGATGACATATATAAAAACTAGGTTTTGGCTTTATAATATGTAAAAAATAAAATTTAAATTAGTGACATATATAAATTAATATTTAACCTAATTTAATATTAAATTTATTATTTTTTTTTGAAAAAGTGACATTTAAAAATATTTATTAAAAATTTAGTGACATATATAGAGGTTATACTGTATTAAAAATATAAAAATAAATTAAAATAAATATCATAACCTCCTACAATGCAATCTGCCTCCTCTAAAAATTTTTATATTTTACTTTGGTCTGATATCAATTTTTCCAATTTTATTTTTGTATACCCCCTTTAAAATTTGTAGATATAATAAAATCGATAAAAAAACATATTTAAATGTTCTAGAAAATATTTTCTAGAAAAATTTTAATTTAAAAGTAATTATTTATTTTTACACATGGCGGATATGAGAGAAAGTTTAAATAAAAACATTAAAAGAGAATTTAAAGTATGTAATATTCTTGAGGGTTTCCTCCGAGAGGCGTACTGACGCTGGGATACCACATTAAGATCCTAAAAAACTCTTTATAGATATTATATTTGGATTATAGTTATTTTAAAAAGTATCAACCCGGTTAAAAAATTTTTTGAATCACTTATATTCATTCAAATAGGGGTTAGGTATTTTTATTTTATTTTTTTTGTTTGATATAAAATTTTCTTTTTAATCAACAACTTTCGTTTATAAATAATTTTTAAATACTCCATAACACATTTATCTGTCAGCAAAATAAATCGTTTAATACAATATCTTGTAAACTGCGACAGTAGATTTTCTTGCATAAGTGAATGGGTTTTTATTTCCAGAAAAATTATATAAATATTTTTTTATAATTTTTCAGGGGTTTAAAAAATTTTAAAGTCCAAAGCATTAATAAATTATTTAAAGAAAATTTTTATTGCTTATATTATTATCTATATATTCTCTATTTTTGTAGTTTCGAGGTGAGCGGTTTTTTATTTCTGAAGCTATTACCTATATTTTTAAATATAAAATAACTTGTTTTATTTAATATTTTAATTTTAAGGTTCTTTTGTAATAAAAATTAAAATATTTATATTTAAACCACTGTCATTTTTACACAATATTTAACTAATAATTTTTAAATTAAAAAATTAAAGATTTAAAATAAAAAAATATAAATTTTATTCTTAATTTAATTTTTTTATTGGTAAATCACTGACCAAACAAAATAAAGGAGAAAATAAAAGAATTTATACAAAAATTTTCTAACCACACATGAAAATAATAGCCATAACTGACAAAGTACCTTTTACATTACAAAGAAAAAATGATCAAAGAAGTTTATCTTTGACAGAGCTAAAAGAAATTCTAAGCACCCCACAGGTAAACAAGGCTAGTGCCTTGGTACCAATCCTAGACAGAGAAAAAATTATCAAGGATGTAAAAGAGGTAGAAGTAAAACATAACCAAGTTTCTGCTCTTTTGCTCAGAGATGTCAAAGATGTAATTTTTTTAGGTAAATTAGATGGACTGTCTTTACTTAACAAGTCTACGCAGAAGGAAATCATACAAATTTTACAGAATGATTACAAAAAGAATTCATTCTACCCAGTCATGTACGAAGAAAGTAAGTATTCCTTTAAGGACAGGTTAGAAAACCTGTGCTATAACAGAAATTGGGATGATGTACTTTTAAACTGTGATGATGAATTGATTTATGAAGAATGTTTGATTTACAATAAAAAAGTGGTAGAAGACATCCTTAAAATTTACAAGTATGGTGACATTATTTGGATACCTGACCCTGTTCATTTTTTATTGCCTAAACTGTTAAGAGAGAAGGTAAATGATATGAAAATACATGTTTCTTTTTTGTTACCTTTCCCTACTTCTGACAAATTTGGCTGTTTCTCACATCCTTACGATGTAATTGACAGTCTTTTGCACTCCTCTTCGATTGATTTTCAGCACAAAAGTGATTTAATTAACTTTGTTAATTTTACAAAATTAATAACCAATACTACGTACCAAAATAAAGTAATTACTTGGAAGAGAGAAGTAAATTTATTGGTAAACCAATTACCAATAAAAAATTATTTACCCAACAAAATTTTATCAGACCAATTAACACAAACTTACATAAACAAAATTAAAAATGAATTAAATGGAAAGAAATTGATTGTCTCAGTCACAAAATTAGACTCACCAAATTTATTGAATGTTTACAAAGGAATGGAATTTTACTTGAACAATTTTAATAAAAATGTTTTATTTGTGAATTTAGAATTGCCAATAGGAAAATACAACACTCAAGAAAAAGCAGAGATTGCACGAATGGAGGATTATTTTAAGTTTAATAGCATTGACAATCATTTTAAAAGAAAATGTGTTTTGGATTACAAGTATTACGCATATCTTTCTATGGCTGATTTACTAATTTTAGCTGATGATTTTATTTTACCACTGAGTGATTTTCATTTTGTGAACAGAAACAAACCTGTAATTTTAAGTAAGAATGTGAGATTTTGCTCAAAAAATAAATTTATTTACGTAAATGAAAAGAATGAAAGAAAATTAGCAGAGAAAATTAACAAAGCATTTGAGATAAAAAATGATGAATTGATCAAAGCACACGATTCTTTTAAAGAATACCTTAACACTTCTTCATCTGAGTTTATCAACAAAATTAAAAAAGGTGTGAAAAGAAAACTTACATTTGAAAAAAAAGTGCCGGAAGGGGATTTAAATTGTGTCATAGAAAAATATAAAAATAGTAAAAAGAGAATATTTGTTTTGGATTATGATGGTACTTTAACAAAAATAGTTGATTCACCAGAAAAAGCTTTCCCTTCTGAAAAAGTAACAAATTTTCTTAAAAAGTTATCTGAGAAAAATAAGGTAATCATAGCAACTGGTAGAGATAAAATCACAGTTGATAAGTGGTTTAGTAAAGAAATAGAGGTTTACGCAGAACATGGTGTATTGCATAGAAAGAATGGAGAGTGGAATAGTTTAGTAGAACTGTCTGGATGGAAAAAAGAAGCAAAAGAAATCATAAATTATTTTGTAGAAAGAACACCTAATTCACTTTTAGAAGAAAAAGAAACATCTTTGGCATTCCATTACAGAAATTGTGATCCATTAATAAAGAAAGAACAAAGCAATGCCTTAAGAAGTACTTTAATCTCAATTTTCAAAGATTATAAAGAATTAGAAGTGAAAGAAGGAAAGAATGTTTTAGAAATTAAACCTAGTGGTAAAAATAAAGGAGATGTGATTAATTTAGTAAAAGAAGAATATGATTTTATATTCTGTGCTGGGGATGATGTGACTGATGAGGATATGTTTTTAGAAGGATTGTTAAAGGATTGTTTCTTTTCAGTGTTGGTTGGAGAAAGAGAGAGCTATGCTAAGTTTAAGGTTAAGGGTTGTGATGAGCTTATTTCTTTTGTAGAGAAGCTATTATGAATAAAAAAAAGATTTTGAATTATTTAATTTATTTATTTAATATTTAATTTATTTTTTAATTATTTATTTAGTTAAAAATTTATTTAACAATTTATTATTTTTTAATTTATTTAATATTTAATTATTTATTTAATTAAATATTATTTGTTTGAGTAGTTTCCGTTCTATTTATATTATTTAAATAAACTATAGACTTTCTGAAAACCATTATTTATTTATTATAAGTATATTTATACCTTTAATGTTCTAGAATTTCAAGAACAAGGTAACTTATTAATGTCTTTCCACCATAAATGTCAGTGTCTGGATATCATTGGCCTGGTGTCCCTGACACATTATTCTTTAATTTATTTATTTATTTAAACATTTTATAAATTAAAAAATAATATTTAAATAAATAAATATTTTATAAAAAAATGGACAAAGATTTCATTTCTTTCGAAACGACCAACAAAAAATACACTTCCACTCGTATCTCAAAATACTTTACCACCACAAAAGAAGACTTACCATCCAATCCTGTTAGCAAACTAAACATAGAACTATTGAATTTATATGAATTTCTCAAACCAAAGGATGAAGAAGTAGAAATCAGAGAATTTCTCAGCAATAAAATACTAAAACTACTTGAAGGAATGGGATTTGAGTGTGAAGTGTTTGGTTCTTATTCTATGGAATTGTTTTTACCCACTTCTGACATTGATATTGTCATAAAAAGTAGATTTAAAGAAGAAGTAGGAGAAAATAAAAATAAAAAAAAGAATAACAAAGGGTACACAACTTTAGAAGAAATCAAAAATAAATTAATCAAAGAAAAAATGGCAGAGAATGATGAGATTTTAAATATTTTCAAGGCAAAGGTGCCTCTTTTAAGGTTTATTGACTCTATTTTTGGTATTAAAGTGGATGTTTCTTTGTCAGATGAATATTTTGGAGAGAAATCTTATAAAATTAATTTTGGAGTGGAACATAAAGCTTTTATTGAAGAATATTTGGAAAGGTTTCCTTATCTAAGAGCCTTCATTTTAATTTTAAAACAAATTTTAAAAATAAGAGGGTTAGGGGATGTAAAAAAAGGAGGTTTATGCTCATACGGCCAATTAATGTTACTCATTAATTTTTTTAACTTACATCCATTAATACAAAGTGAAATGATAGATCCTTTCTCAAATATTTCAGTTTTATTCATGGATTTCTTTCAGTATTTTTCATTTAATTTTCCTTATAATTTTAGTATCTCAGAATTTGGTTATAACTCAAAAATATCTGATAGTTACATTTCAATAGAGGACCCTTTTGATTGTAGCAATGATTTAGGGATTACTTGTACAAATGCACACCAATTATTGGATTTATTTGGTCATTTGTATAGGATTATGGCTTTAGCATTGAAAGAAAAACAGAGTAATAAAGATTCATTGATTGGATTATGGGTTCATGTTAGTGATGGAGAAGCTTTGTGGAGAGAAAGGAATATAAAAAAATGGAGACAAATGAGTGTTTGATTAAAAAAATTATATTTTTTAAATAAATCTTTAATTCTATTTCTAACACCCATCAGGACTGGCTAAATTTTCTACTCCCATAGCTTTGGCTACCTTAGTGTAAATATCATATCTCTTTTGTGGTGTTTCACTGCCACCACCTGAACATTCTATTGGCCCATTGATTGCCTTGGTAGTGGCACCAAACTGACCATCCTTAACACCTGCCTCATTTGCTACTCTATTTTTCCAGAACCAGATAGATACGTCGATGGCTATTTTCGGATCCTCTGAAACCTTTTCAGGATTTTTATAAAGTTCGTCATTCATTCCTAATCCTTCGGAGGCTGCTTTGTAGTTATCTGGCCAGGTTAATTGGATAAATCCCCTTCCGTGGTAACTTTTTCCAGGTTCTCCTTGATCAGATCCGTATTGTCCTTGGCATCCGCCGTTTAAACATGCTTGTTCTTCAATTGCTGTTAAACCTGCTGATTCGTGAATTATTTGTGCTAAAAACATAGCTGCCTCGTCTGGTGTGTCAAATTCTGAAGCTACTTTTTCTGCAACTGCATCTAAGTATTCTGGATTAGGGGAGTCTGCTGCTTCTTGAATAGCTTTCTTTATCGTTTCAGAATCAAGGTTACCACCTCCACTGCCTGAAGGCTTTGATCCTCCTCCTCCACCAGAGGGTTTAGAATCTCCACCGCCTGAAGGTTTAGATCCTCCTCCTCCACCCGATGGAGCACTGCCGCCGCCACCACCAGAAGGTTTAGATCCTCCTCCGCCTGATGGAGCACTGCCGCCGCCACCACCGCCAGAGGGTTTAGATCCTCCTCCTCCACCTGATGGAGCACCGCCACCACCGCCAGAGGGTTTAGATCCTCCTCCTCCACCTGATGGAGCACCGCCACCACCGCCTGAAGGTTTAGATCCTCCTCCTCCACCTGATGGAGCACCGCCACCACCGCCAGAGGGTTTAGATCCTCCTCCTCCACCTGATGGAGCACTACCGCCGCCACCACCTGAAGGTTTAGATCCTCCTCCGCCGCCTGATGGAGCACCGCCACCACCACCTGAAGGTTTAGATCCTCCTCCGCCGCCTGATGGAGCACCGCCACCACCTGTTGGAGCACCCGGGGTACCCCCACTACTTGGTTGTTGAGGACCTCCAGCTCCTCCTGAAATCTGGCTACCAGTTCCTTGTTGCATTGGGCCAGTACTACTACCTATTGGTCCTCCTGTACTAGGAGTAGCACCCCCTTTTTGCTGTTCACTATTCTTCTTAATATCCTGCAAAAGTTTGAGCAATTCTTTCATATCTACATTTGGTTGAGCATCGTTTTTACTTTTGCCTGAAGTGTACTCCATTTGGATTTCCTTAGGTTTACTTTCTCCACCTTTACCTGCCTGCGTTACTGTAATAGTTTTGACTTCTTTTTTTGAATCATCTTTTTTATTTTTATCTTCGCCAGCTTTTACTGTAATAGTTTTTACCTTTTTATCTTCTTTATCTTTTTTATCATCCTTCTTTTTATCTTCTTTATCTTTATCTTTCTTTTTATCTTCATCGCCTTCTTTGTCATCTTCTTTATCTTTCTTTTTATCATCCTCTTTATCTTTCTTTTTATCATCCTCTTTATCTTTCTTTTTATCATCCTCTTTATCTTTCTTTTTATCATCCTCTTTATCTTTCTTTTTATCATCTTCTTTATCTTTCTTTTTATCTTCATCTTGGTCATCAGTTTTAGGTTTTTTCTTGTCTTCATTATCTTTATCCTTCTTTTTATCTTCATCATCTTTATCCTTCTTTTTATCTTCATTTTGGTCATCAGTTTTAGGTTTTTTCTTGTCTTTTGGTTTACCTTCGGATTTTTCCTCTTTCTTTTGTTTTTCACCAATTTTTATGATATTTTTAAAGTTCCCGCTTTCTTTTTTAGAACCCTTGCCTTTAGAATCATCTCTATCTCTGATCAAAGTCTTTGTAATTATTTTTACCCCATTTTTAAGTTTGTCCATTCTGCTTTCTTTCGGCGACCCTTTTTCCATTTTCATTTTCGAAGGTTTATGATTATTTCCACCCATAAACCTTTCTCTCAATAATTTTTCAATCGATGCAAAATCACATTGTTTACAAGGATTATCACCTTCCCCTTTTTTATCCTCATCTTCATTCTCATCATTATTTTCTTCTTCCTGGTTCTCATCATTATTCTCTTCGTTCATTTCTTCGTCATCCGAATTAGCTTCATTTTTCTGTTTCGGCGAACAAGACGCAGCTCCATTTTTAATTTTACATTCTGCTTTATCAGGACAAGCAATTATATCCCATTTCTTTTGGATGGTACAGAAATACATTTTGTTATTTTTGCACATACTTGAGCCTGGAGAGCATTCCTCATCATTTTCTTTTGATATGCTTTGTATTAAATATATTAGTAACATTTTGTTTGTTTGTTTTTCTTTCTGATTTAGATTTATGATGCTCTGTTTCAAAATGTTTAACTGTGTTTTGGAAAATTGGCGTAATTTTTCTGTAAATTATGTTTGTCTTTTTAAATGAAACTGTTTTGAAATATGATTTGGTAATATTTGATGATTTAAATTATTTAAATAAAAAAAATATAAATTTTTTTAAAAATAAATTAAAATCATAAAAAAATAATATTTAAATAAAAAAAAATAATATTTAAATCAAATAAAAAATAAATTAAAATATTTATTTTTTTTTATTAAATTATTAAGCCATGAAAAGTAATTTTTATAGAAACCCAAGACGCATAGAAAAGAAGAACGATGCTCTTTCAAGATTACAAGAAATCAGAAAAAGAAAAGAAAAATTATCAGAGATGAAAAAAGATGTATTTTTTAAAACAGGCAATGAATACTTCTTTAAAATGAATTCAACCACCCAAAATTTTAATAAACAACTCATAAAAAAAGAAAATTTGACCAAAAATACTCTCCAAAAAGAATATGTTTACATAAAGAATGAAATAAAAAGATGTAATAATCTTATTAAAAAACATTTACACATTCCTTTAGGAGATCATATATTTTTTTCTGACAAAAGTGAATCTGAGAATATGATTCAGTTTGATAAATCTATGGAAATAATTAATCCTTATAAAGAATATGTAAAGAAATTAGAGAATAGGAAAGGTGTTATTATTGATAAAATTAATTTAATAAATCAAATGAAAAATAAAAAAATAAAATAAATTATTTACTAATTTATTTAACTTACTGATTTTATAAAATAATTTATTTTAATTTTAAAAAATAAAATGTTTAAAAAACAAACATGCATAAAATAAAATTTACTTAAAATCTTCCTCTTCTATGCTCTCTTTCGCACTCCAACAACTTAATGATGTCTCCTTCCCTTACTGGTCCCATAATAGCTCTTTGTATATGCCTACCAGTGTGTAATAATTCTAATTGACAGATGGTAATTGCTCCACCAGAACCAGTCTTGTTCAAAAGTCTAACAACTCTTCCTTCAAACTCAGTCGTTTCTTCAGCCATTTAGGGGTTTATATTTTAAAAATATAAATTAAAAAAAAATAAATAAGTAAAAAAATAAATAAGTAAAAAAATAAATAAGTAAAAAAATAAATAAGTAAAAAAATAAATAAGTAAAAAAATAAATAAGTAAAAAAATAAATAAGTAAAAAAATAAATAAGTAAAAAAATAAATAAGTAAAAAAATAAATAAGTAAAAAAATAAATAAGTAAAAAAATAAATAAGTAAAAAAATAAATAAGTAAAAAAATAAATAAGTAAAAAAATAAATAAGTAAAAAAATAAATAAGTAAAAAAATAAATAAGTAAAAAAATAAATAAGTAAAAAAATAAATAAGTAAAAAAATAAATAAGTAAAAAAATAAATAAGTAAAAAAATAAATAAGTAAAAAAATAAATAAGTAAAAAAATAAATAAGTAAAAAAATAAATAAATACAAAAATAAATAAATACAAAAATAAGTAAAAAAATAAATACAAAAATAAATACAAAAATAAGTAAAAAAATAAATACAAAAATAAATACAAAAATAAATACAAAAATAAATACAAAAATAAATACAAAAATAAGTAAAAAAATAAATACAAAAATAAGTAAAAAAATAAATACAAAAATAAATACAAAAATAAATACAAAAATAAATACAAAAATAAATACAAAAATAAATACAAAAATAAATACAAAAATAAATACAAAAATAAATACAAAAATAAATACAAAAATAAGTAAAAAAATAAATACAAAAATAAATACAAAAATAAATACAAAAATAAATACAAAAATAAATACAAAAATAAATACAAAAATAAATACAAAAATAAATACAAAAATAAATACAAAAATAAATACAAAAATAAATACAAAAATAAATACAAAAATAAATACAAAAATAAATACAAAAATAAATACAAAAATAAATACAAAAATAAATACAAAAATAAATACAAAAATAAGTAAAAAAATAAATACAAAAATAAATACAAAAATAAGTAAAAAAATAAATACAAAAATAAATACAAAAATAAATACAAAAATAAATACAAAAATAAATACAAAAATAAATACAAAAATAAATACAAAAATAAATACAAAAATAAATACAAAAATAAATACAAAAATAAGTAAAAAAATAAATACAAAAATAAATACAAAAATAAATACAAAAATAAATACAAAAATAAATACAAAAATAAATACAAAAATAAATACAAAAATAAATACAAAAATAAATACAAAAATAAATACAAAAATAAATACAAAAATAAATACAAAAATAAATACAAAAATAAGTAAAAAAATAAATACAAAAATAAATACAAAAATAAATACAAAAATAAATACAAAAATAAATACAAAAATAAATACAAAAATAAATACAAAAATAAATACAAAAATAAATACAAAAATAAATACAAAAATAAATACAAAAATAAATACAAAAATAAATACAAAAATAAATACAAAAATAAATACAAAAATAAATACAAAAATAAATACAAAAATAAATACAAAAATAAATACAAAAATAAATACAAAAATAAATACAAAAATAAATACAAAAATAAATACAAAAATAAATACAAAAATAAATACAAAAATAAATACAAAAATAAATACAAAAATAAATACAAAAATAAATACAAAAATAAATACAAAAATAAAACAAAAATAAAATTAAAAAATAAAACAAAAATAAAATTTAAAAATAAATACAAAAATAAAATTAAAAAATAAATAAAAATAATTAAAATTTCTTTTATTTGACAAATTTAAAATAATTTTTTATCAAATATCTTTTTATACATCAAAAGTAAACAAAGCATGTTCATTTATTTAAATCACACAGACTTAGTAGGTAAAGGATTCTTGTCATTCTTCATATCAAAACAGTTCAATTTAGAGATACACGGCAAAGAAACAACAATTCTTTCTCTATCATCTGTTTATAAGCATATAGGACTGGTAAGAGAAGTGTTAGACTCTCAATTTACACTAAGGTTGTACGAAAAGGATGTCCTTTTAGAAGAAATCATTGTTAAACTCACAGATATTCCATTTTTAGATGAAGAAATAGAAACAAAGAGTGTAAAAATTAATAATTCACTTTGCAGAGGCAGTTTTTACATTTATAAATTTAGGTATGATGGTTTTACAGACTTAGAAAATCTTTTTTTAAAAAAGAAGACCACTTTTCTTACCAAATCATGTGATAACAGAAGAATAACTTATTACAGTGAATTTTATTCTACAGATTCACTTTTTAGGTTTGGAAATAAAAGACAAGCCAAAGAATTTCCATTTGGTTGGGAAAGAAGAATCATTAACAACCAATTGGTTTATTTGGATCACAACACTAAAACTACTTCTTTTTACATTTTTAATAGAAATATTTTACCAAACATGGCGATAAAAAGTATTTTTAAGATAAAATTAGAGGCAAACAGAAAAAATACCCTTTTGTCTGTTAGGAATGCTTTATTAGAAAAGGAATATTCACTTTCTGACAGTGAATTGTCAGTAAAATTTCAAGATGAAATTGGGGATGGTGTTGGTGTTTTGAGAGATTTTTTTAGTTTATTAGGTTTAGAACTAAAAAAGGATGTGAGATTGGAGTGTATTAATGGTTTTATTGATTTAAATCACAATTACAAATTCAAATCAAATGAAGATTGTGATTTTTTAAGGGTGTTAGGGATTATTTTAGGTATTTCTTTGGCCAACAAATGTACTTTAAATTTAAAGTTTAGCTTAAATTTCTTAGAAAGTATTTCTAATTTACAATTTTCCATTTGTAAAATACAAGACACCGCAATTCAAAAGTCATTTTTACAAATTAAAAGGAAAGAAATCAGTTTAGAAGAAGCAAAAGAAATATTCTGTTTAGATGAGAATGTACCAACCGATTTAGACACTTTTATCAATTATTTGTTAAGGAATACATTTTATACACCGAGAGAAGAGGCTTATAAAGTCATTCAAAAATCTTTATCTCCTTTTTTAAGGAATGAAGTAAACAGCTATGAGCTGTTTTATTTACTTTACATACCAGAACTGAGCTGCGATGACCTTTTTAGGGTCATAAATTTACAAAATTGTTCACCAACAACCAAAGAAATAATATTCTTGAAAGAAATATTAAAAGATGATCATTTAAGAATGAAATTTATAATATTTGCGACTGGCGAATCATCAGTGCCAGAAGATGATGTGATTATTTTAGAACAGTGTGATGTTTTTAATTATTATTTTAGTGCTACTACTTGTAATAAGAATGTTAAGATGGGAATGTATAATAGTAAAATTGATATGGAGAGGATATTAATAGCTTCTATTAGGAATATGGAGTTTAGAATTGTGTAAATAAATCATAAATGAAGAAGTAAGCTTTTATTAAAAAATTCTTGGGAATAAGTTAATTTTATTTTTAAATTATAAATTAATCTTTCTTTTAACAAGCACAAATACTAAAGATATTATGGGAGTATGAAGTAAGCTTAAATAAGTTATTAGAAACATAATGATTTATTATTCTACTATAAAAGTATTTTTAAATTTTATATATTTTGTATCACTAATAGAAAAAGACAATGTTTAATTACATTTTATAAGTGGTAGTGTAAAAAATTATGATTTAATATTTAGACAATCTTTATTCTATAATTGGAAAATATAATTTAAACTGAAGGTTTATTATAAAATTTATGATTATATTAAAAACACACTTAAAAATAAGTTATGTCATTGTGGAGGTATCTTTAAATACAAGCCTTTTACTTCTTTGTTAAAATTATTTTTTATTAAAATTATATTCACCCATATTTATTTAATTATTTTTACATAAATCATTTTGTTTTCCCTTTATTGATGTCAAGAAACCATGTCAGAAGTTTCGACAGTCATTTAAATTTATTAGAAATTTTATTATATGTTTATTAGTTTTATATTTGTACAAGCATTGAACTTTAATAATATTTGTTTCTTATGGATAGAAAAAGATCTTTTGCTATAACAATATTTATATACATATCATTTATATGATTTTTATAATTTTTACAAGTATGATTCTAATTATGTTAGAGGAAAAGGTAAATCACTATTTTAAAAGAATAAGCTGAGTAAACAAAGTATAAATTTCTTATGTACAAATTTTATGCACTGAAAAATTTATCCTTGCATTCTGATTTTTCAATTTTTTATAGAATCAAAAATGATGAAAACCAAATATTTCTTTAAATATATTAACGTAACTTACACTCAACAAAAACTTTTGTTTCTATTTTTAGTTTGTTTATTATTTTAAAAGATGTTATCGTATATGTTATTTATTTATACTTTAATTAAGATTCATTATCACAATAATATTTACAGAATGTTTATAAAAAACTTAAAACCTGAAAGTACCAAAATAAAATTATACTTATTTTATTTCCCTCTTTTTTGGGAATTTAAAATATATAAGAAAAATAAATAATGGGTAATTTTATGTATTTTAATAATAAAAAAGAAACAGAAAACTTAAAAAGGCGTGCAGAGGAGATGCAAGACAGCCAAAGAAGAGTATTTTTATGGGTTAATATCTCTACAGTGTTCAATGCATACGACATCATGTCAGTTTATAAACATATTTTACAGAAATAAACTAAAAATACCTTTTTTAACTATAATACCATTTCTTAAAGTTAAACAATATTTATTAAACAATCTGATAATGTCTTTTTTAATTAAGTCTGACTTATTTATAATTATTTAAATTTAAGATTAGAAACTTAAATCATTTTTTAAAAAAATAGATTCTTTTTTATAAATTTTTAGATTAAAAAAACAATTTAATTTTGAAAATTTTTATTGAATGTTTGTCGTTAATTCTTGTTTAAAATCTTTCAATAATAATTTTAATTTTTTAATAAGATTTTATATTCTTCTCTTTTGTGAAAAATTGTTATCCAAAAAAATAATTTATTAAATATAAATAATTTATTTATTAAATATTAATAATTTTTTACCGCCCAATCTTAAGATTACGTTCTTCATTAAAATTTATTTCCCTCCTTAACCAAAAATATAAAAACCCAATTCAAAAAATAAAATGCTTTCCTTCTTAAACAATGACATAATAAAATTACTTCTATTCATAAACTTAATACTAACCTTAACATTCCTAATAACATTTCTAATTTATAAACTAATACACCCTTACTTACTAAAATTAGAATCATTATCAGATTTACTAAAACATACCAATTTTCCTGATCAAAGTATCAAAATAAAAGGTAAGATTACCAGGGTTATAGATGGTGACACTGTCAAATTTAGTTATAAACCTTTGTTTGGTGAATATGGCAAAGAATTAACTTTAAGATTGATGGGCATAGATGCACCAGAAGTAGCATTTAGAAATAAGCCAGGTCAGCCATTAGGCGACATTTCCAAAAAATTTGTTGAAGAGAAGTGTCTTAACAAGGTTGTTAAGGTTAATTTAGTTGATATTGACAGGTATAACAGGATAGTTGCTAATATCTTTGTTAAGAAAGAGTCTCTTTCTGTTTTATTGGTAAGAAATGGGTTAGCATTTGTTTATAGAGGAGTAGGTAAGTTTGATAACCTTAAAGATAAACTTGTTTATGAAGAGAGTTTAGCTAAAGGTAAAAGGATTGGTATTTGGAAGATTAAGATGGAGTATCCTGGAGAGTTTAGGAAGGAAAATGTTGTGAATGTTTGATTGATTATTAAACCTATTTTATTCTCAAATTCTCAATTATTTTATACCTAAAATAAGAAATGTAAATTTAGTTAAAATATGAAAAAATAACTGATTTATTTTTTTGTGATTTATTAAATAATTAAAAATATGAAAAGAAAAGTTATAACAAAAGAAGTAAGCATAAAAAATTAATTCTTTAATTTAAATCTTAAATTTTTTTAAAAATTTACATGAAGATTGATAATAAAAAATTTAAAAAGAAAATTTAATCTAAAAAATTAATTAAAATGTGTTATAATCATAAAATAAATTATTATTTTAATGTATTATATTTTTTAATTTAAATTTGAGTTCAATTAAAAAGGAGAGAAAATTTACTAATTTAAAATCTTCTTACCTTAAACACTTGAAATTCAGTATTCATCAGAATACAAGAATAAAATTATAAATTATTTTACGATTATAACTTATTTTATTACAATAATATTAAATAATTTCATTTAAT
The DNA here is from genome assembly GCA_020423425.1 of Chrysopa pallens. Taxonomy (NCBI): domain Eukaryota; kingdom Metazoa; phylum Arthropoda; class Insecta; order Neuroptera; family Chrysopidae; genus Chrysopa; species Chrysopa pallens. The sequence goes on along the minus strand of CM035597.1, from coordinate 203,199 downwards.
GATCTTAACACAAATAAATAAAATAATACTATTTTATAACCAATTATAAAAAAATAAATTATATTTTTAATATTTTAATATATTAATTTTATATTTTATATTTTTAATATTAATTTTATATTTTTAATATTTTAATGAAGAAAAAGAAACAAAATAATTTATTAAACCAATTAACATATCTTTTTAACATATTGTCGTGACTCCCGGTCACGTGACTAAAACTTTTGTTTTTATTTTTTATTTGTTTATTATTTTTAAAAGATGGTAGCATATGGGTAATTTATTTAATTTAATTTAAACTTTACTTTTTCTAGAAAAATTAAAGATAAATCCTTTAATTGGGATTCATGATCACAATAATATCTTATAAATTAGCACCACTCAAAACACCTTACATACACAAATTATTAGCATTATCAAAGAAATATCAGATAAGATTGAGTAAACAAATAAAAAGAAGCATTTGTAAAAAGTGTAAATCTATTCTTATAGCTAATCTTAATTGTGAGAGTAAAGTGGAGAGAAAAAGGGAAGGGATGTGTTTGATTACTGTTTGTTTTATTTGTAAGAATGAAATTAAAATAGTTTATCAGAATAAAATAAATAAATAATATTTAATAAATAAAAAATAATATTTAATATTTATTATTTAATTTAATAAAATAAAATAAATAAAAAATAATATTTAATATTTATTATTTAATTTAATAAAATAAAATAAATAAATAAATAAATTAATAATTAAAAAATATTTAATAAATAAAATAATTAATATTTAATTTAATAAAATAAATAAAATAAATAAATTAATAAATTAATATTTATTATTTAATATTTAATAAATAAGAAATAAATAAAATAAATTAATTATTATTTAATAAAATAAGAAATAAAATATTTTTATTAAAATATTTTAATAATTTACTAAAATAGCCAAATGAAAAAAAATTCTCTTATGATAAAAAAATAATACCCCATGTTTCTTCTACTAATAAACCTAATACATTCACTTATATTAGTAGAATACAAAGAATGTTTATACATTTACACAAATGATTATAAATTCATAACTAAGAAAGAACTTTCTTCTTTTTACCACAAAGAACTGTCATACCCACAAACATCTATCCAGTACACCAAAAAGAATTACCAAATCAGAGAAACTTGTTTTTTTGAGGGGGAAGGGAATATTTTACCATTCAAATTGGCTAATCAGATTTCTTTGAGTAATAAAGCATTTATTGATGGTTTATTTGTTAAGGATGATTATTTATGGCATAAGAATGTTAGGTTATTTTATTTGAATGATGTTTCTAAACCAATTTACTTTAACAATGTTATGATTTTATTGTCTTACACCCAAGAATTCATTTCTTATATGAATATCTTTTTTATTTTAAAAAAGAGAAATATTTTATTGACTGACTTATTTTCATTTTATAAAAAAGAGCTTTGTACCACCAATGTTGTTGGAGTGAACCATTGTGACAAAATGATTGATAAATTGGATGGAATACACATTACTTTTAAGTATAACAATGTTAACTTGTTGTACACTTTAGGAGTAAAGAAAAGTAATTTACTTTCTTTACCAATAAAAAAAATAAAAAGAAAAAGAAATCTTTTTTTTCTTCTTCCTTTTATTTTTCCAATATTATTTTTCTTAAAAAGAAAGAAAAAAATATTTTATAAAGGAATGAATTATAATTTATATTTTTCTACCTTTAACAATAAAAAAGTGATTATTAAGGAATACAAAGAAAAAGATTTCTTTGAGAAAGAAGAAAGAATATTAAGTGATGATAATTTAAGTATTAATTTTCTTTATAAGAAAAATAAATTAGTAATATTTGAGTACAGTGATTCATTCTTAGAAGGAGTGAATGATTTTGTTAGTTTTAGTTTTGATTTAAGTAAATTACTTTCTATGCTTAAGAAATATGATTTAACTTATACTTCATTAGATCATATTAATTTAAGAGTAAAGAATAATAAACCTATTTTACTGAATTATGATAAAGAAAGCATACAAGAATATAAAAGTAAAGAAATATTAGAAGAAGAATTAAAGATTAATAATATTATTATTAAGGATGAAGAGTGTTACTCTGATAAATTTATTTCTTCTTCTTTCTTTTTCACTAAAAATATAAATAATTGGGAAAATGAGATTATTTTTCAGTTAGGAATAATAATTCATAAATTAATTTATAAGAAACATCCTTACAATGTAAATGAAGACAGTGTAGAAAATAACATAAAAAAGGAATTAAGAGAACCTGTTAACAGACTTATTCCTTGTGACTTTTTAATAAGAAGTTGTTTACAAAAGAAACTTACCTTAAATCAATTATTGGTACACCCTTTTTTTTGGTCGTACGAGAAGAAATTTCTATTTCTTGCTAGTTTATCAGACGTATTAGAAAAGAAAGATTTAGTTTCTGTTAAGTTGTTTAAAAGATTAGAAAGAAACAAACACCACATTTTTACTGGTGAATGGATTGATTATTTAGACAGTGTCATTTACAAAGACCTTTTTTCTTTAGAGAGTACACTAACACTGTACAAGGATTACTTAGGGCTATAAGGAATAAAGGAAGGCACTATGTAGAATTACCTGTGCCAATTAAAAATATTTATAAATCTTTTCCTGATGGATATATGTCTTATTATGAGAGTAAGTTTGATGGATTAATTATGATTTCTTATATTTCAGGTATGATTGTAAGAAGTGAGGATGTTCTTAAGAATTTTTATAATGTCACTAATTAAATGTTTATTATTTACTTTCTTTTGCTTAATTCACTTAATATTATTTATTTCACTTAATATTATTTATTTCACTCAATATTATGTATTTTAATATAATTTATTTAATTTAGGTTTTATTTTGATTTAATATGTATTTTAAGTTTTACTTAATATTATTTGTTTTATTTCATTATTTTAAGTTTTACTTAATTTGATATGTGTGTTTTATTATAAATGATTCTTTTAACTTATTAATTCTTTCTATTAAATATTCATCATAAATATTCTCTTTTAACCTGTCAAGTAAACAAAAATACTTTCTAATATCAAAAAATAAACTAATTTTCTCAAACAAACATAATAAATTTACATTTGTAGTATTCTCAATTATCAGATCAAAATCAATATTCCTATTCTTACATTCTAAAATAACACTTACCTTTTTGGTTATGTCTTCTGATTTACTGATTATTTCTACCAAAAATATTAAACTATTTTCTGATAATTTGTTAAGTGGTAATAAATTATTGTAACATTCTTCTTTGTTTAGTAAAATAAAAAATAAAATGTTTATGTTGTAAAAATTTTGTGATGGTTTATGATCTTTTTTTATGAATTTATTGTACATTTTTTGTGTTTTCTTTATGATTTGGTTATTAAATGAGAAATTAAAAAAGCAAAATAAAATTAAAAAAATGTTTTCGTTGCTATTTTTAATTTTGTAAAGTAAATTTGTTAATTTTATAAGTAAATTACTTCTATGATTGTATATTTCTATTATTGTATTATAAATTACTTTACTGAGGAAATTTCTTAATTCTTTTGGTACTTCTTTTATTTTAATTTGGTTTACAATTTTATAAATCAAATTACCTCTTTCATGCACTGATAAATCAGAAATAAATAATAAACTGATAAATACCTTTAAAATATAAATATTTACCTCAAACTTATTAATAAATAAATAAACTATTTCTGTTAATTTAGGACTGTTTGTTAAGTAAAGTACTTTCATTAATTTTATAAACAAATGTTTGTCAGTTAAATTGTTAAATAAATTTGTAACTGAAATATGATTGGTTAGTTTGGTGTATAATATTATTTTATACTTTAAAATGGAATAATCTTCTATAAATTTGATTTTGTGGTCTAAATTATTTGCTTTGGTTAATTGGTTAATTTCTAAATAACATTTATAAGTCAAAGTATCAAAGAAAAAAGAATCTTCTAAATTAATTTGGTTATTTTCATAAAATTCTATTATTTTATTGTATTCTTTTTTACTAAACAATAAAGAAAAATATTGTTTTGTTAATGTTGGATCTTCTTTGCAATCATAAAAGGTTGTTAAGTTATTTAATTTAATATTTTTAATAATACCATTGTGTTTATCTGACAAAACTGATTTATTTTCATTAAATAAGGTAATTAATTTTTTAAATAAATTTACCTTGTTTAATATAAGACAGTTAAAATACACTTGGTAAAATAAATTAGGATCATTTATACATAAATCAAAAATATCATTCATGCTGACTTTTTCAAAACAAAAAAGATTGGGTTTTAAAAATATTAAAATGTCATCTGACACATTTACTCTCTCAAAAACTAACTCAAAATTATTAAGAATTATTTTAATATTGTCAGAATTATCTCTTTTTAAAAACATTTCTACTACCAAATCTAAAAAAACACTTAATTCTTTACAGTTATAAAGAATATAAACAAGATTAAACAGCTCTTTAAAGCAACTTAATTGAGTTATGTTTATGATTTTTAATGCATAAAATAATAGAACAGAATTTTGTGATTCAAAAATTTTTTGACAGATCTCAAAAAACAAAATTTTACCAAAATTTTGTATATACAAACAAATTTTTGTGTTCAAAATTTTATAAAATTTGTCATGACACAGTTCAAACAAAACTGCCAAAGCGTTTTCTAACAGCTCAGTAAAATATTCTTTCTCCTCTTTTGTTAAAAAAAGTGTTTTTAACAAATTAGAAAAGGTTTTAACACTTTTCAAGGCATATTTTAAACTTTTATCTTTTTCCTCTAAGTAGAGATAATCGACTGCTAAAGTAACTTCTTTGTGTAACTGGTTGTCACAATCATCTATTTCTTCTATTTTTTTAAGTATGTCTAAGAATCCTTCGTTTCTTTCTTTTCTTAAATTCAACTCATCGATCAATTCATTGTAATTCATGCATCTAAGAAATTTTACCTTATAAATCTTAAAAATATTTTTATCATAATTTATTTATAATAACTCTCCTTCTACTAAAGAGAAATCAGCACCGGCAGCAAAATTTCTTACTCCTTTAAAGTTCAATTTTGTTGGAGAAAGCTTATCATCTTCAAAACCATTCTCACCAAAGTTAGAAGCACCAAAAGTATAAAGCTCATCCTGAGTTTTGAACAAAACAAAGTCCATTTTACATTTTATATCTTCCACTTCTTTTGTCACATAAGAAAAGTTTTCAAAATTTGATTTTTTACCTAACCCTAACTGACCATCCTTATTCATCCCTAAAGAATATAATAAATCATCTATCAATAAATAAGTAGTATAAGATCCACCAATAATCTTACAAGTATTTTCCCTGGATAATTCTTTTATCTCAAATGGTAAATTTGTTTGGTTTGAATTATCTAACCCTCTTGCATAAACATTCAAATTTTTAGTGATAAAAACTAAATGACTGGCACCACAGCCAAAGAATTTTACCTTCGTAGAAATCAGCTTAGGTACTAAAGATTCTTTATTTCTCATAGTGTAATCTCTTATTTGATTAAAGTCATTGTTACCAATTGCATACAAATCATTATTGTTTGTGTGGATGAGTAAGAAATCCTTTCCTGCCATGATATCCTTTACTCTTGACATAACTGGGATTGGCATAAAAGAATTCTTGGTTGATTTTGTTAAACCAAAAACACCACGTGAATTTCTAAAAGTACCTGTGATGAATAAATGCCCTTTCTTTGTTAGGAAGGCAGAGAAAGATCCTCCTGCTTGGATCTTTTTTATTTCTACTTTCTTCTGAAATTGTACTTTACCATTCTTAATGACTATGTTCTTGTAATCCATAAACCTGCCAGTCACAACCTTAGGAAACTTTACCTCTAAGAAGTCTTCTTCATTTCCTTCTCTCCCAAGCTGACCATCATCATTACATCCCCAAGAAAAGAGACCTTGATCTGTCAAGGCAAAGGAGTGTAAGTACCCTGTTTCTAGAGTTATGATCTTCTTATCCTCAAAGAATGCTATCTTCTGAGGTACACAAGTATTAATTACATCGCTAGATCCGAATTGAAAAGAGACATTAGAACCAAATGCAAACAAAGACATGGGTAAATTTTTTTATTTTTTTAAGAAATTTATTTTTCACAAAAATTTTCGGAAATCTTTAAAAAAGGAGAGCTAAGAAAAAGAAAATTTAGATTTTTTATAAACAAATTTATTTTTTAAGAACAAATTTTAAAAAATTAAAAATTAAAATAAAATTTTTAAAAATTAAAAAAATAAAAAATTAAAATAAAAATTAAAATTCAAATTTTAAAAATTTAAATTAAATTAAAAATTAAATTAAAAATAAAAATAAAATTAAATTAAAAACTAAAATTAAAAATTCAAATTAAAAAATAAAAAATAAATTAAAAATTTTAAAAATTAAATAAAAATTAAAAAATAAAAATTAAAATAAAATTAAAAATTAAAATATATTAATGACTTCTTATCATTTACATACCAGTGAAAAAATAAACTTAGAACTTACACTTTTCTCAGGGCAAATATTTTCATTTAAAAAAACAGGAGAGAATACTTTTACAGGAGTATTTAAAAACAAAATAATTACATTTTACCAGAAAAATGAAGAAGTATTTTATGATTATGAACATGAAATGCAACAAGAATTAGAAATCTTCTTTACTTTAGACATAAAATACATTTCTCTTTTGAATTTTTATAAATCAACTTGTAAAGAATTTAATTTTGAGTACACAGGGCTAAGATTGTTAAGGGTAGATTTATTAGAATGTATTTTTAGTTTTATTTGCTCAACTAATAACACAGTTAAGAGGATTACTAAAATGGTAAATTATTTGTTTAGCAAAGGAGAATTCTTAGGAGAAAAAAACGGAGAAAAATTTTTTAAATTTCCAAAATTAAATTTGCTGATTGACTCAGAAGATTTAAAAAATAAAAAATTTGGTTATAGAAGTGAATACATAAGTGAAGCAGCTAAAGGATTATTAAATATTTATGAGGATGTTAATTTGTTAAGAGAGAAATGTTTAAATGAGAATTTTCTTGTTTCGTTTAAGGGTATTGGTAACAAAGTGAGTGATTGTATTAAATTAATGGGACTTAATAAGTTTGATACAGTTCCTATTGACACACATGTATTTAAATCTATAAAAATATTATTTAAAGTGAGTGGTAAATTAAGCAAAAAGACTTATTTCTTCTACCAAGATCTTTTTAAAAATAAGTTTGGGGAATATTGTGGTATTGCTCAATTATACATTTTTAGAGAAATTATGGATAAAAGTAATAAAAAAAATATTGAATAGTTTAATTATATCAATATTTTTTAAAAATCTTTTTACCTTAAACACCTGATAATGAGTCAGAATACAACAGAATGTAACAGATAAAATAAATAAAAAATTTTTATTATTAAAACATTATTTTTATTTAATATTATGTTTGTAGTTATTTAAAAATAAATCTTTTTTACTGTTAGAGGGGTTTAAGTACTTAAAATGGGATGTTTCATTTATATAATGGTAGTATTTACAAAATAAAGTATTTTATATTATAATCAGTCTATGTATTTAAAGGTGTTGAGGATTTTCGAGACTTGTAAAATAACTAAACAAAAAATATATAACCATTTTTATGATTCAATTATGAATATTTACTTGTTAAATCAAAAAAATTTTGTTTGTGAATCAAATATGAATTTATTTATTGAAAAAATGATCAAAATTTATGTATTTCTACATCTTCTTCTAAAAAAACAGAAGTGGAATTTTCTTAAGTTTGCAGTTAACTTCAAACCAAATTCAAATCAATAAATACATATTCTTAGCAGATTTGTTATACTAAATGTTTACCTTTGTAAAAAGTTAAAATTTAATCTTTTTTTATTTTTGTTACATCCTAAGGGACATAACAAAAACACTAAATGATTTAAATAAATAGATTCAAAGGTTTTCTTATTTTAATTATTTAAATTGTTTTTTGAATTGAAATATTTCATTGGCTCCTCTTTTTTATTTATTTATATACTTTTTTCAAAAATAAATAATAATTATTGTAGGAGTTAAACCATAAATGTTTGTTAGATTATAGCAATTTTTAATGAGTTTCTAAAATTTTTTTAAAAAACTTAGAATTTAATTATCAGTTTCTCGCTTAAGTGGTTTGTAATTAAAAATTTTTAGTAAAGTTCAAATTTTTAAAGTAAAAAATTAACAAGACAATCAAGAGAAGATATTATTTTATTTCATGACTAAATTCATCAAAACTCACTAAAATTTATTTAGGATTCAAATATTTTAATATTTTTTTGTAGAACTTTGCCTCTTTTTCTTTAAAACACTTCATAATATCATCTTTCGGCTGGCTATTTAATTCAACTTCTTGAGAATATTTATAAAAATTCTCAAGAATTATCTTATATTGGAAATCGTTTATTGTTTCTATAAACTCTGAAAATTTTTTGATCCTTGGATAAGATAATGTCATCACATCAATTTGAGATTTTGTAAAGTATATTGTTATTTTTTTCATTTTAAAGTTTAAAAACTCTATCTTTGAAATTTTAAGATTTAAAAACCAAAATTCATCAAAATCCAATTGACGAAAAATATCTTTTCTTCTTACTCTCAGAAAATTTATAAATAAATGTAACAGTATCTGAATTTCTACATTTTTATTTAAGTATTTTTTATAAACCTGTGTGTATGTGATATAAAGAATAGCTCTTGTTGTTAAAATAAATTTGCTGAACAATTCTGATTCAAAAAAATTATTGTTTGAATTTCTTTTTGTTTTGTGTAAATCAATTAATAAGTTTCTTTTGAGTAATGAAAACTTAAAAATAATATAATTAATTACCGCGAAAACTTGTCTATAATTATTAAAGCTCATTTTGGAATGATCGAACTGTGAAATTAAGTATATTATTTCTGGAAACAAGTATAATAACACTCTGTTCTTTTTTGGCATAAAAAATTTACATAAATCAAATTTAAAAATTTCTATTATTTCTTGTAAGCTAAAGTTTCTAAACTCTTTTTGAATTTTGAATTTCATTGCAAACCCAGTGAATAATTCTTTAAAATTTTTAATCATATCTTCTAAAAAAGTATTAAATAAAAATAAGCAATCTTGTTCTTTTTTAGATGATTGAATATTTGCTTTCTTTAAAATTTCTAATCTGAAGGGAGGATTCAATACGTGATCTAAGATATAATCCTTTATAAAATTATTTATAAAACAGTATGATGGACTTTTTTGATTCTTAATGTATCTTTCTAACATCTTGCCTTTTATAAATTTGGCTTTGAGAGCTAAGATGCAATAATAAAACCTAAAAAGAGAGTCTTTTTCTATTTCTCTGGTTATCTTACAAATTTTGAATGGTTTAAATAATCCAGATTCTATTTTATACATAGTTTTGCTATTAATAGACAAAGTTCTCATTTTGTCAAGACGAAGAATATATAGATATTTTTCTAATAATTTATTACACAAAGTCAGATGAGTATCAAATGTATAATTTGGTTCTTTTGAAGTGATTTGGTCTTCAGATAAGGTTTTTGTTGTAGAATAGGATCCTCTGATTTCTTCATCAGTTTCTAGAAAAATATTATCTTTTTGAAAAATATCTACTATATCTTCATATAAAATGTCTATTTTGGTATCCTCTGGAGTATTTTTTTGATTTGTAATGTTTGAATTAATTCTCATACTTCGAAGAGCTTCGTCTTCATCCATCAATTTTTTATTCAATTCAATAGTGTAATCTAAAGTTTGATTATTATTTTTTGTGTCACACAAATTAGATTTCATACACTTTGGAATAGAAATAAAAGGATGAAATTTTAAATATTTTACTTCGGGCTCTAAACCATTATTTCCATCTAATTCTGCGATCTCAAGATTTCTTTTAGAGGCCAAAACTATTAATATATCAATGCAAATAAACATTTAAAGGGTATAAATTTGACTATTACAATTTATATTTAGATAAGGATACAAAATTATTTGTACCAATTCTTATCAAATTTTCATTTAAAACTTATGTTATATAAAATATTGTCATATCCTAGCAAGGTTCCAAAGAATATACAGGCTTACAATGAAGTTTTTAGTGAGATTCTTAGAATGATTAAGAAAGATTAGACAAGTAATTTCTTAGAACCTCTCGGATAAAAAACAATAGTAACAATTTTTATTTAATAGTAGAAGTCTAGACTATTATGAATATTTTAATTTAAAGAAAGTTTAGCCTTAAAATACAAAAAAAAGAGAATTTAATTTATGAACCTCTCATATTTGATTTTTAGTATCTGGTCTAAAACAATAATTCTTATCTTAATTAAATATATTCTAGTTTAAGAAAAAATACATTTTAAATTTAACTCGAAACACCATGGTTCGAGGGAACCTCAGCTCAATATTACATTCAACAATATTTTTACTAATCAAAAAAATTAGCTTTCGTTGTAATCAATTAATGGTAAAAAACACTAGGTATTTCAACTTGTTTTGTAAAAAATATAATAATTCGTATCTTTGTCATTAGAAATATTTTTCCTAACAACAATATAAGTAATGTATTATAAATATTATCTTTATTTTTACAAAATATTTTGACAAATATGTCTCAGCTTAAAAACTTTAGATTGATTTACCAATAATTAGACAATAAAGAATATTTAATTAGAAATTATGAGGGATAACGTTCTATTCCTAAACTAAAATTAAATTTAAAAACCAAAGTTTAAAATAATATTCTGTGGTGCGAAAGTACATGATTATGGCTATAACAAAAAAATATAGAGGTTTATATGGTTACTATTAAGAGAAAATATTCCTTATAAATATTATTATGAGGTTATAAAGAATAACTGGACGGATCATTACATATTGAAAAGTAGTTGATTGAAATGAGGTAGCTTCAGTGACTAAATTCTGCAAGTTAAGGTAAACTTAAGCAGTAAAAAGAGTGAATGGGCGGGGTTTAGCGGGTGAATTGTTCGCAGTGTCTTGCGCTATACAGTACGGCTTTGTTTCGACACAAAAAATATATTTTTTTGACCCAAAACTTAATAATTTAAAAATAATTTAACTATTATCTAAATTCGATTCGAAAATTATTGAAATAATATCTAAACATGTATCTAAATAAAAAAAACTAAAATTTTAACTAATTATTCTCGATTTTACCTCTCTTTCTAAGTTGGTTCTTAAATCTAATATACACTGAAGTTCTCTATTATACTCCTCAATTTTTTGTCGCGTGTGTATAAACTTGCAAATAATAAGGTGTGAAAGTCCATTCCTTCAGTTGAAATTACCAAGCCAAGTTTTTAAATTATTTATTGTTCTTGGTATATTAGTTTTCACACTGTTGTAACAAGAATAAAATTTTATCAAAAGCAAAGGGTCCTTATAGGTTCTACTGTTTTTACCATAATGTCCAACGAAATTGTTTTCTAAGTATTCCAAGAATTATATAATACTCCTCTCTTCTTTGTAGTTAAATTTTTTCGTAATGAAAGCATATACTTGTAGTACATTTTCTGTCGGTACGAAGGCAAGTGATAATAAATTACTTATAAATCTTTTAAAATTTTCACCATGCATGTATAATGAATTCAAACCAAGAAACTGTAACCTCGCCATAGCACCTGCTTGAAGTATAACATAAACCCATAGATTGGAGCGTTATAAAAATGTTTTTTTGTATATATTTTTCGGACCCATTCTAAAATCTGTTATAATGTACTGAATCTTAAATTTTTTCAAATTAAATATAAGATTGAGGGCTTTTAAATAAGGGTTTTCTATTTTTTTCATAGGAATATAAATAATAGGCACAATATAAAGATATATTGCATGTTGAGAATATATAATTGATAAAACTCACGAATTACTGATTTAGACGTTCCGTTTAAAATTATCATTCTTGTTTCATTCATAATTTCGTTGCTTTATCAGTATAAAAAATCAAAATTCTTTCTCATCAAAAACTCCACTATCATATTGTAAAAAGAGCTCTCCGATTAGAGTTTTGTGTAAAGTTTCTGGAATATCACTTAGGGAGTTTTGTTTGTAATTATGAACGTTGTTTAGTTTTAAGGTAATCAAATCTTGCATGGATTTATACTTAGGTAGAAGTTATATGGTATAATTAGGTGCCATAGCGGCCTCGCTCGCCTTCCTATTGTTTTTGAAATAAATACGTCTCTCTGAATTCATCATTTATTTAAAGTTTTAATTTAAATGTTTTTAAAGGGGAAATAGATAATACGTTCAAAAATTAAAAATCCTATACCAGCTCCTTTAACTCCTTTATTGGCGTCTTCTGAACATCCAACATGGTATTATCTTCTTCTATGCTTGTGATGTTGGTTATCAAATCTATTGTGTTTTTATTTGTTGTTCTCCCCATTTCATATATTTTGCGTAATGTAAGAAGTTTAAATGGTTCACATTTTCTAGCTCTGTTGTTGTGTTGTCCCTATAAAAAAGTGTATTTAAAATGTCTGTTACAATTTTTCAATTGTAAGTCCTAATTTTGCATCTCCAATGTTTTTGGTCTGCTTCCTCTTTGCTTAAGTTATATACATAGTCTTGGCTAATATGCATCGAATTGTTTCGTTTAAAGGCTATAGATTTAAATTCCATTAAAAATATGAGGATAAATTGTTTTTTTACATAAGTATATAAATAATTTATTTTTTTAAACATATTAATAATTTTTAGTCTTTTAGTCGTAAAAAAAGCCTCAAGGGATGGCAAACTTACGCAGTTAACAGAATGCAGGGGTTGGTTTGTCGGGTTAATTCCTCGCAGTATCTTGCGATGTGCCCATTTGTGTAGAAACATATTTCGCCATATTTTTTTTAGTAAATAGATATTTTACTTGTTATATAACAGTTATAGCAAAAGATTCTAGCATGGATTTCTTATCATTAGGCAGCAAAAAAAGCAACGAGATAGCTGTATAAGTTGAAGATAAAACTAGTTAAGAAAATATTATTGAGGGCTTCAAACAGAATAATTATTAATATCTCTACAACAAAAAAATGATTCAAATATATATTCTGTTTAAAAATTCGGGACAAGACTGGGATATTAATCTTGTTCCAATCATAAATTTATTCTACTCACGTCTGTTGATGTAAATTATATATTTAAGATATTTATCACTGTTTGCAAATATTTTAATGATCAGCTCTTTAATCAAACTATTATAATTTTATAATTAAAACTTAAAAAATACCTCGGAGAGTCTCAATACTGATATTTAACAGCTAGTTTTCGCCAAAAATGCAGTAATGACAATATCACCAAAAATTATTTTATTTATTATTTAGAAACAAAATATTGAAGGATTATATAATTTAACCTTTAAATCAGTTTTAATTTAAATAATATATTTTTTCTATCAAAAAAAAATTATTTCACACCCTTGAATTATTCTAACTTTCCTTTCTTGTTGTATATCTAAAATATTCATTTTATATTATTTCATAAACAATCTTCTTGTGTTAACTTCAATTTGTGATTTATAAACAAAAAATTATAATGAAATTTAATCATAGAAAATCCTAAATTTTTGATTTACAAGGACAGATAGTGTCACATACTTTAAAAAGTATTTTGAAAACAAAATAGTTTTTTTATAACCGAAATATTATATAGAATTTTTTTGTGTAAAAACATAACCATTTTCTAGTAAAAAAGGCAGGGAAGTTTTAAATTACTTTTAAACAATTTGAAATAAGGAATTTGTTTTATTTTATTTTCACTTATTAACATCAAAATTATATCAATTTAATATTCATTTTATAAATTTATTTGTACTTCCAGAAAATTTTAGAAAAGAATTTTTCGATTTAACATAAAAAATCTTAAAATCTTATTGGACAGTGTCGTATCCAGTTGGATACTGACCCAGTATCAGGTGTTTAAGGTAAAAGGATTTAAAGTTGGTAAAGTTTCTTTTATTTATTCTTTCCTTTTTTGAATTCATTGGGGTCAAATTTAAATTATATTTAAATAAAAAACTATAATATTTTAGAATATTAACCTTATCCCCAATGTTTGTTATGACTATAACAGACAGTTTTAAAATATCATTTCAAAAAATTGAAATTAATCAATCAATTATCAATTTCAACTAATTTACCTTAAATGTAAAATTTTTTAATTAAGAATCTTATTTAAAAATTAAAATATCGAACCCATAACAAATGAATTTAAATGTATTGTTTTTACTAAAATTACAGAGGATTACATCTACAGGGAATATAAATGAATGTTCTCAGTTGCTAATAACTGAAAGTAACAATTATATCACGAATACTGATGCCGAAAAAAAACTTACAGAATTCTATAATACTTTGGTAACATTTTCTGGTCTCCCTAGGAATTATTTGAATATTTTTGACACAGTAAATTCTGATGATGTTGATAATGCTAATAATATGAATTCCCATTTACAAGAAATTGAAAAATTAAGAAATCTTTATTTTGCTTGTTTTAGAGATATCTATAACCCGTACAAAAATTTAACTTTCATAAGTAATTTAGTTTCGATTTTCAAATATAAATTTTACGTGAACCTTCCCTCTTTCGTAGAAAATAAATGGCGTAAAGAGTTATTAAATTTAAAGCGATTTCATAAAACTATTCCTGCAGAGCTTAAATTAGAATCAATTCAAATATTAGAGGATTTTTATTCACTTAAAATTCCCGATCTTAAAAATACTGAAAACACCACAAACATTTATGAATATGTTTTAGTTAATTTTATTGAATATTTAGAAGAATTTAACGAAAAACATATAATAATGACCGAAGTAACTACACGTTACAAAGATTACTATACTTATGTTGATTCAATCGATAAAAAAACCACAAAAGTCAATAAAAACAACTTCATTTTTGATCTTATATTTGATTCGAATAGTTCTTACATTTTTGATATGATACCAGATCTTCTTGAATTTAAAGATTGCAAATTGAGATGCGAATATGTTGACGAAAGAATGAAAATACATTGCTTCACTGCGTTATTACTTACAAAATCATTTTTTGAAATTAATAAAATGGGATTTATTTTTTTAACACCGGAATTATTACCATTGTTGAAACTAGAAATTTTAAGGTACAGATTAATTTTTTCTTTGTGTTGGTTTAATAACCCTCCGTTGTTGCCTTATTCTTTTGTTAATTTTGCTTTATTATTTTTCTCTTACTTTGATTATTTTTTTCCTGGTAAATTAAGCAAAGAAAACGTCAAAAATATCATTGAGAACTATGTATATCCTAGATTCTTAATGTATATTTATGATAAGGGGTTTAATTCCACAACAATTGAATCAGACAAATATAAACAGATATATATATCTGTATTATTGGGAATCACCAACCCCGTTGAAAGTAGTTTGCTAGCTAAAATAGTTGAATTTTATTACTGTATTCCCACAAATGATGTTTTGAATTCATATTTAATGAAAAAAATTTTACTCATACAAAGAGAGCTTTATTTACATTTAGAAGGTAAAAAAGAATATTTCGATAGTTAAAAATCACTACTTTTTAATAAACTATTTATTTAAATTTAATTGTAAATACTTTTACGCTATAAAAAATCAAAATATCTTGCAAAAAAGTGATTTTTTTGTTATTGATTAAATTATCTTTGACAGGTTATAGAATTTAATATATCATTTATCATTAAAAGTATAAATATAATTTATTCGAATAATAAACATCGTCAAAAAATATATTATTGAAAAGAGAATGAAAATTAGTCTTACAAAACATTCACTTAAATATTAAGTTATAATCGCCTATTTTAATTTTAATAGTAAAAAAATAAACTGATTTTGTTTTTAAAGATCAAAATGTTTAAAATAAAAAATAGCCAAAAAATATTTATTGAAATCTATAATTACCATAGTATTTAAGTTAATCTATTGCTAATATTGTATTGTAGATAAAATGATTTAATATTTTTATTTTTTGGACAGTTATAAAAGAAATAAAGGGATTTTTTAAAATTTTTTAAATAATCAACTTAAATTTTTAAATGGAAGTCTTTTAATTAATAATCAAATTACTATAATTTCAATTTTTAATTACTTATTTAAACGGCTGCTTTAATTAAAAGGAATATCTTTTTAATGTTAAAATATATTTTAGTCATAATAATTAAAAATATTTTGAACATAAGAATATAAACATGTGTATGTCTTAAAAAAGGAACCATAATATTTTTTTGAATAAATAATATAAGAATTATATTATATATAATTTCAATTAATTACGAATTGTCAATATCAAAGATCACGAGAAATTTAAAAATATTTATGAAAATCAACTTAAAGCAATTAGATATCTTTAATTAAAAAAGCAATAAGAAGTAACCTTTTTTTAAAATAATTTCAATGTTTTTAATAATAAAGTCAAATGTAAAGACGGATAAATAAGACCCCGGTAAAATGTGAATTCAAATCTGTTAAAAACGAAAAATTATTTTTACAAAACTGATCTTTAATTGAGTGTTTAATTAAATTAACCTATTTGTGGTTATTAGATTTGCCTGTAAAAAATTTCAAATAATGTCAGGATAAGCGAATCAACCCATAACTGACCAGTCTATTATGTTTTCTGAAATTTGTTCTATTGTTTTATTTTCTCTGAAAAATAAAGAACTAATGATTAGAGTTGGCGGATAATTGTTGATATTGACAAATTTTAAATATATAAGATATTTAACTATAACAAGAAAAGAATATATAGGAAATTTGCCATTTGGTGGTGTATAGAAAAGAAAGATATAAAATTTTTTCTAAGTTATTGAAAATAAAGATTGTACAACCCTGATATAATTAAAAGTTAATTATATGAAACCAGGAGAACAATTAGTTCAGATAAAAAATCAGCTTATTTCACTATAACCTTAAAATTAAGCATACTTGAAGGCTTTTATTATGAATAGTTTGAGTTGCTCGCTCAATCGAATATAGGAAAGGGATAAATTGAACTCATATTTATATGATCAATACTTCCCGTATCCAAAGCCTACAAAATGGGGTAGACTTAGGCCTTCAATAGAATGCACGAGGGTAGGTTTTAGCGAGTAAAAGACCTATAGTTTCTTGAGCCCTACCTATTATGTAGGAACATATTATACCATATGTTTCTAATAAACTAGTACGTTTATATTGTATATAGGAGATAAAGCGATAGATCTTCGTATGCATTTTTCCTCCTTAGGCAACAAAAAAAACTAATTCGATGGATGGGATATGGAGAAATTTAGAGACAGAATTAAGAAGCAAAAGAGGTATGGAGCTTGAGAGAACATTTCGTTTATTAAGTTTAAATGTGGTATTCTGATCATAATATTATAATTAATAGTTTTTAGTTATGTTTTTTTAATCTTTTTTACAATCACAATTAATTAAATTTCTATTAAAATTAAATATTCAAATAATTTTCATTTTTATAAGAATTTTAAAAATTATTTTCTGGATTCCTTATTTTAGATAACAGCACATAAACATTTGATTCTTTAATGTTTGTAGGATTTTTTAATAAAATATGAAATTTTGTCAAAATCATGTTGGCTTACTTCAATAACAACTTTTAAACTAAATTTAAAATGACCACAAATGGATAAACTCATCAAAAACAAATTATTTATTCAAATTTAAAATTTTTTTATGTTTGTTTCTTTTAAAATCCTTTTAATTTTTACAATAACTATTTCTGCTTCTTTTAACAATGAACAAAACATTTTAACTTCGAATGAAAACAATCAAGCAAACCAAACTGCTAATACAGGTCCGCAAAATAGCTTCACAAAATTTATTGCAGCTAACATGGAAATAATTTTAACAAATGATAAAGATTTGTCAACAACGGACCCAAACAACAGTAATTACACAAATAGGAAGACAAGCAGTGGAATTTCGGGAAGTAATTCTGAGCTAAAAAATCTTGATGTTAATCTTTACACAACCCCGTTATTTATAGAAAATGTTAAAATTTATTTTAAACATTTTTTATTAACCAACTTAGAATCATTCCTCAAAATAAAATGGTGGCCTCGTCTGTATAAAATATCGCTTCGCACAAAAAACCAGAAAAACACTGTAATTTCCAATCACTTACAATGTTAGAAAAATTCTTTTCATTTGAAATAGCTAAAAATCCTTTATCAATAAGCTGTTTTGAAGGTACAAACATTTTATTACAGACTAGTTTAGAGGAAATTTATAGTGTTTTTATGGAATATCTTACAAATTTTTACAATGAATACAACACATTTTCTACCATAAATTCGACATACTTCAAGTATTATTCATATGTTGATAATATTCATTATTCAACACCAAAAACAAATCAAAAAAGTGAGTCACTCTATCATTTTATGTTCACAAAACATAATTTATTTCTTTATGATTTGGTACCCGATCTTTCGATTTATTCAGATTATATGCGTTCTTTTGATTCAAAGTTGGAAAAAAGAAGATTACATTCTATAGGTTCACTTTTAATGACAAAATCTTTGTTTGAATTAAATAAACTGATCAACATTGGTCAAAATGATCGTTGTTTAGATTTGCTAAAATTAGAGATTTTAAGATACAGAACGATTTTTGCGCTAAGTTGGTTTTACAATCCTCTTTTACTTCCTAATTCATTCACAAATTTTGCCTTAATATTCCTTAATTATTTAGACTATCTTAAACCTAATTTTTTTGACAAGCATACAATGATAAAAATCTTAAAAGATTTTTTGTACCCAAAATTTATAATTCACATTTTTGAGGTAAAGAGCAAATTTCATTCTAAAACATATAAAGATGATCTTTTATTGAATACTTTATACCACCCTTTTTTAAACAATAAAGTTACGGATTTTGAGTTGTGACAGAAAATTGTTAATTTATATTTTAATTTTTTTGAGAATCACCTGGAAAGTGTTGATTTTTGGCTTAAAGTGATGAGCACAAAAGAAATTTTGTTTGATATACACGAATATTGCGGTGGACCTAAACCGGTAAAAAATAAATAAATTTATTTTCTTTTTTGTTCAACATATTCTAAACTTAAATGATACTTCAAATTCTACTCATTTTATAGTTGAAATGTAAAATATTTTTGTAAATAAAATGATAAAATTTTAACTATTTTTTTAAAACCGAGTCTTTAATTAAAATTCACCAATCACTAATATCATGATAGTACACCAAGATAAAACCATAAGAGAGAAAAATCCAAAAAAACATTTAAATAAGTTTTAATGTGAAATCTTTAAAAATATCTTTTAATTAATGGAAAATATACTGCAAAATTTAGATAATGTTATTGGTATTGTGATTATTCAATATTATTTTTAATTAATCAAACATCCTGAGTTAAAATGTTTAGTTATGTTGTATAAATAAAAAACTCATACAAATTTAATATCAGCTTTAAAATGAATATTGCTCGCCTTAGTTGAATTACTTCTTTATTTTGAGATAAAGTAAAAATAAACTTTTGTTTTCTGTGTTTGAAAAAATGATTCTAAACCTGATAATATTGTGTATAGAAAGTATGGTTAAAGATATTCGTATGAATTTTTCATCTCTAGTCAACAAAAAAAATCCAACCTCATAATATTTATTTAAGGATTTATTTATACTTTAAAATTTAGATACAGAATCAAACATTTTATTTTACAGGTTTGAAAAGGCGAGATTCTTTGAATTACACATTTACAGTTTAGTTATTAATCTTTTTATTTAAATCTTTGATGTGTAATCATTTGGCAGAAATAAAAAAAATTATTATTTAAACAATATAACACATAATTTTATTGGTTTCTAGCTGACGATTCCAATCTTTATGTTAAACAAATATTTGTTTACTTTTATTTTATCTTTTGTCTTGATAATCCTCAAACATTACCTGTAACCAAAGCCTAAACATAAAGGTAGACTTAAGCAGTCAATAGTGCAAATGGGGTGGGTTTTACTGTGTGAAAGGCTCACAGTATCTACAGAAAGGGCAACCCCAAGGTATTTCTCCGTAGGATTTCCTATCCCTCGGAAATAAAAAAAATCCTTAAACATAAGTATTTATTTTTTTACTTTTTAGAAAAACATGATTTAACATAAAATTATTTTCTCTATCCGACTATGGTATTTAATGAGTACCTTTCCTTCTAGGTACCTGAGATACAGCGACTTGTTTCTTTCACTGGTATCTTCTCTGTCAGCGTTTTTATTTTTGTTTATTTTATTAAAATAATTACTAACCATATTTTATTTATTTTTTTGTTTATATTCTTATTTTTCCCTCTAAACATGGCGGGAGAATCACAAAAGGCTTCCGACACCGACACTTCATAATCTTTAAAATTACTTTTAGAAATTAGTTTAAAATAAAGAAAATTTTAGGCACTAAAAATTAATCTAAATTTCTGTATTTAAATTTAAATCTTTACAAACATTATAGTAAGTATTTAAACAGTAAACATAAATTATAGAATTCTTAAAAATGTAATTTTCTAGAATAAACAAAATATTAGAGTATTCTAACTTCTATTTTTACACCTAACCTTCTTATTCATTTAATTTTCTATTTAAACATTCTTTATACTTAGTTATATTTTCTTTTTTTCTTACAGAAATTTAATATTTTGTTAAACAAATATGTTCTTCAATATTTATATTTAATTACTTTATGAGTGCTAATATTGTTTATTTTATATTTAAGAGGTATAATTTGAATATATAAGAAAATATTTAAATTATTTCCATAATTTCTTACCTTTAAGGAATAAAAAATATCAAAATAATAATTGTTTACAAAGTTTAATAATTCTTACATTATGTATAATACTATTCCTTTGTATATAAACTAGTAATTCCTTTTTCAATTAAAAAAGACAGAAATAAAACTGTAATAATCAATTACAAAAAAATAATTTATTTTATTTATTTTTAAATAAAAATAAATTCACCCCATCGACATCATGGTCACCAGCAGAAGAATAAATAAAGAACCTAAACGAACTTTTTACACATCAATTTATTTAAATTATCTTCTAAATAAGTCGGTTCCACGTGAGCCTGACAAAAACTTATTTTTATATCATCTCATATTAAAAGTGTATCAAAAATGAATATTGTTCACTTTTTTTCTTAAATTTGGTAACTTATTATTAAAAATTTTGAGATATCTTTATAAAATACCAAATCACAGCGATGATTTTACATTTGGTCAACAATTATTATAAAACTGCGATTAAAATTTTTTTTAGAAAATGTGTATTATCTTTAAATTTATAAGAGATAAGATTTAAATGTTAAGCTAAATAATTTTCTTATATTTTAATAACAAAGTTTAACAATTAAATAAATCTTTTTTTAACTTTATTTATTTTACATTATTTTCTTTTGATGTAAAATTTTATATATTTTTTCTTAGAAAATAAGATTATAATTGGCTAACTGAAATAAAAATTTGTATAATTTAACATTTAATTAAAACATTTCAATTATTCTAATTTCATAACAATTTAAAGTATAACTTCACAATTAAATTAATAAAATATAAAAACCTTAATCCATTATTTCATTTAATTTATTTTTTGATCAAAGATCAATAAAATCTTTTCTTTTAAAAAAATCTTTAATTAAATTATAATTAATTTTTATTTCGAATTCTTCTGTATTTTTTCTAAGATTTCTTCCATTTCTTCTGATTTGATGATGTAATGATATTTTCTTAAAAAATGATCATTTATACATTGATAATCTCTGTTAAGGTATTCATAAGCCAATAAACTGTTTGTGCTTACAGACTGAGGAAAATCAATCACTCTAATTTCTTCATCATCATTAATAAGAATGTTAAACTCATTAAAATCACCATGTACATATCCTTTCTTGTACAATCTAATCAAAAAATCACAAAGAGAGTTGTAAACTTTGTCTTTGTTGGTTATTTCCACATCGTTTAACAAATAATAATCCTCTAAATATTCCATAACAACCAAATGATTGGTGTGGAAGTAGAATTTTGGGATTGGCAAATCAGCAAAATTTTTTAAAAATTCGCTTTCTAATTCGGCAGATTTTAACGATAAAGAGAACCAATCATTCTCTTTGTAATCTCTTTTATTTTTGACGTTCTTAAAAGAAGTTCTTCCCAACCGATGAAACTTTACCACTACGTCTATCACTCTTTCTGACTTACTTCTTAGAAACAATGTTTCTCTATTATTTTCTATCTCTTCTTTTGTGAGCGAAGTAAACTGTAAGTGTCTTTTGTTGACTGAGTCTATGTCAATAGCATTTCTTACATAGCCACCTAATTTGATTTCCAGTTTTTCTTCTTCTTTCTTGGTTTTTTCAAAGATTACGTTGTTGATTTCTTTGTCTTTGTTTTTGCAGAGTTTGTCAAAATCAATTTTCTCTTTTTCTTTTGTTTTGTCAGATTCTAAATTGAATTCTTCTTTCAATTCTTCTATTTCCTCTTTTAGTTCCTTGATTTCTTCAACAAAGTCAATTAAATGTTGGGACTGTTTGGTGTCTTCATCAAAAAATTCTGATTGTAATTCTGTTTCTTCATCAAACAAAGCTAATTTTTCTAATGTCTCGGTTACTTCTTTCTCCTTTCTATTAGCTATTTCGTAAAATGTATTGATATTTCCATTTAAATCATATTTCTCTTCAAAGATGTTTACAGGGGTGTTACTTTTCACTTTCAGTCTACCAATAAAGACGTCCGCCTCCTTGCCAGTACCAATTCTGTCACCCAATTTGATCAATCCTTTATCTTTTAAATCGTTTAGTGCTAGCGCGTCAAACCCATTAAGAGTGATGGTGTAATAATCATCTTTAAAATACAAAAATCTTTTTTTTACCAAAGCATACAATAACTTTATGTTTACTTTATGCTGTTCCAGTCTCTGTAATGATATTTTTTTAGCTTTGTAAACCATCTTTAATACTTTTATGCTATCTGAGTTAAGAGTAAACAGTTCTTTTTGCAACATGTGTGTATTTGAGTATTTTTTTTATATTTTAATTTTTATTGGTTTGGTAATTTATTAATGATTGGTCAGTTTTTCTACAAATAATATTTGTTTTTAAATTAATTAAGGATAATTGTTGATTAAAGACATAATTGTTTTGTAAAGAAACAGTATCATAAAAAAAATATTTTAGTTTCATAGATGTGCCAATAAAAATAATATTAAAAAAAGATAAATTTATACCAAAAAAAGAATTATTAAAAAATTAAATTAAATAAAGAATTATTAAAAATTAAATTAAACATTAAAATAAGTAAAATAAAGGATTATTATTTAAAAGTAAGTTAAATTAAATTTTAAAATAAAAAATAAAAAAAAAATTAAATTTAATAAAGAATTGTTAAAAAGTAAAATAAAGAATAAAAATAAATAAAAAATAAAAAATAAAAAATAAAAAATAAAAAATAAAAAATAAAAAATAAAAAATAAAAAATAAAAAATAAAAAATAAAAAATAAAAAATAAAAAATAAAAAATAAAAAATAAAAAATAAAGAATAATAAAAAATAAAAAATAAAAAATAAAGAATAAAAAAAAATAAAAAATAAAAAATAAAAAATAAAAAATAAAAAATAAAGAATAAAAATAAAGAATAAAAATAAATAAAAAATAAAAAATAAAAAATAAAAAATAAAAAATAAAAAATAAAAAATAAAAAATAAAAAATAAAAAATAAAAAATAAAAAATAAAAAATAAAAAATAAAAAATAAAAAATAAAAAATAAAAAATAAAAAATAAAAAATAAAAAATAAAAAATAAAAAATAAAAAATAAAAAATAAAAAATAAAAAATAAAAAATAAAAAATAAAAAATAAAAAATAAAAAATAAAAAATAAAAAATAAAAAATAAAAAATAAAAAATAAAAAATAAAAAATAAAAAATAAAAAATAAAAAATAAAAAATAAAAAATAAAAAATAAAAAATAAAAAATAAAAAATAAAAAATAAAAAATAAAAAATAAAAAATAAAAAATAAAAAATAAAAAATAAAAAATAAAAAATAAAAAATAAAAAATAAAAAATAAAAAATAAAAAATAAAAAATAAAAAATAAAAAATAAAAAATAAAAAATAAAAAATAAAAAATAAAAAATAAAAAATAAAAAATAAAAAATAAAAAATAAAAAATAAAAAATAAAAAATAAAAAATAAAGAATAAAAAATAAAGAATAAAGAATAAAAAATAAAGAATAAAAAATAAAAAATAAAAAATAAAAAATAAAAAATAAAGAATAAAAATAAATAAAAAATAAAAAATAAAAAATAAAAAATAAAAAATAAAAAATAAAAAATAAAAAATAAAAAATAAAAAATAAAAAATAAAAAATAAAAAATAAAAAATAAAAAATAAAAAATAAAAAATAAAAAATAAAAAATAAAAAATAAAAAATAAATAATTTATTTAGGTTTATGATTTATGATTTATAAATTTACAGAAGAGAATTCTTTATTTATAAAAGAAGCAACCACCTCAGGTGACATACAACCTCACTTAGAATTCCTTAAAAGTAAAATAGAACTAAAAGAAAATGATTTGCTAACCTCAGTTTCAAAAAACTACTTAAAAGTGATCCAACACTGCCAACAATTACACAAAATCAGTTTACCACAAGAAATCACAAAAAACCTTCTTAAGTTTAAAGAGGTAGGCAATAAAATCATTTATTCTGCACAATCTGAGAAAGAAAACCAATTTTGTTTAGAAAGAGTACAAAATTTGATCAAAGAAATCAATTTAATATTGAAAATATTAAAGTATTTTAACAACAAAACCACTTTAAAAGAAGAAGTTTTACTTTTAGAAAATGTGAAAGAATTCATTTTAAAATTTTACAAATATAATTTCTTTACAGTCTTAGAGAATGAATTGAAGCAAAAGATTCTTTTTTTGAATAAAAGAACCAAAGAAGAGACTGGTGATTGGATAGTTTTTTTAAAAAGATCTGCTGAATTGATTGTTAAAAGTATTACTTTTGAGAAAAGTAATTCATTAATTTTTAAAAAGGTTTACGAAGTGAGAAAATTGTTTGACATGGAAAGAATAAGTGATTTGATATTTGTGTGCAATAAACTGAACATTAATATTAATTTTGTTTACGAATGTTTACAAAATTACGAATCTGAGAACGAATTAGTTGTTTTTGCCTTAGCACTTCTCTTTCTAAGCGAAATAAGTGAAATAGACAAACATTTAAATTTTAGTAAGATTGATAATTTAAAAGAGATAAAAAAACTAAAACAAGTTTACGATTGGATAGAAGAAGACACTTCTTTGCTAGAATCAAAGCATAAAGAAATATCATACACCATTTTACAAGAAAACAAACCACTTTTAGAAGAAAATATCAATCTTTTTCTTAAAAAAGTAAGAATAGATTATAATTATGAATTAGCAGAATTTATAGACACATTTATTTGTAACAAATTTATGGAAGGAAAGAAAGTGGATGTTTCTTTATTAATGAAGGATGATAGGTTTATTGGTTATGAATGGAACTGGCAGATTATGTTAAAAAAAGAAAAAGAAAAGAGTGTAAATGAAAAAGTGATTGAGTTACAAGATGAGCTTAGCAAAATTTTTTTAGAAAATAATATTTATTCAGAAAAAGTGATCAATGTTTTAGAAATGAACAGTGATGAAGTGGTAGGTAAAATAGATCTTTTTTTATATGAGAAGTATTTAGAGAAGATTAATCAGTTTGTTAAGGTTAATGAGTTAAAGGGAGAGGTTGTTGTTTTAGCTAAATATTTAGAAGAAAGGAAATGTTGTAATGAAAATTTAAAAAGATTGTTAAAATAAAAAGATTGTTAAAAATGTATAATTTAAGTTAATTATTTCTTTAATTAAGTATTGTAAATAAACAAATGTAATATTTTATTAGTTAATCATCTTTTTTAAATGTTATTTATTTCATTTCTTATAAGAATAAATAAATAACATTAAATTATTGGATAAAACTTATTTGTCCAGAAAATATTTTTTTTTCCAGAAAATATTTTTTTCTCCAGAAATTATTTTTTTTTCCAGAAAAATATTTTTGTCCAGAAAACTCTCTATTTCTCCAGAAAAACTAATAACATAAAACAAAAATAAAATAAGATTAATTTAAATTAATTAAAAAAACATCCTTCAGTATGTTAATACACACAACACCTAAAACAAAACTTGAATGAGAGAAGCAGCCACGGTAAACAGTATGGATCAATGTATGTTTTTTAAAATAAGACTTTGGAATAGGAACGAAATTTTTAATACAAAAAAGTAAACTAGATATTCTTTTACCTGTTTGAAGCATAATAATGGTATTTTTTGGAAAGCAAAAATGAAAATACATCTTTAATATCTTGGGATGATATTAATTCTTCTGTACTAAATTTTTGATAAAAAAGATGTTCTCATGTGGTAAAATTTTTAATGGACTCAAATAATAAGACATGGTTGATATTTCTAAATAAAATGTAAAAAAAAAAGGCAGACCAGAAATTATCAGAAAAAATACTTCTTTGATTAAATAATTGTATTATAATTCATATCAATTAATATTACTCCATTTTTTAATTAAAACATTTTTATATATAAATATTCATATATTTTCTAAATAAATTTTAAGAAATAATATTTTTTTTCTGGACAAATAGAGAATTTTCTGGACAAAAATATTTTTCTGGAAAAAAAAATAATTTCTGGAGAAAAAAATATTTTCTGGAAAAAAAAATATTTTCTGGACAAAAAAAGCTAACCTTAAATTATTCACTCTAAGAGTAAATATATTTTTATGAGAAATGAAATAAAATTTATTAAAAATATTGGATTTTTTTACTATTTCTAGAATATTTTTCTTTTATGTAATAAACCATTGTTTATTAAAACTTCATTTTTATAATAAATTGTAACTTTATGTGAATAATAATTGATTAACAGAGCAATATAAATTAACATATAAAACCTCTATTTTTAAAATAACTAATTTTAGATAAAGAAAATGGATTATAAAATATTTTATTTTAATAAATTATAAAAAATTATTTAGTGTTTCTAATTAAAACATAATTTTTTTATGGATTTTAATTTTATAATTGTTTTTATGGGTCTTTTGTAGAAAGATGATACATTTTATTTTTATTAATTAAATTATTTATTTTCTATTATATTATTTAATTTAGCTATTTTTTATATAAAAGCAAAAAAAAATTGATTATCACATGATAATTGAATTAAATAAAGAAATTTTTAGAGACGAGGAGAGGCTTTTATTGTTTTTGAAGAAAAACAATATTATAGTGAAAATAAAGAGTGACTTGGTTGTTGAGGTAATGCAGGTTTACAAATGTACAGAAGTGGAAATAGCAAGACTATCATTTACAGATGTTCTGGAAAATGTTATTAGAAGTGGACTTCACTTTATAATTACAAGATTACACTTCCGTGCTAAGTTCAGTTGATTTGTTTGTTACTTTCCGACAGCAATTATAGGCAGATATTTACTTGGTTTGGAAATTTTGATAATACTATTTTTAAAGCTAAGCCGAGCTTACAAATGGCCGACGAAGTATATTTGTCAGTGAATCTGATAATACTAGGAAGAATAGAAGTGATTTGTAAAATGGACCTGTCATGTGTGGTAAAGGTGTCCATTGTGGGAAGATTAATTTAATTATTTTAGTTGATTATTTAATAATTAAAATTATAAATATTTTAAAAAAGTGAACCACAATGGAAAAAGGATACCATAAAGAGTTAAGAATAGAACATTAAACAACATTAATTATTTAATTGAACTGTTTTTAAAATATGACAGAATACCTAACAGGACGAAACAGTTTTAAACAGGTGAGGTGTAATTAAATCACCTACAAGCCTTGATGAGACTAGGACCGACCCCTTATGGATTCTTAGAGACATTGATGACACTTTTTTTTAAAGCGAATCGAAGTTAGGACTATTGAAGAGATTTCAAACGCAACTAGAAGCAAAATAATATCAGGATTTTATCTACACACAGATGACTACCCTTCATATCCTGGCTTTGCAAGAACTTTGCGCCGGATTCATGGAGTAGTAAATTACAGTAATGGTTTTGTAATTCCTGATCCTATCCATACAAATAATATCGAAGGCTTTTGGAAGCACTTAAAAAATTCTATGAGGAAAGAGAACGGCATTAAGAGAGCAAATATTGAATCTTGTATTACACTTTTAGAAGAAGATTTTTATTGCATGCCACCCGAGAAGAATTTTTATTGACATTCTGGAATTTTTATTTTATTTAAAAGATTAATCTGCTTTTAAATTAATCCAATATGTTTATATCTTCTTTAGTTCAAAGAATTCGGGGTCGAAAGAAAATATTAAAAGTATTCTAGTTTGTTTTATTTTAGTCATTCTTCTAAAGAAGATCCTTTTTTTGTATTGTTTCTAATTAAAATACTTATTTTTATTATAAAAGAATTTTATATGGTTAACTTAATTTATTAAAACTTAAGGTAATATATCAAAATTTAATTAAATTTTTTATTGTATTGTAAAAAAAGTAATGTATTAAATAAACAAATGTTTTAAATTAATCAAATATATTTTGTTTATAGTAACAAATAAAAAAAATATATTTAATTACCAATGCAATGTAATAAAAAGTATTATATTTCTTAAAAATTTATTTTGATATTAAGCTAAAAGAAATTAAGAATCAATAAACAATAAAGAAATCATTTTAAAAAATATTATTTTAATGAATTAAAATTATTGTTTTATTTTTAATAAAAAAATAATTTATTTTTTATAAAGAATAAAACAATTAGTCATAAATGTAAGAAAAAGATAATTTTCTTAACAATTATTTTAAATATACAAGGATTGTCATTGTAACTTAAACTTTTGTAAAAGAAAAGTAAAGGATAAAATATTTAAATAATTTTTTTATTGCCTAAAGATTAGAAATCTAATATTATACTTATTTTTATGTAATATTAATTTAAATAAATATTTAATAGTATGTTTAAGTTATATTTACATTATTTCTTTAATGTTACTGTTGCCGAAATCGGCATCTTTTTTAATAATATTATTTAAATAAACTCTTTTTATGTACATCATTTATTTATTTTGGATTTATTTATCCCTTTGTTGTTCTTTAAGTCTAGAACATTTAGTTAATGTCAATCATTGACTGTTGACATTCCCTACTACAGTTACGAATTTTATATTCTTAAACAAAGTATTGTTTTATTTATGAATGCTAAAACAGTTTATAAAATATTTTTTAATAATAAAAAAAAAATAAATAAAAAATATTTTAATTTTTAATTTTAATATTAAAATTTTTTACCCTTAATTATGAAACAACAGAACAAACTTTTAATAAGTCACATCCAAAAAGGATTAATCCATGCAGAATTAGATGAATTTTTCTCAATTGAA
This sequence comes from Chrysopa pallens, assembly GCA_020423425.1. NCBI lineage: Eukaryota > Metazoa > Arthropoda > Insecta > Neuroptera > Chrysopidae > Chrysopa > Chrysopa pallens. The sequence goes on along the minus strand of CM035597.1, from coordinate 173,674 downwards.
CTAAAAAACGAGGGTTACGGAGGAATGGAAATAAAAATACACGAAATGCCAGTCCAAATAACCTTAAGAGTGAACAAATCACAAGACGTGATGGGAGACAAGAAAAGTAGATTGAATTTGTTGAAACATGTTTTGATGCAAAGGTTTCCTTTGTTTAGATCAGGTGTTGAGTTAAATGTTGAGATGATTAAGAATAAAGGATTGTGTCCAATGACCCAAGCTGATTATATTAGAAGGAAATTGCTTGAGAATGTGCCATTTAGAAGGGCAGTCCATGCTTCTATGAGGTCTATTAAAGAAGGAGGAGCACAAGGATGTATTATTATTGTGTCTGGTAAACTTAAAGGACAAAGGGCTAAGAGTGTTAAGTACCAACAAGGATTGATGATTCATACTGGTAATGATAGGTATTCTTATGTAAAAGAGGCTATTTCTACAGTATTACTTAAACAAGGTATCATTGGTATTAAAGTGAGGATTATGTTACCACATGATCCTACAGGCATTGATGGACCAAGCAAAGAAATTAGTGATAAAATTACTATTTTAGAACCAAAGACAGTTTAATTAAATAGTTTTTCAAAATAAAATATTAAATAATTATTTTAATTTATTAATTTATAAAAATAATTATTTTAATTTAAAAATTTAAAAAAATAATTATTTTATTTTATTAATTTATTTAATAATTATTTTATTTTATTTATTTAAAGAAAGTTTAGCAAAAGATTTTTGTATAAATTTTTTTCATTTCTTATGGATAAAAAATAAATAATTATTTTTATAAATTAATATATTATAAATTATTATTTTATTTTTTATAAATAATTATTTATATTTTATAAATTAATATTTATTTTTTATCCATGAGGGATGAGAATGAAGATCGTTATGAAAGAGAATTAGAAGAAGTCTTTAAGGAATATAAAAAGGTAGTAGAAGATTTCAATAAAAACATTAAAAGAAGTAATGACTTATTAGCACAGTTTAAGAATAAAATAAATAAAAAATAAAATAAATAAAAAATAAATAAAAAATATAATAAAAATAAATAAAAAATAAAATAATAAATAAGATAAATAAAAAAAAATAAATTATCAAAATTTTACTCCTAATTAAAATATTTATTTAATTCTTCTTTTAGGCTTTTTGTCATTCCTTGAGCTGGAAACAGCTGGTAAAAGTTTTAACACACAATTTGCCTCAAGCTCCTTTCCATTAAGTTTACTAACAGCCTCATCCTTGTCCTTTTCACTGTTATAAGTCACAAACAAGTATGGTCTCTTAGTATCCTCTCCTTCCTTAGCCTTTGGTACAGATATCTTACACTCCCCAAGCAACTTTTGTAACTCATCCATTCCGAAGGTAGAAGGGAACCCAGTCACGTAAAGCTTGTTAGGAGAAATGTATGGCCTGAGTTTCAATTCAGGTTTAGCGTATGTTGGCTTGATTTCTAAGTCACCAATGGTGATTGGCGAGTCATTGATGGCATTGTCTGCACACTCTGGTGAGTCAAAAGTAATCACCACAGAGTATTTCTGAAACTTACTATTGCTACTAAACTTAACTTGTGTTCTAATTAGTATCTGATTGTTTATCATCATCTTCAGTTACACGAACCAAGATAATTGTCTTCACTTACATTTTACCATACTTTTCGCATGCCTTACACACATCTGATAAGAGGGTTGTCTCCTTTAATCCCTTTAAAACTATTCCACTGGTCTTCTTGCTGTCAGACATCTTAGGGGTTAAATTTTTTTTATTTTTAAATATTAATTTAAATTTCTCTTTTTTTAATTAATTTATATAAAATTTTGTTAAATTAATTAAAAAAAGAGAAATTTAAATTAAAAAAATTTTTTTTTATTTTTTAATACATTCTTTTTTCTTTAAGAAAAGTATCTTATCAATTAATTAGTGTATGAATAAAATATATTTCAATTAAGTTAAGATAATTAGTTAAAAAAACATTTAAACTGTAATCAAAGTGTGCAAGGTAAGGTAGATTTATTCAATTAATTATGTCTCTTCCAAGAAGAAATAGACTCCCTTTAAGGTGTAAAACGTATAAAAATTACGACACATACTTTATTTCAGTAGTTGCTTTTCTTCTTCTGTGGGCAATTCTTTTCCTTGGGTGAAATATTTTTTAATAAAATAAATCAAATTAAAATTATATTTTACAAATCAATACAATAAACGAGGTGTATTTGGCAGAGCAAGGCTTGCACTTTCTAGAAAAAATTACAATTTATGTAGAAACATATTTTACCATATGATTCCCTTTGAGTGAGTAATTATCTATAATATATAAAACTTAAGCACAGATTTCTTATGTATTACAATTTCTAGGCAATAAAAAAAATTTAATTACATAAAAGATTAATTATTTAAAAAATAACCTTAATCTTCGTAACTTTTTTAATTATAAGCTTCTTAAATTTTCAATTTAAATGTTAAGATTATAAATAATATTAATTGGCAATTGACTTGTTAGATATTTTTTATGTAATTAGATTAAAAAAAACTGATTAATCAAAATATATGAGAAATGTAAGAAAAAAATATTTGATAAAAAAGTTGTGTATAAAATAACTCATTTTCAATAAAATGTAGAAAAAGCTAATTTAAAAACGTATTTTAAGTTTTAAAATTATTTTTTTTAATGTTTATTTTGAATATCTTTAAACTTAGTCACTATACTTAAATAAAAGATCTAAATTAATTTAATTATATCTTCCTAACTTTTAATTAGATTATCAAGTTTGTAAAATTAAATCGTTATCCTTGAAAACTTCTGATTAATTTATGAAACAGCTTGTATAAAGTTGTTTCTTACGATTTATAGATAAATAAGAGGTTAAATCAATGGTTATGTCAATATAATTATCATTAAAATAGTCTAAACTGGAATATTAATTCATGAAAGTTTATTAAATTCTTAATTTTAAAAGAAAGCTTTACCAACTTTTTGTGTGAAAATATTTAATAAAGAACCTACACCTTTAACTAATTTTATATATTAAAAATTATTTATTAAATTTTAATCAACTTTGTTTATTTTGTAATACTCAACCAAGATAGAGTTGGCAATCAATAATTACAATATCATTGAATGATTCTTTAAAAGATGTTAACGATTGTGCTCGAAATAAGATTTAACAGATTTTTGAGCTAAATTTAAAATTTATTATACCAAAAAGTAAATTAATATCAAATGAATTTCTTTATCTAACATTTTAAGATATAAAAAACACATAAGGTAGGACATGTTTACCAACAGATAGATTATCGGAAAAACTACAATAAGACTGTTTAACAAGTCAAATCCATTATAAATCACCTAAAATAACAAGAATATAACAAGTTAATCATATTTTTAAGAAATAAACATCCCACACGTTTTAGGAATATTAAATAATTTTCAACCCAAAAAAAGAATAAAACATTCAGTTTGTATAATTTATATAAATATTCTAATTTTATATATTAAGTTAAATAAATAAGATAATAATTTTTATAAACTTTTGCATTCTTTGGTAAATCAAGTAAACAATTTACTGAATTGTCTTTCTTTCTTAAATCCCTTGAATAATAAATTTTATAGAATCACTAATAGATTAAATCATTCATTTTTAATTTTTTTTGATCTCAATTAGATTTGAATTAAGATTTTTAATCTTTAAAATTTTATAATATTCTCAGAAGAATGTATCATTTATAAATTATACAAAAAAAGATTCAGAACAGATTTTATTTTTAAATTTGTTATAAGCCACTTATATTTTTATTAATGTATTCAGACATTTATTTGGTTATATAAATGTATTACCTGGTTAAGATTTTAATATTAAATCAAAGTTATCATAAACAATATTACAATGATCAACACATTCATCTTAAAAATTATATAAAGTTAAACCTACACTCTCTTACATTTAATTAATAATCTCTATATTTCTCAAATGTTTTTTCTTTTAAAAATGTATACATCCTAATCTGTTTTAGTTATAAATCAATATTTTAGTATATGAATTATTTTAAATTAATATTTATTTATATTTATACTATTATTAAAATGTATATGTTATATTTTTAATAAACCTAATTAATCAAAAATACAGAAAAAATTACATTTTTAATTATAAAATAAAATATTCTTCTTATTTTTTAACTATGAACACTTTAATTATAAAATAATATTCTATTTTATTTATAAAAATATAAACATTTTAATTATAAAACAATAATATTCTATTTTTAAAAATAAGAAGAATATTTTATTTTAATGAGTCTATTTGTTATAAAAATTAAAAATATTTTTAATTAAAATATAATATTCTTCTTATTTTTAAAAATATAATCTATATATATAAAAATGTAAGTATGTATGTATGTCCGGCGTAAACAATTAATAAAAAATATCTAAAAAATTATTTACACATATAAAAAGGCTTAACTTTAAAAAATAAACAAAATTATTAGGTCGTGCAGAAAAATGGGGGCTCATTTTGATCAAAAATTATTTGAAACAGACAAATCATAAAAAATATCAACAAATTTCAAAAAATTTAAAATTAAACAACAAAGCTTCTCTTTAATGGATTCTTAAATTAAACAAATTAAAGAGAAAACTGAATTTGATTGCAGGTGAAACAAAAAACGTTTTAGTTTTAAATTAGACAGGGAGGTTTCGTATTAAATCGAACCGTATTTGGATTTATAGAATTTCAGAAAACGTGTTTTTGCAATACAAAGAAAGGGTTAATATTAAAAAGAGTGAAAAGACTTCTCATTTAGAATCAAATCAAGGCGTAATTTATAAAAATGAATTAATTTTACAAAAAAATAAGGAATTTAAATTAATAAATAAAAAATAATTTATTTTTTTTAAAAAACTAGTATTATTATAAATCTTAAAATATTTATATTTTAAAAAATAAGAATAAAACTAAAATTTACACAAATAAATGATTTTAAAAATTTAACATTCTAATCATTTTTTATTCTATAACCCTAAAACATTTATTCTTAAAAAAAAGTAAAAATATTTATTAACAACAATTATTTCTTCTTCTTGTCAAATTAAAATTTTTCTTTTTAAAACTCTTTTCCTTTTTCAATAAAATACTTCCCATTTTATTAAACAAATTTTCTATATTAATCACTGCCTTAGCACTCACCGCTATAAAAGGTAATTCTAATTCTTTAGCATACTCTTCCATCTCAACTAATGACCCATTAAATTTATCTAATTTATTACCTACCAGTATTATTGGTACATTTTCTGTAGTGTTATTTTCTATATCTTTGATCCAAGCAGGGACTGAATTTTTAGATTTTATATCTGTCAAGTCAAATACAATAAATACGCCTTGAGCACCTCTGTAATACGCCCTGGTCAAAGCTCTAAACTTTTCCTGGCCTGCTGTGTCCCAAATGAGAAATTTTATTTGTTGGTTGTCTATTGTGGTGCTTTTGCTCATGAAATCTATGCCTATGGTCTCTAATTCTTGTAAAGGTACTCTTTCGTTTATGTATTTCTTTATTATTGATGTTTTGCCAACAGAACTGTCTCCAATGATAAGTATTTTGTATCTGAAAGGAGGGTTATCCATGGCTAATAAAAAAGTATTTGTTTAAATAGAATTTATTTAATTATTTTATTTAATTATTATTTTTAATTTATTTCTTTCTACCTATTTGATTAATTTAATGGATATAAAAATGTATGTATGTCTGGTGTAAACGATTAATATAAAATTATTTACGTAAGTTGGATCGCATTGACAGCGATCCCGAAAGCTATTCCATGACTGAAATGTTTTAGGTTTTGAATTTTGGTTGATCAATACTTTTAAGGAAAAGTATTTAAACAAGACTTTTTAAATAAATAGTTTTTATGGTGGAAGTTTTTTATAACAATAATATATTTATTAAGAACATTAGGCGGCGAAAGGCCGACGACCCAGCCACATATATAAAAAAAGTTATCTATAAATAATAGACAAAGTTATTAGGTAAGGTAGAAAAACTGGGTCAAATTATGATCAAAAATTAGTTAAAACAAACAAATCAAAAAGTGGTATCAATAAAATTTAAAAAATTATACCCTCACTATAAATTGTTTATTTAACATTTCGCGGACAGAATTCAATTACTTTAAAGTTAAACAAAAAACGTTTCAAAGAAACTTTAAAAGCATCTTATCAACATAAAAAATTATCTGTTACATACCCATTCTCAATTTAAAGAATTTGATTAAAAGCAAATTTTTTTATTTTGCATTTTTATGAATAATTAATTCATTTGGTTTAAAAGTATTTTAACTTTCTAAATGGGATACAAGTGATAGATCTTATACACTAAAATTTAAATTCTGTATTAAAACCACTACTTTTAATTTATTAAAATTAAATTTAGAGTATATTAAAAACCCTGATTTTTTTGTTGTGGTTATAGAAATCATTATTGAATCTTCTTAAATCATGGATTTGAACACCAAACAAAGCCAATAAGAAAATCTAATAAGTGTATGTTAAATGCATTATATATAAAAATGGGGAATGTATATTCTATCTTTTGTAAATAAGAAAAAATTCCGAAATAATATGCAAAGAAATTATATCTAATTTTAATATCACTCTAACAAGTTTAAAAAAAAAACAATATTTTAGCAGCAAAGCGTGATAGAGAATTTTAGTTATTTTATAAATATTTTTATAAATATTATAAATATTTTTAATTTATTTTAAAACTTCATATAATATTTTAGCATAAAACAGTGAATTACAGATAAAATAACTGTAAAATAAGTCAACTATTATTGATTATCTATTTTTTAAATTTTATATAAACAAAAAATATTAGAATAATATTATTGTTTATATAAAATTAAATATAGTATGATTTAATTTATTTTTTTATTTGTTTTTAATTTATTTGTTTTTTTATTGGAGTTTTTATAATAAATCTGAGTTTTAATATTAAAAATAAGTTTTTTAATAAATAAATATTTTTTTTATTAAATAAATTAATTTTAAAATAAAAAACTCAGTTATTTATTTAAAATCTAATAATTATTAAAAAATTCAGTTATTTTCTAAAAAACTTAATTTTATCCGAAAAACTTAGTTATTTAATAAAAAACTATAGTTATTTATTAAATAACTAAAACTATAAAAAATATAAAGAAATTTCATTTTAAATAAGCAAATATAAAGAATTTTAATGATGATTTAATTATTTTCATTGTTATTTTTGAAGCAGTCATAAATTCCAGAAAAGGATAAAGACTCTTTGTCAGAATAAACATTATTTTTCTTTTTTTCCAAAAAATCATTTTTAAATTTTCACATTTTTTCTTTAATTTTGCTTAGATAATTTGAATCCTGTACAGATAACGGATTATTCATAATGTGAAAATTAGTAAAGAAAAAACAAATTTTTGTAATATCATTCATCAATATTCTACTACCCCTGTATTTATCTCGTAAAACAGCAAATAACATTTTTGATCGCCCGAAAAATTGTTCTACAACACATCTTTCCTTAAATTTTAGATGTTCCTCATGAGTTAAGCTTCTTTTTTTAGGTGGTGTGATCACTCTACACCCATGTCCTTTCCCTATATAACCTTTATCTGCTAATATACCCCAAGAAGTTTCTAAATCTCCCGTAACTAAGTTGTAATCATGTGGAGATTTTAATAAAAAGTTTTCATAAATTGTTGATCTTTCTTTAAAAATTGTGAAATCATGGACGCTGCCAGGATAACAATCTGAAGCAAAAGCACATAACCCATTAGGAAGGACAACAACTTCCACCTTTAAACAATAAATATAGTGTTTACCACTAAAGAACTCCTTAACTACCTCAAATAATCCTGTTGGTTTTTGTATTTCCACTACTGTTGCATCTATTATCAATGCAATTTCAGGACTATGCTCGCATTTAATATTCTTTGAAACTTGTTCGCTCTTTTTCATCGGAACGAAAAAATGAGACTGAAGAATCGGTGCAATTGATTTGAGTGTTTGAGATAATATATGATTAATCGTAGCACAAGACAATTCGAATGTTTTTGCAAGTCGTTCAGAAATATCATAGTGTTTCAAAAATACTAATACCAAAAGAAGTCTGTCTCTTCCTCCCAGCTTTGATCTTCTTCCCTTTCCTTTGTGATTAGACATTAAATAGTTTTGTAGAACTTCGTACAAATATAAAAACTCATACTCGTCAAAGCCTGTAGAAACCTTTAACATGTCTTTTTCCAAGAATTTCGCAAAATATTTATCTTCCTCTAGTTCTAATTCACTATTAAAATCAAATGCAGATGAAAAATCACATTTATCATACTCTTCTTTATTTTTATTGTTTTTTTGACTTAACTCTTTAAAGAACTCGTCCATATTTTAAAAATATTTTTAATTTTTAATAAATAATTGATTTTTTTAGTAAATAATTATAGTTTTTTAGAAAATAACTATAGTTTTTTATTAAATAACTAAGTTTTTCGGAAAAAATTAAGTTTTTTAGAAAATAACTGAATTTTTTAATAATTATTAGATTTTAAATAAATAACTGAGTTTTTTATTTTAAAATTAATTTATTTAATAAAAAAAATATTTATTTATTAAAAAACTTATTTTTAATATTAAAACTCAGATTTATTATAAAAACTCCATTTGTTTTTTATTTGTTTTTAATTAAATTTTTTATTTGTTTTTTATTCCTTTTTATTCCTTTTTTATTCCTTTTTTATTTATTTTTAATTTATTTTTAATTTATTTTTTATTCCTTTTTTATTCCTTTTTTATTCCTTTTTTATTCCTTTTTTATTCCTTTTTTATTCCTTTTTTATTTATTTTTAATTTATTTTTAATTTATTTTTAATTTATTTTTAATTTATTTTTAATTTATTTTTAATTTATTTTTTTATTTCTTTTTAATTTATTTTTTAATTAATTTTTTAATTAATCTTTTTATTTATTTTTTAATTAATTTTTTTATTAATTTTTTTATTTCTTTTTAATTTATTTTTTTATTTATAAATATTTTATTTAATTAATATTTTTAATTTATTTTTATTATAATTCAAGATAAAAAAACATTTAAAAAAACATTTAAAAAAATTAATTAAATAAAATATTTATAAATGAAATAATTAAATAAAATAATATTATTTTTTCTTAAAATTTATTTAAGTAAAGCATCAGCTGTCAAAGCATTAATACTAGTCCTGTAATGCCCACATATTTCATCTAAAAATGATTTTTCTTCTTCAAACACAAAGTTAATAGCAGCTCCCTTTCTACCATACCTACCAGCCCTTCCTATCCTGTGTATATAAGTAGAGAAATCCTTTTTAGGCAGGTCAAAATTAATCACAACACTCAATTGTTGTATATCCACTCCTCTTCCCACCAAATCAGTAGAAATCAATGTTCTAATTTCACCTGATTTAAATTTCCTAATAACATCTTCTCTTTCAATTTGTGTCAAGGCAGAATGGATTGATCCACAAGGAAAGCCGTAAGAAATAAGTTTATCAAATATTTTCTTTACTCTTTCCACCCCATTCACAAAAATAATGCACTGATTGATGTCAAAATTAGAGAAAATGTCAATTAATATTCTAATTTTTAGCTCATCATTGATTTCCTGGTTTGATTTCTTGTTTCCTAAACCAATGTAGTACTGGTCTATTCCTTTAAGTGTTTGTTCATCCTTTCTTAAATCAATCAGTTGTGCATCTTCTCTTAATATTTTCTTGGATGTTGCTATCTCATCATCTTCCCAAGTGGCAGAAAAGAGTGCTACTTGAGAATTTCCTTGGTTTAATCCTTGGAAAATTTCTTTGACTACTCCTTCAAACCCTCTTTTAAATAACTCATCTGCCTCATCAACAATGAAAAAGAGTCTTGATTTTACTTTAATATACCCTTTACTCATCATGTGATGTATTCTGCCAGGTGTTCCTACAACAATATGTGGATTCTTTTCCAATCCTTCAATGTCATTCTTCACTTCCTTTCCTCCTAAAAGTAAAACTATGTCCATGTGAGGCATAAACTTAGAGAAAGTTTTTAAGCAGTTATAATTCTGAATGGCTATTTCTCTCGTAGGAGCAAGGACTATCACTTGAGTGCCTTGGTCACTCTTCACAAACTGAAGTGCAGCTATGCAGAATGCACCTGTCTTACCAGTCCCAGACTGAGACTGTGCTCTCAAATCCTTTCCTTGAAGCAATGGCTTAATAGCTCTCTTTTGGATGAAGCTAGGATGTTCAAACCCTTCTGCAAATATTCCTCTGAGCAATGATTCATCCAAATTTAATTCTTCCCATCTTTCTATCATGTCAAAATCTTCGTAATTTTCTTGTTCGGTCGCTGTTACCATGAGGGTTGATTTTTTTTTAATTTAAAAATAAATTATTTTTTAATTACGAATTAAATTTGTTAATTTGAAATGAATTTGTTACAAGAAATGTGTTCTAAGATGTTTATTTATTAGTTTAATAAATAATTAATAAATTATATTTTTGTGAAATTAAGAATGTTTTAAAAAATTTTTTATTTTTTTTGGTTATAAATTAACTTACTCTTCTTTTGACTTTTTAGAATATTTATTATAAAATATTTTATTTCATTTATTTTTATTGGTTAAAAATAAATTAAATATAATATTACTTTTATTTATAATGTTTTATTTTGATTGGTTAAAAATAAATTAAATAAAATATTTTTTTATTTATAATGTTTTATTTTGATTGGTTAAAAATAAATTAAATAAAATATTATTATGATCGAGATAGCTTGTGTTTATTATAATTTTTTATAATACATTATCTTTATTATTTATACTAACATATAATTATATAAAATAGTATTCCTATTAAAATAACAATCACTTTATACAGAAAAAAATTCTATGCTTCTTAAAGAAGATAAATTATAAAAAAATATGAATTATTTTTTAAAAATTAACGTATACTCAATTGCTAAGAAATATAGGTATAGGTTTTATAATATTGAAGCTTTTGAGTGCTGTGAATCTTGTAGAAAATAAAACTTTCTTGTTTTTAGATTAAATTTACCTTATATTTCTTAAGTCGGCAATAAAATATCAGTCATCATTTGGTGTATTATGCTTTATTAGTTTAAGATCGTTCTTATTTAATTAATCTTTTTATCAAATCATTTATAAATACTTTAAAACATTTATATATAGCAAGGGATTTACTGTTATTATCCTATATTTGACATTTTTCTAAAAAGTTTTTTCTTGTTTATTATATGTATTTATCAACCTGTATATAAAAAAAATAGAAACCAAGCAGAAATTAGAATATCCACATTTTTTAAGATAAAAATTTCTTTAAATTTTGAATAAAATATTTATTTTTATTGATTTCTACCCTTATACCTGACAATTAAAAGAACAACTTTATTTAAAACAACAAAGACTGAAATATTAAAGTAGGCATTGAAGCCAAAGTAATTCTTAAAAAGCAAAATATATCAGAAAAAATTTAAATAGAACAAAAGAAACCCCTTCCCAAAATATGGAACGTATTAACAAAAATATGAAAAAAAGAACCAAAATCCAAAAGTAATAATGGATTCATTTTAAAAGTTATATATGAATGTAAAAAATTATCTATTTTGATTACTTTTAAATTAATAAAAGTAAATGAATTAAGATATGTAAAAGATGTTGATATTCTTTAATTTAGGGCATTAATTGGCTGTGTAAAAGGGTTAAAAAAGATAACAATATTTCTTTATAAGTGTATCATGCGAAGCGTCTTCAGCTAACAAAGGGTCGGCTCAAAATTTTAAGAGGAATTTGTTTTCGTGTTGTATAAGGGAGTTTGATAGAAATGATATCATTAATCCAGACAAAACTGCCCCTTTTTATCAATTTCGCCAACAAAAACGAAAGACGTCCAAGTATTTGGAAGGAAAAAATGGAAAGAAAAAGGTAACCATATCTTGTTTTAACTCATATAAAGAGCATTTCAATATATTAATTGTAGAAAAATCAATTTTTTTAAATGTTTAAAAAATATTTTTTTTAATTATTCAGATATCAATTATCGATCAAAAAGACCCTGCATGGGTAACTAAAGAAATATTTAAAAATCTATTAGATAAAATAAATGGGTTTTAAGATTAAAAAAGAAAAGTTTTATGATTATTAGATAAAATTCCACCTATAAGATCGAATTTTTTCCCAACATTTAATTGAAGTTTCTTCTTCCAACAACTACATCTTTGATTCAGCTTTTGGGTATGGGTATTAATGCCTGTTTTAAAATGCCTGTTTTAAAAAGCAAAAAGAAAATTATTCTTAAAAAATTTTTTATCCTATCCCTTTTTCTTTTAATAAAAAGCTGAAAATTTTAAATTTGTTTGACATTATTAATTTAATGGTATTTTCATTCAAAGAAAATCAACCTGGCACTTTTAACTGTTTTAGTGTACTTTATACCAATAAAAATAAGGATATAATATCAACTTCAGTTAGAGCACACCAAACAATATAATTCAAGCATCTGAAGATTTTCTAGATAAAATCAAGGGTTATGCATAAATACATAACAAATTTGAAATCCTAGATAAACAGTCTTCAGAGAATGTTTTTAGGAGCTTGTTAAGGGAAGAGCTTTATGACAAAATATCTTCTTTAAAATTCTTATATGAGAATTCAGAGTATAAAAGTAAATTCCAGCGTTTGTATTGTAAAAAATCTACTCTAAAACTGCTCCTAAATATAAATCATTCCTATAAACAAAGCCTGCAGGGTAATTTAGACATGGGCGTCAATGGAGTTCGCAGAGTAGTATTTTAGCGGGTGAAAGGCTTGAAGTATCTTGAGCTATATTTAATTATGTAGGAACATACTTTCCCTTATGTTTCTTTACGAATAGATATTAATATATTATTATCGAAAAAATGCTAATTTATTTATTTTTTCTAGAAAAAAATTTTATTTAAAAAATAAAATTTTAAAGAGACCCCATGAGTAGGACAAGAGAGAAAGGAGAGATCCCTACACACTTAAATAAAGGCACTAACATTAAATCTATTTACATAAATTATCTGTTAAAGAACAGAGTACCATCATGGTACGATAATTATATAGAAATTATAACAAAAAATGTTCGTATGTTTTTCTCATCCTTAGGCAATAAAAAAAAATCAAATTTTAAAATAAGTATTACACATCATGTTAAGAAGAAGTTAGAAAAGAAGACCAAGGAACTTATATTAGAGCATAAGGTATGTATGGTATTTAAGGGATCGTTCTCCCCTGATGTATCTTGAATATAAACTTTTAGTCTCTTTATTAAAATTGATTTTATTAAAAACACAATGCGTAAATAAAAGAATGTATCATCTGCGAGAAAGAGTCTAGCATCATTTAAAATTTAATATAATTAATGAAAATATGAATAACCATCTATTCCAAAATTACAATAGAGTTTAGGTAAATTTTTATACCCTAAGGATTTTTTAATACTTTAGATAAAAAATATAAAATAAAAAACGCTTCTAAAATATTTTAGTGGATTCCCTTTGAAAAAATATAAAAAACTGGAATATAAAAAACAAAACAAGAAAAAACAATTAAAGTTCGAATGACGTGCACAGATAATAATATTACATGAAAAAAACAAGATCAGTAAAGAAATCGCAAAAATGAAAACTGGCTAGGAAACAGTCATAAGAATAATTCAAAGGTTTGTAAATCTTGAAACTTGTGACCATTTAAAATGAAACGATAGATTCACAAAAATTGTGAAGCTTTAGAAAATTTTTTGAAGAACAAAAACGAAAAAGACAAAAACATCTCGACAAGAAAACTAGCAATAGCGGTAGAAAAAACACTTAACATCCTTGTATCTCATACTTCAGTAAAAAATATCCAAATTAATTGTACATTTAAGCACATTCACCAATAACTAAACCTTATTTAAGACCCCCTCATGTAATTAAAAGGTTTGAGTTATCTAAGGCTGGATTGCTATGTCAGAAAAGGTTGTACAATCAATTATTTTCAGCGATAAGTGTAAATTTAACCTCAAATACTAAAATGGGCATACATTATTTTGGCGTACAATTAACGAAAGACTAAATTCGCAATATATTATAGATACATAGAAATTTGGCAAAGTTTTTAAGATGGTATGGGCTTGCTTCTATTATGCTGGAAAAGGTCGATTGTGTTGTATTGAAGTCATTATGAATTCACCTAATTATTTAATATGTTATCTTTGAACTTGCTGTCCAGCGCTGAAGATATAAAATTAAAGGGGTTGCTTTTTATGCAAGATAACGATCTTAAGCATAAATCTAAATTAGCTGTGAATTTTTTTCTTCAACAGAATATTAAATTATTAGAATGGCTAGGACAGTCACCAGATATGAACTCTACCGATAATGTTTGGCATTATATGAAGATTAAGATAGCCGATCTACACCTAAAAGTTTAGTTGAATTAGAAGCATATGTTTTTGATATTTGGAACGAAATCCCTCCGAACTTTTTGAAAAATTGGCTTCAAGTTAAATAAAAACAGCTGATCTATAGAGAGCCAAGGGAAGTTACAATGATTATTTGATTAGTATTATGATATGTTTATTTCTTTACAACCAAAAAATAAAATATATCAAAAAATTTTTAGATCATTTAATTTATCAAAAAAACTTGTAAACTATAATTTAAAGAGTTGTTTTTAGCACATATGTAAGTTAACTATAATGATTTAAATTATTTTTAAATTTATACGTTATTTGTTTACCTATTGCATATTCATCCATAATTGTTTAATTATTTTTTCTTAATCCTTTTATTTCCCTTACTGATGACTGGAAATCATTCCTGTGGGTTTATATTATGATTTCTTAATTTTGTACATCAAGAATAAAAGAGCCCTTCTTCTCCCATCAAATTTAAATAACTAATTATTTACAAATTTATGTAAACATAAAATTTATATTTTAAGCTAAAAATTATTATGATTTTTTACAAAGTTAATAAGTTATTTTAATTGTGCTTCAGTACATACTTTTGAATTAATGTTACATTTATAGAAAATTTTACAAAAAAATTAGCCAATCATATTTAAACATTTTATTAAAGTATTTACCACAATGAAAGAGTAAAATACTTATAAAATGAACAAAATTTTCTTCTTTATCAAACAATAAACTTATATGATATATTTAAAATAATAGGTTGCTTATTTTATCAGATTAAAATTTATACATAGTCTTTTAAGTGAGAGTAAAATAATATCTTTATACAACTTAAATCTTTTAAACAAACATATATAATATCTAATTCATTATTTTAAGGGGTTTTAGCTCAGTTGGTAGAGTGCTCGCTTAGCATGTGAGAGGTCAAGGGTTCAACTCCCTTAAGCTCCATTTTTTAATAATCACCTTTACTTAAAAGAGATAAATTAATAATTAAAATAAATCTTTAATTTAATTAAAAATCAAGTAATTTTTATAAAAAAAAATAAAATTATTTCAATTTAAAATCACAAAAAAATGTTAAAATTTGATTATTTAAAAATCTGAAACAAATAAAAGATAAATAAATCTTTTTAAAAAAAACATAACCCCATGCTGCCACCATTCCATGAAAAATACTTTAAGCAATTAGCACAAGACTTATTCCAAGAAGAAGAGCTAACCCAAGAAGAGATAGAAATAATCTTTAATGCATCACTGATTGAATATACAAGATAAACAAACAGGAATGATAAATAAATGTAAAAATGTTTGTATATTTTTTTAAGTCATAAAAGCATTTTATAAATACAACAAATGTGTTTTAAATTTTCTTTTACAAATTGAAACACTTTTTTTAAAAAAATAAAGCAATGATTTTTTTTATTTCTTTTTTTAAATGTACAGAGATTCTTTTAGGATTGGCACATAAACCTATCAAAATATTTCTTATTAGTGATATTAAAAGGTTTGTTTCTAAGAGATTAGATTATTTTGGGGACAGTCCATTTGAATTAATTAACCATGAAGAAGAGATAAACCTTAACAAATATGATTCAGATTCACAAATAAAGATAGATGGTCCTTTTTTTCAGATATTTGTAGGGGATACTGGTTTATGTGCAAAGGAAGACAAAGTAATTTTATGTGAAGATATCGTAGATAAATGGTCAATAAAGAAAAGAAATATTGGATTTGTATTTTCTATAAATGAATTATGTCTTTCTTTTTACGATAGAGATCTAAGATTAGAAGATTGTTCAGATAAAAATAACCAATTATTTGATTTTTTAGAGATACCACCTATTTTTAATTGTTTAAGTGGAATATCTTATGATTCTAAAAAAGATTTTCTTATTCTTAAAAAGATTGAAAATGAGATTAGGAATAATGAAGGTTTTCGGGGTATTAAGCAAGAAAAGATGCCTGTTAAGGATATAAATGATTTTATTAAAAGAACATTTAAAAATAAAGAAGATAAATTAAAAGCTGAAAAGATTAAGAAAATGGACAATTTGTTTAAGTGGGGAAAGTTTAAAGGGATTAAGTTTAAAGCAAAAGGATTTATTGATTTTATGTGTCCACGTTAAAAATAATAAAACCTTTTACAATTAAAAAATATATAATTTTTTTGTTGAAAAAAGTATTTATTAATTTTGATTGTCATAATTTTATTGTTTTTATGCAATGTCTTCATGGAATATAAATTTATTATCTTGTCATTTTCTGTCTGTAATGTAATTTTAGAATTTATACTAATTTCTCTGCCGTCTGCCATACAGACCTTTGTAGGTTTTGTAAAATCTTTTTTAATTTTATTCTTTTCTACTATTTTAGTATTTATAAACGAGGTTGTAGCACCACTGTCTAATAACGCATTTACATTTAAATTATAATTTGATAAATTAACTTTTATAAAATTTAAAGGAAAATTGTCACTTTTGTTTATTTCATTCCCTTTATAGGCGTATGATTTATCTGACTCGTCCTTGATTGTAAAGTTGTATTTCTGCTGTTTAAGACATTCTTGATTTGAACGCGAAGTTGTTCTGTGTAACCTGCACCATTTTATGTTTTTCTTTTGGAATAATGTCTGCTTAAAGGTTTTGGGTTCAAATATTGACTCTTTTTGCGAGAATGTGATGTTCAATATAGTATTTTCGGTTTCGGATATTCTCTCAAATATACTATTAGAATCCTTTAGTCCCTCTCTTATAAATTTTACATAGCAATCTTTGTTTAAACCTTTGAATAAGTAATATTCTTCCTTCTGTTGTACTTCTGCCGGTTTTAAATCAATGCATATGGCTAATCTTATAAGTATTTCTTTTATTGCCTGTTTGTATTTACTAATTCTTGGAAAACTTTCTTGTTTAATTTCTTCGAGCAGATCGTGATAGTAAAGCACCATATTTCTGTTATATTTTAATTTTATTAAGTGCATTATAGCGTCTTCTCTATCATTTTTATCTTTGATGTAGCCTCTGATCTCATCTGACACGATTGATTGAAGAACTAAGAAAAAGGTCTTATTATCCCATTTTGTAAGATGAACCGTTTCTCTGAATTGGTTTGCAAATAAAAAGAGGTCTTGTTTCATATTTGTTAGGTGATGAATTTCTCTCTTAACGACGAGTTCCGTGTTAGGTATTTTGAAGTCTATGTTGCTTTTAACTGTTGTTGAATCATAAGAATTGTCATCCACTGACGGAATTCAATTTGTTTCTTGAATTCTTTGTAATAGGTTGATTCTGAGTCGCTGTATGAATTCATAATGCGCGTCTCCCGCGGGATTACTTCTCCATTTTGGAGATATAATAAAAATAAACTTTTATTTTGTGTATTTGTAAAAGAATTAAAAGATCCAACTTGTTTATTTAAAATTATAATTTATACTTTTCAAATTGGGTCAAGAATCCAATAGAACAATATATTTTAACCTTTGATTTGACAGGTGAGGTTTTTAAACCAGCACAGTTTAAATAAAATATTATTGTTCTCATTATTTTGGCATTCTAATAAAATTATTAATCAAAGTATATTTTACAAGCAAGAGATTTTAAAGAAAAGGATTCAAAAAATAAATTTATTAAATTTTGTTAAAAATTGAATTAAAGATTAAATAAATAACCAAAAAATACTTCTAAATCATTTAAATTTCTATTAAATTGATTCATAAATGGACCTAGTCAACCTTTCTTACTATAATTTAGTATTTTTATACTCCATTAAAAAAGAACCAGATACTTTTAATTAATTGAATATCAGTTTTTGTCATAAAAAATCAATAAAAAATTACTAAAAGCTTTATTTTTTAAAATATCTCAATTAATTGAAAAACAAATGATAAGTAATTATTTATCAGAATGAATTTCTAAATTTTCTTTAATTGTTTTTTTATTTTAATATTTCTTAATTTCTTTTAGAACATAAATTGCTCAACAATATAAGTGTTTTCTTAGCCAAATACTTATGGTATTTTTATAAAAAAACAAGAGTTTTTATATTTTTGATTTTAGTTATTTTTTATTAATTAAACTTCTTATTTTAATTTATCTCTTTGTTACTTAAGGATGGGAAATCCATACGAAGATCTTTTTGGTATATCTTCTATATAAAATATTAGTACCTAATCATCAGAAACATAAGTAAAAATCTTTTTTTTACATAATTAGATACAGCCCAAGATACTTCGAACTTTTCACCCGCCAAACTCCACTATATGCACTCTATTGACAGCTTAAGTCTACCTCGCCTTCCAGGCTTTGGTTACAGTTATTTGAATTTATACCCAACCTTTTTATTCCAAAGAAATAAACTGTCCTTTAGACAGCAACAAAAAAAGAAATAAAATATTTATTTCAAAGTAATTACTCTGACAGAATAAATGATTAAGTAAATATTTCCATTTATATTGATTGTAAACTTAGAAGAAATGTATTTTTTTTGTCGTTTAATGTCTCAGAAAAAAATTAAATGTTTTATTTTTCTCTTGTAATTGATACTTTTAATATAAGTTTGTAAGTCTTTGTATAACAGATATCTTATATGTCTTGTTGTTCTTAAACATTTCATCTAATTTACTTTAAAATAAAGAAATCAAACAACATTTCCATAAAAAGCAAGTGCCCAGTGAATTAAAAATAGAATTTAGCCATTTTTTTTAATATTTTTTTAAAATATTATTTTTAAATTATTAAATTTTTTTCTCCCATGTCTTTAGAATCATTAACCAACTTATTAAAGAAGCACAGTTCACTTTTTGAAAAAGAAGAAATAGAAAAAATAGAACTTATCTTAGAAAAAGTAAAAGAAAGATTAACAGAATCAATCAAACTAAAAGAAGAAGGAAACAAAGCTTATCAAGAGAAAGAATACTTAGACGCAATAGATTTATACACCAAAGCATTGAAATTAGATCCTACAAACGAGGTATTTTATTCCAACAGATCAGCAGCATACGCCAAGATTAATTGTGAAGAGAGTGGTATTGATGATTCAATCAAAGCATTGGATTATAATCCTAATTTTATTTTAAGTTATTTGAGGTTAGGAGACTTTTACAAAAAAAGTGATCCAAGTAAAGCTTTGTTTTATTACAAGGTAGGTCTTATTTTTGATCCTAAGAATGAGAAATTGATTAGTAAAGTTGAACAGATGAGTAGTAATGAAAAATTTTTAAATAGTGACAGTGCTAAAGAGGTAATGAAATCTGATGATTTTAAGAATATGTTCAGCAAAGTGATGGAGGATAAAGAATTAATGGAGAAGTTAGCTAATTTAAATAAAAAATGATTTATTTTTAAATAATTATTAGGATGTGGCTATTTATACATACTGTATGTATACGCAATTGGCTATTTATACATACTGTATGTACACTCGTGAGCAAAAAAAATCGGAAACTTAAATATTAAGCGATATCATAGTAATAAACATCATAAAATAAGAAAAAAATCATATTAAAGCTTATGTGCTTAGTTTTTAGATTACTTTATTTTTTTTATGTAAATGTTTGCTCTTATAGCACATTTATATAAATTTATCTAATTAAAAATTTTTTACATGAGCAAAAAAATTTCGTAATTTTTATTTAATATTCTGTTACACCACCCTTTGCTCGAATTACCTTTTCTAATCGCTTAGGTATAGAATCAATAAGCTTTCTTATATAGTTGGGTGAAAGAGAATACCATAACTTTTCAATTTGGGTGAATAATTCCATCTTGTTTTTTATTTTGATTTTAATAAGCTCTTTCTTCAAATACGACCACACATTTTCTATCGGATTTAAATCCGGAGACTGCGCTGGCCAATCAAGCAAAGGTATGTTATTTTCAGCAAAAAACTCTTTTGTATATTTTGAAACATGGCAAGGTGCGTTGTCTTGTTGGAATAAATAACTATTATTTATGTTCATAAGTCCAAGAGAATCATTAAAATTTTCAGATAATAACCTTGTAACAAAGCAAAATTCTTTTTTAATAGTGTAAAATTAGTAAAACTGAGGTGTAAATTAAAAATATGTTAAATATTTATTTATTCAAAATTAAATTTATTTTCTTAAAAAATAAAAGTGAAATATAAATTTAAGGATTATTAAAAAAAACTTTCATTTAATAAAGGTAACACAAATTTAGAAATTAATAATATTATTTCATCATAAAAAATGTATTTTATAATTTAAATTATCAAAAAATATTATATAATTAATAA
>CM035597.1:79382-152831 GCA_020423425.1 Chrysopa pallens | reverse complement strand
GAAATGAAAGATCTAAAATTTTTCTGGACGATAAAGCTGCCTTACAATATAAGAGAGAGCGTGGGTTTTTACCTGATCATATTATCTGTGAAAGATGTTCTGGTGTAATGAAAATTGAGAAAAACGCAAGAAGTTATACCAAATACTCTTATAAGTGTGTTGAAAGAAGATGCAAATTTACTATGAATTTGTTTAGAAACACTTTAATGAGAATTCAAAAGATAAGAATAAAATATTATTTATTCTGTATATGTAAATGAATTGAGAATTCTTCCGAGAAGGATGTTACAAGAAATGCAGGGATTTCAAGAAATGCATTTAGAAAAATAAAAAATAATATTAGTCTTTTTCTAGAGGAAGAATACAATGAACAGAGGATATTAGGGAGTCCTAGAGTTAGTGTGCAAGTAGACGAAACGGCTATTTGCCACGGCTTTTTGATTGATTCACCCTCTGTATTAAAAGATGAGTTTGCTGTGATTACATGGCTTGTTGGACTAATCTAGAGCGATACTGGCCATATTAAATACGAAATTGTTCAAAACAGAAGAGAAGAGGCATTTAGAGAACTTTTTAGAAGAAATTAAAGGCCCAAAACAACTGTTATTACGGATGGACATAAGTCATATCCTGGAGCAGTAAGAGAAATATCTGGGTATCATATAGTTGTAAATCATTCCACTGGATTCACTAACCAAGAAGGATTTCATACGAACAATATCGAAGACTTATGGTTGATATTAAAGTACGAAATTAAAAAGCTTAGAGGAGTGACCAAAGCAAATTTAAATAGTTTTCTAAAGGAGTTCGATTTTCGTTTTAAGAATTTAAGGAAAAAACTGAAGTAGAAATCAAAGAAGCGTTTGAAAATATACTATCCTTTATAAGTCAAAGAAATAATTAAAATAATAATTTAATTTATATTGTAAATAACTTACCATTTTTTATATTATATTGCCCATTAAATTTAAATTGTATTAAAATATATATAATTTATCATTTATAAATAGTTTTTATTTTACAATAATGTTGTTAAATAAATAATATTTAATATTCATATATATTTATTTGTTCGTTTATTTAATTTAAAAAATATTTTTTTTGATTTTAATTATTATTTTCTCTTCAATGGTACTCCCTTTAAGAGCTCAACTTGGGTGAGTTTTAGGACCTTGAACCCTTTATACAAATCGCTTCTGCAGATCCTTTAAAGATCTAAATTAGTTGTTCTTAAATCGAATTAATTCAATCTAAAAACAAATCAATTAAAAATTGTCTACACCACACTTAATAATTAAAATGTTTTATTTATATTTTTATACAAACTGTACAATAAATATTTTCTTTTGAACTAATAAGGATTAAATCAATAATCGATAATACTTTAAAATATTGTTGCATCCAGGGCAACTTTATTTTTTTTAATTTTTATTTAAATAGCTTCTAGTCATGTTATATTGTTTTTTCTACGGGTTCATGGGTATTAATTTTAATTTACTATTGATGTGTCCGGATAGTGGCACGGAACCGAGTTTTAAATATATATTAAAGATACTAAAAGTTTGTTTAACCACATTTTTATTAATTTCTTCCATGTTTATCCTTGTTATGTCCCAGCCTTTTGGAACGTTCTTCTTATCTTCGACCTATACTTAGACTTAATCAGATCATTTTCAGAATTTAGTCGCTTTACGACAACTTTAAATAGTAATTTTTTTCTAATTCTGTAAATTATCAATTATCTAAATATTTCTAAAACAACATGACAAATATTTTAATGCTTTTTCTTTTAAGTTTTTAAATGTACTGTGAATTCTTAACAATTTTCTATATAATCATTGTATAATAAACAAATCTTTCAGAAAATTTACAAAATAAATATCTAATATTATTTACATAAAGAAAGTATAACCTTCTTAATTTAAATATTATAAATTTTAAATGAATACTCTTTTTAAATATCAAAAATAATTATATGCCTTTCTTTTTAAATATAAATATTTATAATCTTTTAGGTTTATATTTACAGAATTCTCTTTATTTGTAATAATAAAATGACATATTATAATAATTTTAAGAATAATTATTTAAATGATAATTATTTTAACCCATGGTTAAGAGGAAACAAGAATTGAAGAAAAACTAAGATTAAATAAAGTTAAAGAGTATTCATTTTATAATTATTACGTTAAAAATAAGACAGTCCTATCTTATCTGGACAATTTGTAATAGTAAATGATCCGAACATCTTTTTTGAGTATGTATAACCACACTAATTGTATAACTTATAAAAAAAGTCACTATTATATAATAAATATTAGTAAAATCTTATAATTTATTCCCATGATCGTTAATTTTCTAGGTAGCTGGCCTATACACAAGTGTTTTAAATACATTTACTTAATAAAGTGTTTTTACTTGAGTTTTCCTTTTTTCATCTATAAAAATAATTTAATCACTTTGTGATTTATCACAATAATAAATTATATTATGCTAATATTTAATTACATTTGTAATTTTTTATGATTAGTCTTAGTAAAAAAATAATCTTTAAAAAGTATAAAAAAAAGTAAATATCTTTTCTGTTAATTAAGTATTAGAAGAAGTTTAAAAAAATATTATATAAACAGAAGAAAAAAGGAATTTCTTCAAAAAAATTAGAAATTAAAATAGAATTAAAAGAAAGAAAAAATAATAAATAAAATATTATGTAATAAATTAATAATTTTAAATTAAAAATATTAAACATTTAATTCAGTGAATAATACAAATTAAATATTAAAAGTAATCTAATTATCAAGTGGATATGCAAAATAAGGCCCAAAATTAAAATTAACTATTGATCCACCATACAAAGACACTGCTGGGTAAAACAACTCATGTGGAATATTATAGAAGGCTACCCCTAAATCCTTCCCATTTTTATAAAATTTAATAAAAGAAGTGCCACTTTCCCTGTAAAGCAATGCTCCTATGATATCCTTCTCACCAAAAGAACAACCATACTTTCTTCTAATAGAATTAAAGAATTTATATCCATTAACATTTCCATAAGAATATCCTTTACTGTCTATTCCTATAGGACCATTCATCTCAGCATCACTTTGTATGAATCCTATTCTTATACCTACACTCTTAATGACATTTATCTCAAAGTATTGGGTAGAGATTGTGCCGGTGTCCGAACAAACTGTCTTGTAACCTGACTGGTTTTCGGCGGTAAGGCTATCTTCGTGTATTTTGATCAGGTCACTGCATTTTGGGCTCAGTTTTGTTTTTAAAAATCTGCGTTTTGAATTTATTTGTGTTAATTTGTATTTACTTTTTTCTTTAGCCATGTTAATTAAATTTAAAATAAATATTTAAATTAAAAATAAAATAAAATAAATATTTAAATTAAAAATACATAATTAAATTACAAACATAAAATAAAAATAAAAATTTAATTTTTAATTTAAAAATAAATTTTAATTTTATTATGTATTTTAAAAATCTTTCATTAAAAATTTACTTCTAAATATAAAATTGTTTTTTTACAAGTATTTTTATTTTTAGTTTAAAACAGTGTTTATATTTAAAAGTAAATTATTTTTTAAAATAAACAAAATTAAATAAAAAAGAGTTTTTAATTAAAAATACTTGTAAAAAAATAATTTTATATTTTTATTAACAATTCTTTCTAAATCATTAAATATTTAATTAATAGGTATATGTTTTAAAAGTACTATTTTGATATTCTGCCTTCAAACAAGAGGAAAAAGGTATTTGATAAAAAAAGACAAACACTCATATGTTAAATCAATTCTATTTTTAAAACAGAGTAAAAAATTTTATTTATTTTACTGAGTTAAACTATTTTTTAAAATCAATTCGAATTTCAACAAATTAATTTTTCTATTAAGTTATCAAAATTAAGAACCTGTCAAGTCATAAGAGATTACTAACAGAATAAATGTTTTGATTGCATTTATTATTTCGCGACTAATAAAACTAGGATTTATTTTTTGAAATAAAAGTCAAATTCTTTTAAAGTTTTCTAACTTAACACTGTTGTTTGAATTGACAGAACCTTTTCAAAAAATGAATTGGTAAAATATTAATCAACCAATATAAATTGATTTTATTTTGTTTCTTAGAAATGAAAAATTCATCAAAAATATTTTGATTGATTTGACTTATGATAAACAAATGATGAACTTAAAAGAAATGTATTTCACAAATAAAAACTATCTTTTTTAAAACAATGAAATATTTTTGAAATTTAATAGATCCGAGGTTGTGTAAAAATAATTGTGATTAGAATTATTTTGTATATAAACATTTTATCCAAAAAATTATAAACAATTTTTAATATTTTATTAATTTAAAAAATTTGTTATCGCAAGTAAATGATAAATAATTATTTAAATATTGACCTAAATTTTAGTCTGATAGATTTATTAGTTAATCATTTTTTAACTGAATATCTATTTGTATTTGTTTTTATCAAAAATCCATTGTTGTCTTTCTATATCATTGGTATTTTAGAGATTGTTTTTCTTTATACTCTAAGATATGAGAAATTTTATGGGAAAAAATAATAAAGTATATAAGTACAGCAAAAAAAAACTGTCATTAGTAGAAATACTAAACGACATCATTCAAAGACGACGAAAAACTATAAAATCTTCAATTATTTGTCAGGGTGTATGTTTGCTTCATATTGATATTTTAATTAAAGGTATGAAAATTGTCTATACTAAATTGTCAAATAAGAAATATTAATTCCTTTTCACTAGGGATAGGAAATCCATATAAAGACCTTTTGCTATACCTTCTATATAATATATTAATCCCTGATGGAATACATCCCATCAATCAATTAAGAACCCCGCGTAAACAAAAGTATAAATTAAATGAAAAATACACAGGATGGTAATGAATAAATACTCAATTATAAAACAATTCTTCAAAAGTCTTTATTTAAATTATAAGTATATAAAAGTGGTACCCAAGAGATACCACAATACCTTTTTATAAAAACACATATGGTAAAATAAATTTCTACATATCTAAGTACAGCGCAAGATACTACAAGCCATTTCCATCAAAACCTACATCCGTGCACTCTATTGACTGCCTAAGTTTACTTTCGTTTTAGGCTTTGGTTACGGGATTTATTTATTGATTGTTATGTAGAATAAAATTTTATAAAATACTACGTTAGATCTAATTATGTATTAAGTAATAAATTATAATAAATAGAGTTAAATCATAGAAAAAAGTTAAAATATGATACCCTCTTCTAGGAAATATAGCTTTATAATTATAGTGCGGTATCATTGATAAAACTACAAATAAGTGGTTTATAGACAAATTAATTAAGTTACTTTATTATTTAAATAAAACAAGCCGTATATAAAAACATAAGAAATCAATGAATAAATTTAAGATTTATAAATAGAATTTCTATGGTTTAGGAAAATCTTATTTTTTTATCAATTAATTATAAAACCTACTCCATCATCTTATTTTCAAACACTCAGATTTTCGTAAAAATATATTTCTATTAAAATAAATTCACCGAAACCATTTGTGTGTTGTTTAAATCAAAAATCTTTTATAATAATTAGCGAATCAAAATTTATTTATATTTTTATGGGTATTCATAAATACTTAACAAAATTTTTTACTTTTAATTTACAAGTATTCTCATGGTTTTATTTTTTGGTTTCATAATAAGAAATGTTTATTTGTGTCATTATTCTTCCTCCACTACTATGCTTACCACTTTTAGTCAAAATCAAATCTTGCACGATTCTTTTAAGTTTAAGACGATCAACCAATTGATCTATATTTCCCAAAACAGCACAATATTTCCTGATTGGCCTCGACTGATCAAAGATCAATTTAACCCTTATGAATTATAAAACATATACTAAAATTCTTTACATATTTTATTTACAATTTTAGACCATATAATCATTAAATGTTCCCAAGGATTAAATCATTTGATCAAATTGACATAACTTTCGGATATCACAATAAAGATTGTGCACTTATTTCTAATAAGAATATTATATAAATATTTTTTTTGATTCGCTTTAAATTTATAAAGAGAGTGGTAATTTTATACTTCTAAAAATATAATATTTTAAAAAACTAATTATTTTCAGAAGTACTAAGTAATGCCAAATACGATTTTTAATTATCTTTTGTTTTAAATTATATTTAATTTATTTTTGTTTAAATCAGAAAATAAAATAATTTACTTTTTTATTTATCGTCTAAAATAAAAAATTTTTAATCTAAAAATTTCAATATTCCTTTTTAAAACAATTTATATGATTCAAAAATCTACCCCTTCAATGGCAAAGTTAGAGAGAGAAAAGATAGGTTCTTTGTATGAAGAAAATTATCATGATTTGGTTGATAATAATTTCCTACGAGATAATTCGACCACTGAAACTACAAGTATTCCAGAACCAAAGATTACTCCAAACAATTACCCTATACTTTATAAAATTCTTAAGTCTTACATTGCGAGTTCTAGTCTCTTAAAAAACATTTTAACCTTGTCTGTATTTATGTTAAGTGATTTTTATGAATATTTTTCTCTTTTACAGATTGGATTTTTATGTTCCTCTTGGATTATAATTGAAATTATTAAATTGTTCACAAGAGAAAACAAAATGAGAGCAAAAATTTGGGGAATTCTTAATATAATGAAAGTTTCTTTATTGGTTTTGATCGTTTTTTGTTCAAAAAAATTAGAAATTTATAACATTTGGTATTTTAAGGCCATTTCTGGGTTATTTTTGTGTACTTTAATAGTAAATGAAATTTACAGAGGGGTAAATATTTCAGCGTCGGACAATCTAAATCCAAATACCAAAACAATTAAAATTAAATCACTTCAATTACAATACATATTGGCATCTGTGGTTGAGGACATCTTAATTGTTTCTATTTCGATTCCACTACTATATTTTCTTATAGCTATTAAGGCAATTGAAACTATCAAATATTTTTCTATACGTTTAACAAGCAAAAAGAAACCTTCTCTACAAGACCCTGATATTTCTTTATTAATTTTAATTTATTTTTTCATGCAACATAAAGTATTTATTGCATGGATAACAGGAAATAGTGATGGTGTGCTTTTATGTTATTTAAAAGAGCAGATGTTAAGTATTTTTAATAAATAATTTTAGTAAGATTTAATTTAATTATAATTATTGTATTTTTGAATTGTTACGAAATATTAAAAAAATATTCAAATAATAAGTTTTTTAAAAAAATTGTTCAAAAACAAAGATTTTATTAGAAAAAATATTTAAAAATAAGAAAATGTTCAAAAAAACAAAAATAAATTTAAAAAATAAGTTTTATTTAAGACAATGCCCAAAATTCAAAAGATTTTTGTAAAAAAATTTTTTAAAGTTGGTTTGGATAAATGTCACTGTTGTATGTTAAACCTGATTGGCTAGTATATATATATAACCCTCTTTGGTTATAATAACAAGAATAATTTAACCCATGGAATTCGGAGAAGATCCTTTAAATAAATCTACTTACAACAATTTGGCGTCACCAACAAATCAAACATTAAAGTGTCCGTACAAATACAAAGGAGGTAAAGGTTCAAACCCACTTAAGTTTCTGCAGGAGTTCAATGAATACTCGATGGCGATCGGATGGAATGACTTCCAAAAAAGAATAGCGTTCAAATTGTCGATGGAGGAGGAAGCTATGGTTTGGATTAACTCATTAACTCATGGGATAGCTTTTGAAGAACTCGAGAACTTGTTTCTAAAGAGATTTCAGCCTCTTAATAACATTACTTTGTGCATAAATGAACTTGTTGAAGCAAAGAGAGGTAAGACAGAGAGCTTGTTAGGATTTCTTGACAGGCTAAGGGGGATAGCCGGGAAAGGCAACTTGCCACAGGAGGTGCTAGTGGCAATGGCGTTAAAAGCCCTTCCCATGGAATTTACCAATAGGTTGGTATTAACACCGGGCGGTGTCACATGGGATAATTTGTACCAAAGCTGTAGTATATGGGAAGCTACTGGGCTAGAATACAATCAAACTGGGTATGGTTATTACAGCTCAAGATTGGGAGCTGGAGGAAAGGAAAGACAAAAGGAAAAAAGAAGACCAAGGGAAGTGGTCTGCTATTTCTGTGAGCAGAAAGGGCACAAAGTCAGCGAATGTTTCAAGTTAAGAAATTTAAAAGCCAAAGACAAGTTCAAATTAAATGAATTAGGCCAGGTCAAAGTCGATGATAAAGCGATTGAAGAAAAGAATAAAATGAATGACAATTATTATGTATTTAATTTAAAACATTTTGTAAATTTCACATGTAAAACCCAAATAAACAATCAAACTATAGAAACCCTATGTGATACAGGATCAGACCTTTCACTGATACGTTTAGATTTAGCGAACAGGCTCAAAATACAGAAGACAGATAAAATTATAGTGGCTGCAAATAACGAGAAACTTTCGGTGGTAGGAGAGGCAAAGTCAGTTAAATTTAAAATCTTAGGGATAAACCAATATTTCGAAGCTGATTTTGTTGTTGTAAAAAAACTAAACAGCCCTTGTATACTAGGGAAGGACTTTATTAATAGAAATAGAATTAATTTATCATTTAAGACTAAAGATGTTAATCCTTGTATTGGAGTACATAAAATAATCACTGAAAACCACACACCATTTATGGTTAGATATAGAAGATATACTGACCAAGAGAATGATGTTATTGATAAACAAGTAAAGGAATGGCTGGATCATGGAATTATCAGGGAGTCCTCAAGCCCATGGAGATCACCTTTAGTAGTAGTCCCCAAAAAGAACGGTGAAAAAAGGATATGCAACGATTACAGAAAGCTTAATAGCATTACAAAGAAAGATAGCTACTTGTTACCGTGGATAGACGAAATATTTGATGCCTTTAGTGGTGCTAAAATATTTTCCAAGATGGATCTTAAATCAGGATATCACCAGATCGATATATTAGAGGAAGACAAAGAAAAAACCGCATTTTCATGTAGACTGGGCACATTCGAATACAATAAGATGCCGTTTGGCTTAGTGAATGGCCCAGCCACCTTCCAGAGAGTTATGGACACTATACTAAAACCATATCTGTGGAAATTCGTGGTAGTATATCTTGATGACATAGTAGTTTATAGTAAAACGGAAGAAGAGCATCAGAAACATCTTCAGTTAATAAAAAATTTACTAAACAATAGTGGACTAGTACTAAATGAGGCCAAGTGCGAATACAATAAGTATTCCCTTGAATTATTAGGTCATGAAATATCGTCTAAAGGAGTAAGGCCTATTAAAAACAGAGTGGAGGCTATTCTAAAGTTTGCCACACCCAAAACAAAGAAGGAATTACAATCTTACTTAGGATTAGTAAACTATTGCAGAAAATTTATAAAGAATTTGTCAGCGATTTCTAAGCCACTACATGCCTTATTAAAAAATGACATTTCTCCAACTGATTTTCAAAATAAAATTGGCGAATTTGAGTGCAAAAATGCATTTAACGAAATCAATGAAGAAATCAGCAAGAATACCCTTTTGAGTTTTCCAACTAAAAATGATATGTTAATACTGACTACAGATGCATCCAATAAAGGTGTCGGTGCAGTACTTTCGCAGCTACAGAACAATGAAGAAAAGATAATTTCATTTTTTAGTTCTTCATTGACGGACGCAGAAAAAAATTACTCGACGACCGAACAAGAGTTTTTAGCAATTATTAAGTCAGTAAAAAATTACAAGCATTATTTAAAAGAGAAAAGATTTATTTTAAAGACTGATCACAAAGCATTAACTTTTTTAAATAAAAGTAAGGATAATAATTCTAGGCTGTTCAGATGGGCGTTGTTCTTACAAGATTTTAATTATGAAATCGAATATGTGAAAGGGGAGCAAAATATAGCAGATGCACTAAGTCGAAACAATTTATGTAGACGCAAGATAAATATTAAGCCCGAGAAAATTGTTCCAGAACTAGATGATAGAATACGAATCCTTCAGCAATATCATGATCTAACAGGACATGGTGGCATTTCAACTATGAAGTTTCATATTTTACAGAAATATAAATGGAAAGGAGCCAATAATATGATAGATAACTTTGTCAAAAAATGTAAAACATGTGAAATGAATAAAAATAGCCATCAGGAGCAAGAAATTCATCCTATGCGGGTATTCTCTTCAAATTTTGGATGGGAAATAGATCTTTTATGGCCGATAGAACCCACGAACAGATACATACTTACGTGTATTGATGTGTTCACTAGATACGCTTCAGCAAGAATATTAAGAAACAAGTCAGCGAAAAGCGTCTGTGACGCTTTGGAGAATATCTTAGAAACGGAAAGTGCCCCTTCGGAAATTTTATCGGACAATGGATTAGAATTCAATAATATGCTTTTTGAAGATTTGTGTAAGAAATTTCGCATTAAAGTTAAACATACTAGCCCTTATACCCCTACAACAACTGGCGCTGTGGAAAGATTTAATCAAAGTTTATTAATGAAAATCAAGAAATTGTCATCAAACGGCGAGCTTTCTTGGAAAGCAACAGTAAACAAAGCAACCCGAGCATACAATCACTCTGTTTGTCGGGCTCACAAATCTACGCCCTGTACTTTTAAAAAAGTCCAGAGTGAATGCGAAATTGACAAGAAGT
The DNA here is from genome assembly GCA_020423425.1 of Chrysopa pallens. Taxonomy (NCBI): domain Eukaryota; kingdom Metazoa; phylum Arthropoda; class Insecta; order Neuroptera; family Chrysopidae; genus Chrysopa; species Chrysopa pallens. Next base: position 142,135 of record CM035597.1, on the reverse strand, counting down.
ACAAAATTAAAAAGAATAAAATTGATTTAAAAGAAACTATAAGAAAAGCGAAAGAGAATTTAATTACATATCAAAAAACATATGAGAAAATCTTAAATAAAAAGGAAATTTTTAAAATTAATGATCAAGTCTGGTATAAAGATGTAAGTGATGGTAAAAGTAAACTCTCAGCTGCATGGCAAAACGAAGGGATAGTAACAGATGTAGGATTTGGGTATTGCAAAATAAGGACTAAAGAAAACAAAGTAAAAATTATAAATAATAGGAGGCTAAAGAAGATGTTCTAATCTTGGTGGGGAGGAGTGTTGTGTGTTAAACCTGATTGGCTAGTATATATATATAACCCTCTTTGGTTATAATAACAAGAATAATTTAACCCATGGAATTCGGAGAAGATCCTTTAAATAAATCTACTTACAACAGTCACATTTATAAAAATGTTTAAAACTTCAAAAATGAATAAAAATTATAAAAAATCTTTAAAAAATTTCAATATTTCATATCATTGAAATTCATTATTTTTTCTCTCAGCTCTGAAAAAGAAGAACAAGTACTGACGAAACAGAACATCACAAATCCATAAAAGTTTATTATATATATATTCTTCCTACGCTTTGTTGTTCATAATTATACTCATAAAGTAACAATTTTATTTCGTCATGTAGTAGAAATTTTGGTGACTTAGTTTCATTTTTTTAAATTTATTAATAATTTAAATAATTAAATCAATGTTCATGAACATTTCTACAAAAATATTTTGAATTTTGGGACATTGTCTTAAATAAAACTTATTTTTTAAATTTGATTTTGTTTTTTTGAACATTTTCTTATTTTTAAATATTTTTTCGAATAAAACCTTTATTTTTAAACATTTTAATTTATAAACGTTTGAACCAATGAACAACAAATATATGCTTGTTGGGTAACAACAAGCAAAAAAATATTCCCTTTATAAAAATATTTCTTGTTTTTTTAAATTACCATGGGAAAACATTATGGAAATGAATTAAAAAAACAGTAATAAAAAAGTTTCCGAAAAATTATATTAAAATAAAGGTAGCGCAATGATTGACAATATCTCGAACAACAGTCAAAATAATTATTCAAAGATGATCAAAATACAAAGTCTTTGAAAGGAAAGAAGGAAGTGGTTGCAAATCCACAATTACAAAACCAATTGGCGAATATATCAAAAGTGAAACTCTAAAACCCGTTCGTTAGTAGTTATGAGTTTAACAAAATGATTAAGAGCAAATTTTATAAAGAAATTACTTCCTAAACAACAAGGAATCATTTATCCGTGCTAAATTTTAAGTGCAGCATTTTTAAAGAAACACCTGTTATCAACAAAGAACATTGAAAAAAGACTTAATTTTGCAAAGAAAAAACGAAAATTTGAATTATGAAGACCGGGATTATGTAATATTTTCAGATGAAACTTAAATTTGTCTATTTGGTGACGACTCTCTTACGAAAGTTCGGCGTTTTCAGAAGAATCCTCTAACCCAAAGAACGTAATAAAAACAGTTACATTTATCGGCGGAAACATAGTAATCTAGGGCTGTTTTATGGTGTTGGTTAATTGCAATTTATATATTCTATCTTAAATAAGGTTGTTTACCTTAAAATTTTAGAAAAACTTAAAAAAAATCAGTCAGCAAATTAAAATTAAAAATTTTATATTTTAACAAGACAACAATCCTAAGCATGGATCATTATTAGTAGAAAAATTATTCTACTTATAAAAATATTGAAGCGTTGGATTGGCCTTCACAATTATTAGATCTAAATCTTATAGAACATCTATGGAAATATATCCTAAAAGAATTTCAAAAGAAAAAGTCAAAAGAGGATCTAAAAAATATAATCGATTTAGAATGCGATTCTACAACTCTGTGAGAGAATTAGTCTTTAGTATGAAAAACTGGGTAAAAACTACTATTAAAGCCAAAGGAAAATATACGAAATATTAAATAAATAAGGCTATTAAAAAATACTATTTTTCTAAAATTTTTTTACTAATAAAGTCCAAAATATGTATCTTCGTTTGCTGAAGCATTTATTATATTCTATCCGGGTCTTCGATTAAACTTTTAATTTTTTTAAAAATATAAAGAACTTGCATATGAGTCTAAAACAAAGATTCGGAAAACACTATTAGTTTTATTTTATGAGGGGTTTTTACACTTTAAAGCTTTTTTTGTGTTCAAAAAGACCCCTTGTATTTTTCAAATTGTTTTTTGATTTTTGTTAAAAAATAAAATTCTTTATCAGCTTACTTTTTTGCACTTTAGAACCAAACATAACTATATTTTAATAAACTGAGAAATTTTATACAACAAACTACTTATTTTCTTTTAAATAAAGACGATTTTTATTCTTCGAATAAAAAACAATAAATGTAAATTTCTTTCTTTCATTTGTTAGGGGTCCTAAAAAGTTAAATAACATTTTTAATATTATAAATGCTTCATTACCAGGCAAATGTTTGTAAGACACCAAAATTAACAATTACACAAAATTTGATAGTGTGAAAGTTTTTTATTTCTCTAACTGTATTAAGTGTGACGCGAGGTTTATATTCGTCTGACTTAGGGGGACTTCTCATAAGCAGATGTTTAATATAAAATTATTTGATGTTTTCATATTCGTTTGCCCCTGAAACAGTTTTATTATTGCCTATGTGGGATAAAATTGCCATGATATTTAAAGTTTAAGGGATCGTTTTTAGGAATTATTAAATCGATTATTTATTATCTATGATAATAATGATATCACATAAGAAAATCTAAAGTAAATTTTTATTAAAGCATCTCACTCTTTAAAAAGAATCCGAAGAAAAGTTTAATATAAAGTTAGCGGTCTTAATATTTTTTTTAGAGATCTGGTAAAAGAGGAAAAATATGTGAATCTACTTAAAAATTTTATAATTATATTCTCAAAAAACAGTGCAATAATAATTGAGCTTTGGATTTAGTATGGTACTTATAAATAATAAAGCTTTATAAGTTGATAATGTAAATTTTCTTAAAAACTTTAAGTTTTTATTTAACATGCCATCATATTTTTTGTTGAATTAACTCAATTCAAAACATTTGAATTTAAAAATTTAAAATTTCAATCATTACTGACTGAAAATCTTCATTATTTTTGAGTTTTATATAAAAAATTTAGGACGCTTTTAATAAAACAATAGTCAACAGTAACTTAAACTTTAATTAAACTTGCAATGACTTTTATTCTTTGATAAACACAAATAAAATAAATCATAAAAGTTAAGGTTACAAGCTCAAAACAAAATAGATGAAAATTTCGATACTTATTCCAAACATTCATGATAAACACAACAACCAAAACACTAAAATAATACGGAACTATAAACCAATTAAAACTATAAGAAATACTAAAAATTACTAAACTTATCGTGAATAATAAAAAGAAAAAAAAGTTTAAAAGTCTTAGTCTTCCTTTTAAATTTAAATAACTAAACAAACAAGTTAAAATTATACATACAAAAAAGAAACCCTCGTGTATAAAATCTAAGTCACTAAATTTTAAAACATCGAGATAGATGTTAAAGAATATTGTATAACCAATAAAAAATATTAATGATAGAGAGTTTAAAATATTTGGGGCATGTTCAACCCTACACACTGCCAACAAAAATCTGCCTGGATTAAAAATGTTAATGCCAATAACTAGCATCCATTTAAACCAAATAGTATCTAAATTAGAGCTAAAAATCATTATTATGAAAAAAAAATTAAATATTATTTGTGTAATTAAATAAAGAATAATATAAATTTTTGATTTTGAATTTTTTTCTAATTTTGTTAAGTATTTTTTTAAAACATCGCCAAATCTGGTTTTTTTTAAGAATTCCAACACCCAATAAGTAAAATCGTATTTGTTGTCCGACGTTTCTGAATCGTCATTTGTATTTTCTCCTTTGGCCTCCTCATCCTGATGTCCTACACTGATTATGGTTTTATTTTCTCCTTTTGGATTTGACGTAGAAGGTTCTTCAGGGTGCCCTAAGCTTGTTGCGCTCTCATCTTTCACTATTTCCAGATCTCTTTCATCAGAAGTTTTTAGTGGCTGTTCAGTTTCCATAGGGGATTTAATTTTACAACTTTATAATATTTTTGTTCTAAGAATCGGTTCTACATTTTTTGTTTATTAATTACATATTTTTTTGATAACCAATATATTAAAATTCAAATTAAAAAAGTCGACTCATTAGAATATGTTTAAATTGAAATATAAAACAAAATAATTTAGCCTAAAATTTGTTAGAGATTTGATTTTGCATTCAAATTTTTTACTATATTTCTTAATAATAGATAAGTTGATAAGATTTTTAGCAAAATAGGAAAATGCTCCTTGCAATTTATAAATGCTTAGAGAAGTTTAATATGGATTTTCAAATTAAAAGTTTTTTGTAAATTAAGTATTAACTAGCAAAAATTTTCGCGAATTTTTCTTATTTTTACGAAAAAAAATTAAGTTTATGATTAAAATTTGACATTGAAATAAAACGATTTAATTTAAAAATTTATTTGTTTTAAGAGAGAATTTTACAATTTAGTGTAAAAATTTATAATATTTTTTGAATTAAATTGTTTAAAGGAAAATTTGTTTTTAATTAGTTTAATTTTTTTATTTTTATGTTTAGTTAATTAAAGATGACAAGTTTTATAAAATTCTAAAAGTCAAGAAAATCAGAAAAGAAATATTATAAATATATTATTTAAGATATTTGTTCAAAGACTCAGAATAAATTTACACAAATGTTTTACTTTGCATATAATCCTAAGAAACCCTCTGGATTCAACTTATTTACAAACGAAATCATGTAATGGAAATATTTTTTTCTAATTCAATAATTCTCTCTTTGAATTTTTATTAAAAATATATAAATTTAATTTAGAAATATAGTTTAGTGTTTTAAAATTAATCTAGTTTAAAAATTAAACATAAAAATAAAATATATTCTCTAATAATATAAAGGAATTTTCGATGAGTTTTGAAGCAATGAACCAGTTTAAGTATTCTGTTAGTTTTTATTTTTGAAAATATTAATCTACAGCTATGTCCAAAGTATTAAGCCTCCCCATAATTTAGTAATTTTTGTTTAATAGCGCCTTATTTATAATATAAAAATTTAGAAACACGAGTAAATAATATTTCTATAAAAATCTCATATTCAAATTTATCAATTTATTAGGCTTTCCATGTTAAAATTTGGTTTTTGTAATATTTAAAATTTTTTAATGTGTCCATAATTATAAAGGCATGTATTAAAAGTACGAATTTTAATAATCTATTGAGTCTCCCATATTTTTTAAAACCTGTAACATTTTGTTTGTAATAGGGAATGTCAACAGTCAATGATTGACATTAACTATATTAAATGTTCTAGATTTAAAGAACAACAAAGGGATAAATAAATGATGTACATAAAAAGAGTTTATTCAAATAATATTATTAGAGAAGATGCCGATTCCGGCAACACTGTTCTTCATACTATTTGTTGAATCTAAATAAGAGTAAAACAGTTTGATGGTATATACCAAATATGTTAAGGAGATCCCAGTTTGATTGGTTAAAATCAAACATTTTAATAAGTTTTTAGATAAAGTATGTACTCTTCATATAAATTTAAAAAAAAAGTGGGGATAAAAAATCCAACCCATATGATTCTTAAATTCGATTTCATGAATAAAACTCTTTCCAAACCATTCACACATAATCAATGTCTTTTCGGGCAATCGTGTAAATTTTTATAATAAGTAAGCAAGCTGAATATTATTATTTTATTCTACCATAAGGAACAAAAGCTAATGATAGGATAAGTTTACGGTGGTGTTTAAAAGTGTTGTTTTAACAAAAAGCTTGCTTGTATCCTTGTTCCTGTATTTTTTGTATAAGCAACTTATTTAAGTGAAACCAGCAACCCCTAACATTTAAATCTTGAAAAACACTAATAAAACTATTTTAAAGAGCATATTCGTAATCCATAACTACCCATTTAATTTGATTTAAGGGTGTCTGGTTTTTTAAGAATGTAAAAATTTTAAATAGGCTAATTCTTTTTTTGATCTTATTAGAACAAAGAAACACTGAAATACTTTTCGTTGATAAGACAACGAATGATTAATAATGGGTGGAAATTTTGAGGTACGACCTTAAAAGTGGCATTAATGAATCACGTTTGAGATTCGCATAACGTATTTAAAAAATATTTCGTTGTAAATATTATCACTCTGTCGATGTCTTCTTTTCCAGTGCCATACATATAAAAAGCTCACCATATGAGAGATATTTACATTCATTTGGAATATTTGAATTATTACTTAGCGTAAAATTGGTTTTTTACCTTGTTTATTTCTTCCTTTAAATATTTAATATTTATATTATTTTCTACAGAAGAATGTGGGACCTTCGATATTTCACTGTACAAAATATCTCGACTACTTTCTTTGGTTGTAGCCACTTCCAATATCTTCTCTTTTATGCTATTTTTTGTAAATATTTTATATGTCCTGTTGTTTATGAAGGAATCTTTATTTATCATAATGAGGGTTCAGAAAAATAATTAAATAAATATTATAGGAATAATTATAATTTCATCAACATGCCCTATAATGGTTGTGTTGAAAAACTCTTATCATATTATATTCTTGGTCGGTGTGAATACTACCAGAGAAAGTCCTTTTACAGCACCGCCAGAATTTCTTTTCTAAGTAACGGTCTGTAAATTGTACTCATATACTTCATATACAAGAATTTCTTGTTTCCTTTGACTATTCTTTATATAGTTCATTAAATTTATAGTATGTGCCATTCAAGGTAAATATTTAAAAACTTTTTAATTAATTAGAATACATTAATATAATTGAATTTTCTTTTTTTTATTTAAAAAAATCGGTCGAGTTTTTGCTTAGCCTTTTTGATACTAAAAAAATAATTTTTGCAGTCAATTTAATAAAGTTGCAATTAACTTAATAATTGTTGCAATCAAATTAATAATCATTACAATCAATTTTATAGTTGTTATATCAATTTAATATATTTATAGTCAACTAGCTGAAATATTTTTTTAAATTTTAAATTAAAGTATAATCTATCATAATTTGTCTGAGCTAAGTTCATTGCAAATATTCCATTGTTTTAGATATGTAGGCTGCGGTAGTTTTCTGATATTTATTTCATTTTTCAAAAATTAATCCATTGGGTGTCAAAATGCCCATTACTTAATTAGGTATAAAAATTAAAATATAATCTAAATTAAACATTTTATTACAACATTATTTGATGGTTTAAAATAAAAACCTCTTTCAGCTTTTCGAAATATTCAAAAAAATTTAAAACAAATCATTCCCTGCCTCTCGGGGCATGTGGCAGGAATGAATTATTTTCTAGTTAATTCATAGTGCTAAATATTTTTTAAATTAGATTGAAATCTAAAAATTTTCTTTTTAGATTAACTTTAACAATCTGAAATTTCATTGCTAAATTTAAAATTTTTATTTTTTATTTTATGAAAATATCTTTTTGTCTGAAAATTTTTAGATTTTTTAAGGTTTTCTATCTAAAATCAAGTTTTTTTTTCTGAAAGTTCGTTAAAAATTCATTTTAAAAATTAATTAAGTTTTTAATTTATTGAACAATGTATATTTAGTATTGGGCATTTTTAAACAAGTAAAATTTTGGCATTTAGCCCTAAAACGCTTTATAACTATATTTACTGAAATTAAAGTAAAAAGATGCTAGTTTCTTTTTAACCAAATATTTATGCGAAAGATTGTTGAATTTGGTTATAAAAAAATTTTTAGTTCAAACAAGAACTTCAAGATGTCCTGCAAATTGATTTAGCCCTATCTTTTGTTCCCGTAGTGTGCATCAGGTGAAGTATATGATTTAAATTTTTGTTTGCATCATTTATCACCTTATCCTAAAGAGGCTATTGTTATATTTGATTGGTTCGTTCAAAACTTTATATAAGATATAAATATTGAAAATAATTTACCTGTATTTTGGAGTATTTGGGATCAATTTTTTAAAATTTACCTGAGACTACGAACAGTTTTAAAGGCTATAATAGGGATTTAAATGATGTATTGGAGAGAAAGCATTCATCGATGCATTCTTTATTAAATGAGTTAAAAAAGAAGCAGAATTCGTCTCGATTAATTTATTAAGATTTCTTTTAAATCAAAAAACAAACTTAGATAAAAAACAAGAATTTGATCTTTTGAGGGATTACGAAAACACCAAAGGGGCGAATTATCTAAAAAGAATAGCGATTTTTTTTATTTCGCTTTTGATCTAAAATAAAATACATTGTTTTTATATTAAATTAATTTATTTTTTTTTCGATCTGTGGGTAGATAAAAAACGCTGTTTTAACCCACGGGTCAAAACGATGCTCAAGTAAATTTTATGATAATTTAACCCTAATTTATTATGCAACAGTAATTATAATTTATTACCGCCTTTATTTTATGTCTAGATACTCTCGATAAAGATCCTATTATTTTATAGCGACTTATGATTTTTTTGTGAATCTTTTTATCAATAAGCTAGTTATTTACCCGGAGGTAATTATAAATTAACATATTACATGTAGGATAATTTACAATACGGAGGATGCTGTTCCAACTAGTTTCTATCTATATATTTAGTATCAAAGTAAAATGAAATGTTTGTAATTTCTATTTAATTTAATTTCTTAAAGTTCATAGTAAATAAAAATTTAAAATAAAACTTTTTTATCGTTCAATCAGATTACTACAATCTCAGATTTTATTTTGACTATCTGTCAAGTTTATAAAAAGGATTGTTATCGTGCATCACTAGTGAATGAGGTACCGATGATACTGTTCTAGAAATTCTATTCTAAAAAATCAGTTCATAAGAAAATAATCATTTTAACCCATGATAGGGCATCCCAAAACTTTAAATAAAACTAGTAAAAACATTTAATTTTTATTTTACATCCTTGAGAGCTATTTAAAAATGTACTTTGTCTCAGGTCATCATAGATACACAATACTCAAAAACTTTGTGTACTTTGAACAGAAGCTGCCCTAATTATATAAATGTTGTTTTAAATAAATTGGAATATTTATTATTTGTTATTTTTATTTAGTAAAAGAAAGTTAATAGATCGCTGCAACCTTGAGATTTATTATTTAAAACGTAGTATATGTTTTAGAAAGTAAAATTTTAATATAATAATGCTAGTATTTTATGATAAAAATCCTTAAAATTTAAATATTCCAAAGTGACGAAGAATATTTGTATATGACATAGAAATTTTTATCTCTTAAAAATGTTTACTAATGAACTAATTCTCTTTAATTTAAAAATCAAGCCTATTTTTTTATAAAAAAAATTGTATCTCAATTTAAACGTTGTTTGTCAATTATAAAAAAAAACTAAAATGAAGTTTTAAAAACATAAAAAACAAAATTTAATTTTCAATTCTTTCATATCTTAGCAAACAAGGAATTTTTGGTATATCATCTAGTTTGATTTTTTTATTCTTATCATATAATTCCCAAACACCATTATCATTAATTAAAACATAAACCTTTTCAGAATTATTAACACCTTCAGCGTTAATTAAAGCACCTGTTAATTTATAATTATATGTTTTGTTTTCCCAATGGATTTTTAAAGAATGTTTGTCGTTTAAATTTAAAAAGTTACCTTTTAAAAGGTCGCAATTAACTTTAAAGAATAACACTTTCGATAGATGTACTTCGTTATTTCCTCCCAATATTTGATTAAAATCAAAATCTATGTTTACGAAATTGGATTTTATTTGTGTTTGTCCTGTCCCAAGGACTTATTCTTCATAAAATTTAAATAAATGGATTTAACTATTTTATTCATGTTTATAAACCTGTCCTTATTTTGCATACTTTTGGATTTACGATAATATTTATACTTTTAACGGCTGGTCGACAAAATGCCAGGGGCATTTTGTCTACTAACTTGCCAAATAAATATTGGTAAACAAAACGGCTCAATATCGATAAAAAATAGGGATAATGATAAAATATAAGAAGATTAAAGATAAAAAGTAATATAAATATTAATAATATAATTTTAATCAAGCTTCCAAGTATAACAACCTTCTAGAGCTTTAAAATATCCTTCTTGTTCGAAATTATGGTAATTAGAAACTACCAGCGACAGATTAAGCTCCTTTTTGGAGTCTCTTCTATCGACATCTAACTTACCTGAACTATATTGAATTAATTTGTATCTGGTTTTTTCTTCTTCACTTTTTATTATTTCAATAAATTTTAAAATGTTAGGATGCGCAATATGTGCGCGGTTATTCAAACTACGATGCCATCCCTCTAACCCATTTGTTGTTCTTGGTAGTCCACTTATTACTCTTTCTTTTACATTCCAGAAATGAGGATTAAATAACGGGTCAAAATTATTTGCAGCATTATCAAGATTTCTTATGTACGCTTTTTCAAAATATGTAAAAAAGTTTTTAATATCAATATTCTTTTCGTCGATGATAGAATATTGAAGTTTTATAAATGTTGCAACAACGTCTGTTGCGTCGAAGAAACACAAATTTAATAATTTACGAACCTTTTTTTTAAATATAATATCAGTTTTGTATAATGATGTGAGATTATTTTTTTGTATATTTCTCCACACGGCTTGAGAAAAATGAAATACGCAGGCCCTAATTTCTGCATTTTCAAATACTTTGGACACAGCATTCAACAATGATTTCTCCAAATCAATAATTATATTTTTAGGACTATAATTTAAAATTTCCTTTACTTTAATAAAACACCTTGTATATATTTCTTGAGTTTTTGATTTTAACAATACATAAACGAGCGGAGGTGTTTTTCCAAATATATAACCATGAATTATGAGTAACTGTGTAAATTCTCTAGGAACCGATTTAAAGGTTCCATCAATAACCCACGCACCAGAGCCCTTCAAAAAATTAATTGCATAATCTGAAGCTAAAATAATTATTCTTTCGTTATCATCAAATCCAGAATCAAATCTTAAAAATTTTCTTCTCTGCATGTTTTAATAAATATTTCTGGGATGTCGTTAAATTCAACTACATTCGTACCCAATACTTTTTTTCTTTCACGGTAAACTTTAGACATCAAGGATTTCATTTTAGGCATTGATTCTATAGTACCCTCATCCAAATCTTTTGATATTGATGTAATGATATCTGCAGATAATTCCTTTGTTGATAAGGATTTTTCTTTGATAGCAAGGTTGGCTTTGTATCTTAGAACTTTAACTTTATCTCGGTCATGATTATGTTCTGTTAATATGATTGGGTTGAAACCCTCATATAACATTACTTTTCCTTTACATGCTCTACTTTGACAACGATAAACGCTGTTCAGGTTGTCTTTTCTGTAAAAATTGTATATATAATCATCATAAATAAGATTCTCTTGGCCTTTTTGATTTTTTAAAAATTGCATACCCTTAAATTAAATAAAGAAAAATATATGTTCGATAAAGATTTTGATAAAAAACCGTTTTGTCTATCAACGTTTAACTATTTTATTCATGTTTATAAACCTGTCCTTATTTTGCATACTTTTGGATTTACGATAATATTTATACTTTTAACATATCAAATAAAAAGATTCTTTTACGTTCTATGATAATAGGATTAATCAGAATATGACAACTAATAAATGTCATAATTCAAACACTACAGTGTTTTTTGTAATTCACTAAAACCTTTCATATACAATTGAAAATTAGAACTTTGGTTAGAATAATAGGGAATCAGTGTGTTTATTATTTCTTTGTGCTGAGGATTTGGATCAACATTTTTGGAACCAAAATATTTGAATTCTAAATCACAACCTAAGAAAGTCATAACATAATTGAACATTGAATCAGGAAAAACTTTAATTCTGTTTCATATATACCTAAAAATTTTATTAAAGAGTCTATATCGTTTTTAAAACTTTCTTTTTTCATTGAATTTTCATCAAATTTTTCTAAAATATCAGCAATTTTTTGAGTTATTTCTACTTTTGTTTTTCTAAAAAGATCTTTATACTTTTGTAATAGTTTAATCGTTTGTAAAAATAATAATTCGTTTTCATTAAAACAAAGATCTGGTAGTATAAGAGTTTCAATGTTTTCTTTTTTCTTTTCTTTGTTCAAATATAAACACAGTGTAATACAAAGATAAATCAAAAAGAAAAGTGCAAACAGGAAAAGAACAGTTTAAACAAAAGCATTAATTTTCATTGGGTAAATTTTTTTTCTTTTTTAAGTGTAATTGTAAAAGGTAAATTGATTTTGAATAATAACTAAAATTGGTTTATTAGTAAAGTAAATTAGATCATTGGTTAATTTAGTAAATTAGAAATTAATTTTACAAAATAAAAGAATATAAATTCTAAAATTATGGTTTAAAAATTTTAGCAATTACAAAATTTAATCAACGAAAAAAAATAATTTAAATGTGTAAATTTAAGAAATACCAAAAATAAGTAAAATAAATTAGCAAAAAGAATAAAAATCTCTTCTAATACACTTTATTTAGCATAACATAATTTTTATATTGAATTATACAAATGTGATTCAGCATTTCTTTAAAATTAAAGGAGTATTTCTATTATTGAGTGATAAAATTTAAATTAAAAATTGTAGTTTTTTCTATTATCTAAAGATTTTAATAAAGCTTCTTTTTTCAACTGTTAAATCTTCATTATAAAAACTTAAATTTTTATCTATTTTTTTATTTCAATCCGATTTATAAATTTTGCATTTAATAATTAAACTGTAGTAAAGATTTGTTAAAAATTTATTTAATCATAATTTTGATTTTTAATTTTTTTATTTAATATTTTATCTTTCAAAAAAAGATTTTTTTAAAAATCAAAAATAATTTTTTAAATAAAATTCATTCGTTTTTATAAAAAAAATTTTATTTTTGTAAAAATCTATAAAAATTTTTAATTATTTTTTACTGGTAAATTAAAATATTTAAAAATCAGGTAAATTAAAATTAAGGAGAAATATCATAAATAAAATATAATCCTTCTAACATATTTAACTCAAATTCATATTGATAAGTCTGTGTACTTATTATTTTTTCATTCTTTTCCTTTAGGTCTTTTAAAATAAAATATCCTTCTGAGATATTTTTATAAGAAGAATTTAAAAAATGTTTAAAACCCTCTATTTCTTCTAATTTTTCTTGATCAAACCCGTTTAAAAAATCTCCAATGTTCAGATTTTTACCTTCAAAACTGAATATTTTTTTATAAACCTCCGTTACAAAACAAGAATAAATTAGAAATAAAACACCCTTTTCTTGTGAACCTGGAAATAATTCAAATATTTTTTTGCTTGTTTGTTCCAAATAATAGTTTTCTAATTCATTTTCCAGAAATTTTCTTTGTTGTTTAATCCACTTTCTTGCCCTTTTTATGTAATTATAAGGATTTATTTCATCTGAAAATGGTTTATCAAAATTGGGATTAAGTTTAAGCTCTTCAATTCTTTTTTGTAACTCTTCATCAGTAAGTTTGACTGTAGGAGACTTAAGAGCCTGTTTTTTTAGTAAACTGTGTCCTTTAGAAGCATAATAAGTCCTTTTTTTCTCTTTAATTTGATCTGGAGTTACAGTAACAGTATATCCTCTTGGTATTTGATTTAAATTTACAAAGATTGGATTATTTTCAAGTGGTTTTTCTAAATTATGATAACGATTAGTTTCAGTATTGATACTTAATTTTAATGTAGGCTCTTTTTGTTTTTGGCCGTGAGAAGAAAGAATTATTTTATAAAAAAGAAAGAAAAACATAAGGGTAAAATTTTTTAAATATACTTAAAATGAAATAATAAACCATTTCTAAAAAATATAATTTTTTTAATAATAAGAATAAAACTAAAATTTATTCAGAATAATTTTAGGGTAGCATCTAAAAAAAGGGAGGCGGGAAATTATTAATAATTAAACAAAAATCGAAAATTAAAAAAAATTTTATTTTTAAAAAATTAAAAAAATATTTAAAATAATAATTATTAAATGCTTCATTTAATTATTAAAGTTAAAAAATGTTTGAATAATTCCATTTCTGATTTACCTTTTATGGAAACTATTTTTCTTAAGGTAAATTATGTAATATTATGTTTTAGTGATCTTATTTATAGCCTTTCTTCTTTCGAATCTTTTAACTTCTGCATATTTTGACTCTATATTTTGAGCATTAGCTAATGTTTTTGAATTTACAAAGTTATACCTATGATTTACATAATCATGATAATAATTTTGGTTTTTTTAAGAAATGATAAATAAGAAAATTGTTGATCAGTAAATATCGTAATATACGATATTATATTACTGATAATTTTGGTACCAAGTTCTCTTTTGGATTTATTATCAATGATTTCCATAAAAAACTGTTTTTTAAACCTGTATATTACCTCTAATATTATTTTCTGGTTCGGAACTCACCCTTATTATATTTTCTTTTTCCAATTTCATTTCATCCACTTAAATGGCGGAATAATTCATCCAATAAAAATCTTATTACAGATTCAAAGTTGTTATATCTTGTTTAAATTGCTTTTCAAAAATTTGAACAATTTTTTCTCCGTTATACTGTTAATTCAGAAATAGAATTAAACTTATTTCTATTGTATAGTGAAATGAAAATTCCAATACTTTAATGATGGTTTTTGTTATATATTCCTTCTTTTTAAAATAAAACTTCTTTTTTTGTAACATTTTTACATTTGAATAATACTTATCAAATTTTTCTTTTTTTAGTATTTGAACTTCATTTCAAAAAGCACAGAGTGTATTTAGATTTGTAATTTTAAGGTATTTTTATAATTGCTTTTCACTTGGTATCATTAATAATTATAATAACTCATATAGTGCGTCTATGTTTTCTAGATTCATACATAATATGGATTTAAAATAAGTTTTTTAATCATTTTTAAAAATTATAATAATTAAAAAATTTTTCAGCCCCTATTTTTTGGGACGTTACCCTAATTTCAGACGAACAAAAAAGAGATTATCATTGGAAATTCCTCTAAACTAAAGACTGTAGAATAAGTTAGATTTAGGCAGTCAATAGAGTACATGGGCAGTGTTCTAGCGGTGGAAAAGTTGTGATATTTTGTACTGCATCTAGTAGGTAGAAACATATTAAATCATATGTTTCCTAATGAATGTATTTTTATATAATATTGTCGAGACTCGCTGGGAGTTTCCCGTTTAAAAGTAGAAAATCATAGAGAATTCCATTAAACTATTTGTTTAAACTATTATTATGAATGTTCTTCTTGTCTGATGTCCTCATGATAAAAATGATAGGCTATTTTATTTTTATTATAAAAAATAAAAGTTTTTTTAGAAAAATAATACATTAAATTATTTTTTTCAACCACGATAATATTAATACGTATTTATAAAGACATATATGGTAAAATAAATTTCTACATAGCTAGGTACAGCGCAACATAATACGAGCCTTTTCCTCCAAAACCTACATCCATGTACTCTATCGACTGCCTAAGTCTACTTTCCTTTTTAGGCTTTGGTTATGATATTTATTTATAGATTGTTATGTAGAATTAAATTAAATAAAATAATAGGCTAAAGCTAATTATGTATTAAGTAATAAACTATAATAATTAGATTTAAATCATAGGCAAAACTTAAAAATAATACCTCTCTTAGGAAATAAGGCTTTATAATTTTAGCGCCGATTTCTTTTAATAAAACTACAAATAAGTAGTTTACAAACAAATTAATTGAGTTTCTTAATTATTTAAATAAAACAAGCCGTATATAAAAACATGAGAAATCAATAAATTTAAAATTTGAAAAGAATTGATTTGATTTAGGAAAATCTTGTTTTTTTATCAATCAATTATAAAACCAAGTCCATAATCATATTTTCAAACACTCAAATTTTTGTAAAATCATATTTCTATTAAAATAAATTCTCCGAAATCATTTGTTCGTTGTTTAAATCAATAATATTTCATAATAATTAGCTTATTAAAATCAATTTATTTTTTTACGAGTGTTTATAGATGCCTGACAAAATTTTTTACTTTTAATTTGCATTTTTTAGTATTCTTATGGTTTTGTTTTTTGATTTCATTATAAGAAATATTTGTTTATGCCATTATTCCTCCTCTAGCTTTATGCTACCTCTTTCAGGCACATTTAAATCTTTCACAATTCTTTCAGGTTTAAGTAGATCAACCAATTAATCTTTTCCTGAAACAGCACAATATTTCCTGATTGATCAAAGATCAATCCAGCCTTTATGAATTATAAAACATGTACTAAAATTTTCTAAATATTCTATTTACATTTTTAAAATATATAATTACTAAATGGTCCCAATGATCAAATAATTCGATCAAATCGACATAACTTTCGGATATCACAATAAATGTTGACCAATGATTTCTAATAAGATTACTATAAGACCAATTTTTTTGATTCGTCTTAAATTTATCAAGAGGGTGTTAATTTTATATCTTTGAAAATATAATATTTTAAAAACTAATTTTTTCAGAAGTACTAAGTAATGTCAAATATGATTTTCAATTATCTTTTGTTTTAAATTATATTAAATTTATTTTTAAAGATAAATTCATTTTTGTTTAAATCAGAAAATAATTCAATTTACTTTTTTTAGTTAATGTCTAAAATGAAAAATTTTTAAATCTAAAAATCTCAATATTTCTTTTTAAAACAATTTATATGATTCGAAAAATCTACCCATTTAATGGCAAAGTTAGAGAGAAAAATGATACATCATTTGTATGAAAAATCTTATCATGATTTCGGTGATAATAAAATGAAAGAATATACAACCACTGAAACTAGAAATAAACCAGAACCAAAGATTAATCCAAACAATTACCCTATACTTTATAAAATTCTTAAGTCTTACATTGTGAGCTCTTGTCTCTTAAAAAACATTTTAACCTTGTCTGTATTTATGTTAAGTGACTTTTATGAATATTTTTCTCTTTTACAGATTGGATTCTTATGTTCCTCTTGGATTATAATTGAAATTTTCAAATTATTCACTAAAAAAAAACAAAGAGAAAGAAAATATTTGAGAACTCTTAATATAATGAAAGTTTCTTTATTGGGGTTGATTATTTTATGTTCTAAAAAACTAGAAGTTTATAACATTTGGTATTTTAAGGTTATTTTGTAGTTTTTTTTGTTTACTTTAATAATAAATGAAATTTACAGAGGGGTAAATATCCTAGGGCAGGCTATTTAAACTTAAAAACCAAAATAATTTTAATTTCATCAATTATATTGCAATATACATTTGCGTCTGTTATTGAGGATATTTTAATTTTTTTTGCTTCGATTCCGCTACGATATTTTCTTTTAGCTGTTAAGGCTATGGAAATTATCAAATATTTTTCTATACGTTTAACAAGCAAAAAACACCCTTCTCTACAGGATCGTGATTTTTCTTTATTAATTTTAATTTATTTTTTCATGCAACATAAAGTATTTATTGCATGGATAACAGGAAATAGTGATGGTGTGCTTTTGTGTTATTTAAAAGATCAAGTATTAAGTATTTTTAATAAATAGTTCTAATAAGATTAAATTTATTGTATTTTTGATTTGTTACTATGGTATATCTTGCGTACCTTTATTATTCTTATAATTTAAATAGAAGCTTTTGAAGAATTGTTTATTTACTGAATATTTATTCATATTCATGGCTTGTATTTTTCATTTAATTTATACATATGTTTACGCGGGAAATTACGCAGGCTTCTCTGTTTTGATTGATGAATTGTATTTTATCAGTTATGAAGGATTATTTTCAATTTATTTAACATTTTTATTTCTAGTAAGTCTGTTATTTTTACTAGATAATACTTATATCTTTTATTATTTCGACTAGTAAAATATTTAAGAAAAATGATTTGATCATGCAAACAAACAAGTAAAATATATTATAAAAGTGGTTTTCATAAGCAGAGTTGGATACGCAAAAGTTTTAACTTTGAATCATACTTAACAATAATACTTAAAACCGGAGTCTGAAAAACCCGATCATCTTTCTGGTTGAAAAGTTTCATTTAGTAACATTAAAACAAATAAACAAGAATCAATCTATATATTGGTTTAAATATATAAAACATAATTTTTAGAAATAATAATCTTCACATAAATCATACGATCCTTATTGATACAGTTGAATATGGTGTTGATGATCAACGCCATATTCGGAAATATAAAGGAAATTATGATTCGTTCATTTTCCCCCTTTAAAAGCATTTAAAGGAAATCTTAAATAAATTATGGGTTTTGGAAACTTTTTATTTTCTTTTAAAAACACAAAAAGCGGGCCTGATAAAGCACGCGCATCCAACCCTAGGAATGAAACACTAGATGATGATCCAAAAACAAACAGGATAGTACAGCGGAAAAAATCGGAAATAGTAAACTCTGATTCGCGTCTGTACTCAGCTAGAGAAAATGGTTTGCGATGTATTTTTAAAAGAAACATGCCTGAGAAAAAAGTTAAACTCGAGCTTTTTGTAATTGAAATGGAGGAAAATTTTGAGAAAATGACAATTAAAAATAAAATTAGTAGGATCTTAAACGCTGGATGTGAAGAATTAAAGTTGCATTTTTATGAAAAAGGTATGAATGATGGACTCCCTAAAGATTGGGAAACATTCAAAATTGAGTTGATAGAATTTTGTACAGGAAGTAACTTAGATATGGTTAATAAGTACAAAGACGAGTCGTGGTACAAATATCTCATAAGATTAAGAGATATTAAGACAATTAAAAATTTAGATGAAAAGGAGATATTTTCAAAATTGAAAAAAGAATATGTTCCAAAAAGCCTGAAGACGTTGCTATACACGCTAGAAAATAATTTAGACAAATTAATTACTATTGTAAAAGAAATGGATGAGTTTTATGAGCAGAACAAATCTAAAATGAAAAGAATGATTAAGAAAAATGAAAAAAATAAACAGGAAAAATTTTACTCAAATAAAGATTTTAACATCAAAAAACTAGAAAAAAATTTAGAATGCTATAACTGTAAAAGGAAAGGACATTATGCAAATGAATGTCCAGAAAAAAGCAAAAAACTGAATGAAATTAGGAAGGAGGTCGATTGCGAAGGAATCGATATTGTAAAAATCAAGATAAAAGACAAAGAGTTAGATGCTGTTTTAGATACAGGAGCAGCAGCTTCAGTAATTACCACTGGTTGCTTAAAAATGTTGAAAGAACAAAAGACTCATAGAGTTGATAAATGTTTTAGTTTAATAAATGGACAGAAGATAGTATGTAAAGAGGCTACAGAAATCGACTTTGAGTATAAAAACAATAAATACAAAGAAATTTTCTATGTAGTAGAAAATGATAAAGAAAATCAAATCTTGATCTCAAATGAAATAGTGAAAAGCATAAATAACCAATGTAAAATCCCAATAAAATGCTACATAAATACTAGAGATGCTACGCCTATAAGTTGGTCAAGACCAATCAGAAGCTTACAGGACAAGATAGAATTTCAAAAACTAGTGAAAAATTTGGAGGAAAGAGACATTGTTGAAGAAAGTACTTCCATGTGGTTAAATCCTGTAGTATTAGCCAGGAAGAGAAACGGTAGTTTGCGATTTTGCTTAGACTTACGAAAGTTGAATGACATGGTAGAGCTAGACTCGTATGAACTTCCAAGAATAAACGAGTTAATAGCTCAGCTTAGAGACCAAAAATACTTTACGACAATAGATCTTAAAGACGGCTTCTTCCAGATACCAATAGTGGAAGAACACAAGGAAAAAACTGCTTTCTACACGGGAAAGAAGCTTATGCATTTTAAAAGAATGCCACAGGGCTTCAAGAATAGCCCTGCTGTGTTCCAGAGAGCCATGGACTTGGTTTTGCGAGGCTTAATTGGGGATGCTTGTTTTGTATACATCGATGATGTATTAGTTTTCGGTAAAACACCTAAGGAACATGACCTCAACTTGAAGAGAGTAGAAGAAAGATTATCTAATTATGGATTACAAGAAAACACGGAAAAGCGTATAGAAAAGGTAGAGACTATAAAATTCTTGGGATATGAAATTTGCAAGAATAAAATAAAACCATTAGTCGAGAGATCTCAAGGTATAAAAGATTTCGCTGAGCCCAAGAACAAAAAACAATTGCAGAGATTCTTAGGAATGTTGAACTATGATAGAATATTTCATAGGAACATTTCAAATGACCTAAAAATGTTTTACAAGTTAGTTGAAAAAGAAGCTAAATTTACATGGAATGACTTGTATAGGAAGCGATTTGAAGAAGTAAAAAGTAGATATTCTGAAAATATAGAGCTTGAAATACCAGACATGTCAAAGCCTTTTGTTTTAGAATCTGATGCATCACAAAATGGTATTGGTGCATGCTTGTTTCAAAATAATACGCCAATAGCATTCGCCTCAAGAACGCTGAATAAAGCTGAATTGAACTACGGAATTACTGAGAAAGAATTACTGGCCGCATTATGGTCAATGGAGAAGTTTAGATTCTACTTGATTGGAAAGAGATTTACTCTGTTAACTGATCACAAAGCTATTGAAGCTTTAAAGAAGAAAACCGAATTTGGTTCTAGTAGAATGGTAAGATGGTTCGAGAGGATTGAACAATTCGACTTTGAAGTGCAGTATAAACCAGGTAGTGAGTTGATCATGGCTGATGCGATGAGTAGATCATTGAACAAAATTAAAATCGAAGAGGGGAATGAGATTAGAGACACAGAGCGAAGCGTGTTGTTAATACATGAAAAACTTAATCATCGGAGAAACATTCTCGAAGATTTAAAAAGTAAAAATATTTTTATTAGCCAAAATAAATTAAGGAAAATCTTAGACACGTGCGAGACCTGTTTAAGAAAGGATAAAAAGAATTTCAAGGGAGGAAAATTTAGAGACACTAAAGTTCCCGGAGAAATTTTCGCTGTAGATCTTATGGAGATTGATAAAAATAAAAGAATAATCCTCGGGATTGATTACTTTTCGAGGAAAATGTTCGGTAAATTTATCACCAATAAAGAAAGTAATAAGGTATTACAATTTATTAAAGAGGTCTACAATAAATTTCCATTTAAGAGGTTACTCACAGATAACGGGCGAGAGTTCGATAACGCCGAGATCAAAGAGTGGGTAAACGAAAAAAAAATAGTTCACGAATTTAGCATCCCGTACTATCACAAAGGAAATGGGCGCATTGAACGCGCAAATAGAACCATAAGGAACGCCATAAAGAAAACAAGTGGCAATATTAAAATAAAACTAAAAGGAATTCTGGAAAACTACAACAACGCATACCACCGAGGATTGGGAATGAGCCCAGAAGAGGCAACGAAGGAATCAAACCACGAACAAGTAAAAAAACACACCGATAAGTATAGAAAAGAGTTCAAGCACAGAAGGCATAGTGAGAAGAACTTAAAGATAGGAGCTACTGTCTTAGTTAGAAATGAATTGAAAAAATCAAAAATGGATGATGAATACAACCAAGAAGGAAAAATAGTGGAAGTGTTGAACAATGGAGGATACATCATCAGATTAGAAGACGGAAAAGAACTCAAAAGGCACTACTCACAATTAAAAGCTGTAGGCAGGAGGGAGGTTGAATATGGTGTTGATGATCAACGCCATATTCGGAAATATAAAGGAAATTATGATTCGTTCATTTTCCCCCTTTAAAAGCATTTAAAGGAAATCTTAAATAAATTATGGGTTTTGGAAACTTTTTATTTTCTTTTAAAAACACAAAAAGCGGGCCTGATAAAGCACGCGCATCCAACCGATACTACAATAAAATACGAAACAATTTTGTGTTTGTTATTTTAAAATAAATTTTGAAAAGATTAAAGGTATTTTTTATACTGAAAGTGTTCTATATATTTGAATAATCGCTCATTATATTTAGAAGCTATGTTTGAATTATATGATATAAATATTACAAAAATATTTAGTGTAATATTATGGGTTTGCCGAGCTCGGTTACTTTTATATCAAAATAAATTTTATGGTTGGATATACTCGAACCAAGACGATTCTATTTATTAAATAAAGTTTCATTTAGAAAAGGCATCATTTATTTAATTTGGAATTTATATATTTTTTGCTCCTTAAAATAAAACTAATCAATATATATCCTCCTTTAATATGATGATTATTTCCAATTATGGAAATAATCATTCATTAGAAAAGGATAATGTTTTTATCTAATTCTACCCATTTGTTTTTGGTTTTTTTTGTAAGTCTTTTTTATTATTTTGAATATCTAAATTTTAATAAAAAGTAGTTTAAATTTTTGAGGATTGGTAATTTTTTTTATTTATAAAATTTTTAAATTCTAACCTTTAAAATATAAACATGTTGATTTAGAAAGAATATTTTTAAATCAAATATTTTTAATCCCTATAAAAGAATATAATTAAACTCAAAAATTTTAAAATGTTTTCGATGCATATAATTTTAAATAAACTTTCGTTCTGAGATAAATATATTATAGAAAAATAAAGCGAATTAGCAAAACTTCTCAGTTTTAGATTTATTATCAAGAAAAATTACGAGCATAAAAAAATAGCAATTATTTTTAGATTAACCAGATTAAATTAAAATGAACAAAAGACTGCAAAATTATTTTAGTTGAATTTACTTGATTTTTAACTCAACAGAGAAAGTCAAGCAAGGACGATAAGATTTAAATATGTATTTTGAAGGGATTATGCGAACTATTATATTTAAATTTGAACGGATAAAAATTGAAAAAGAAAACTATTTGGTATTATTATAAATCTTAATGGCAGAATCTTAAAACAAATCAAAATGATATTGTTGTATAATACCATTTTGATTTGTTTTAAATACAACATTTTAATCTAATTTGTTTCATAAAAAGGATTTCAAGCTCTAAGTTTTAAAGAATTTTATAAAAGAAAATTTTGTGTTATTTATATTTTTTTTTTATTGCCTAGAGATGGGAAATCCTACGGAGAAATACCTTAGGGTTGCCCCTCGGCAGATACTGTGAGCCTTTCACACACTAAAATTCACCCCCTTCGCACTATTGACTGCTTAAGTCTACCCTACCGTTTAGGATTTGGTTACAGGAAGTTATTTATTTGCCATTAGAAAACTGTTGAGATTCAATTATGCAAGTTCAGTAAATACCTATTTAAAAAAAAATTAGATTTTGATTTAAGAAAAACATAAAGAGATATTATTATAAAAACTAAAGAGGTATTGAAAGAAAAAAAATACCGAAGCACATTATTCAAGTAAATTTATTGAGATTTCACAGGTATAAAAGCGGTTTTCTTGAAAAATTTTTATACGAATAAGCACTAATTAAAACAATTAATTTAAAAAAAACACAAAAACAAGTCACTATCTGAGATATAAGTACATCCTCTAGTAATATTAAAAATTTTAAATTGATACTTAATATATTTATTAAAACATTAAATTACATTTACTTATATTAACTCAATTAAAAATCGTTTAATTTTTTTATAGCATCATTCGTGATAAAAATATAATGGATAAATAAAATATCCCCATACATTTGTCTGATTAAAATTAAATAGAAAAACTTCTAACACAATCTCATTACAAAACATAAAAATTAAAATTAACTTCACAACTAAATCAATCAGAACTTCTTTTTTTAAAGAAAGAAACTCTTCTTTGTTCATCTTACAAGTAAAAAAATATGGAATTGAAATGAAAAAAGAAGTATAAATAAATAGCGCAAAAAACAAATTACGTAAATAAACTAAAGATATAATATTATAAATTTGAATTAAAGAACTTATAAATGTATAAGAAAAAAGTCTTTTGAATATAAAACTTATTTTTTCAATGGAAAAGGTGTTGTTATTTTCAAATAAATTATGAAACTCTTTTTTAAAATCATATACAATCATGCAAATAAAAGACATAACTAACCCGGAAGTAAAAAAAATCAAAAAGGTACTTTCGTAATCATAAAGTTGATCTTTAATATTATAGCAAGTTAATAATAAAACCTTTATTATGTTTGCTATATTTGAAAATAAATATAAAATTATATTCATTGCTGATAAAACTTTTAATGTTTTATTATACGAACTGATTAAATTTGAAAATTTCCATTTTTTTACTTTATCAATAAAAAAGTCGGCAATACAAATCATAGTTAATAGAAAAGCGTAAAACAAAAACAAGATGTAGTAACCTTTTAAATTTAAGATTCTTAAAGACATGAAAGATAAAAACTTTAAATGTGTTATACCTTCCACTTTGGTATATACTAAGAACATAGATTCTTTCCACGTATTCGTTGTTGGTGTTGAAGTTGGAATATTTGATTGTGGTTCAATTAGCTGCAAACGTTTTTTATTTTTCGTGTGGGTCATTTATGGTATGTATCATATTTCGGTTTAAATATCATTATGATAAGCTAACGATAATTTAATTATCATAAAAATATCTTTAACGGATTCTAAAATATTTTTACATATCACTAAAAATTCTTTTGTTCTTAGAAGTTTAAACTCTTTAAATTAAAAAATTTTTTATTAATTTTTTTTATCAATATTTTTACTTTTATAGAGTTAGAGAAGTGGTATAAGACATAATTAAAACAGCAGCAAAATTTCAGCTTATTGACAGATATAAAGCAACTTTAAAAAATAAAATTTTTTCTAAGTTAGAAAATACAAAAAGTAAATCGTACTATTTAGTTGATGAGGAATTTTAAAAATTAACTATGAGAGATATATTATTTAAAATAATAATTACATTAAAAGCTTATCGAAAAAAATCATTAAGATTAGGTATGTTGGATTTAAAAATTTGTTCATATATCAGAAATAAGTGGTAGAAGTTGAAATATACAACTAATATTCTTGTAAATTACAAAATTATTTCATAAAAAATTCTATTAATTCCCGGCTTAAAAGAATAATTTTTGAATTTATTCTAATAATGTATAGTATTTTTCCAATAAAAAGCTTTCTTAATGTATTTTTTTATTTGAAATGGGTTATTTTCTTTATCTTATTAAGGTTCTGCAGCCTCGGTGAAAGAAATTTTTTTATTTATCTAAAACTTAAACTAAAAATTTTTTGTATATATGAATTTTAGTAACATAATATTCACAAAAATCGCATTAGGAATTGAAATTTTTTAAAATAAACTTTTGATTGACCCAAATAAATAGTTATTGGTTTTATTCATGCGCGAAATTGGTTTATCTTACTTTGTGGTTTTGATTTTATTTGAATACCAATGATTTCTACAAAAATAATAATTCGTAATTTTACTAAAATTTTTAATATTAAAGGTAAATTTTGCAAATCAGGCAAGGATTAATCTGATTTGGTTTCTATTTTCAATTTGGATTTTTGAAATTTTTTTTCGTATTACAATCAATAATTCTCATAATACAAAATGATTTCATTATTAATACCGTCTTCTCAAAATTCATTGATTAAACTTTTTTCTTAAACAGGTTAACTTTACTCTACTATTTTGTTGATCTCCTCTTCTATATTAATCTATGGAGCGCATAAAATTCATAATATTTAATGGCTTTTAAACCCCTTTAGCTATATAAAAATAAATCTGCTTAAGTGATTTCTTTAATAAATCCCAAAAAGTATTAATAATAAAAGCACCCTTTTTTCTATTTGCTTTCTTAAATAATTTTTTTGAAAAATTTGAACTTTTAAAAAGTCAAACATTTTCAAAAAACTTAAATTTTTATTAAGTACTATATAAATCTATAGAAAATGTATTTTGTTTTAGAAGCACTACATATTATGAATTAACTCTCTTACTTTTTTAGATTTTTCAAATATATTAATATATCATGATTAAAACATATATTTAAATGCCCTTTAATAGCATTTTATATCAACTAAAGAACTATCTAGGTTTTTTTGTAATCTATAAATAGATAAATATACTATAATTTGGTAAAGAATATCATTTATTACCTGTGAATGTTTTGTGATGAAATCAATTATAAAACATAATTTAAAAAAAATCTTTTTCCATAAAACCCCTTTTTTTGAAAAAGAAAAAATAAACAGGGTTGTGTATTTACACAATTTTAATGTTTTTTTATGATCAAAAAAAGTCCTATGATTATTTATCAAAAAATGTGATCTTGAATTTTAATAATTTTTGGTTTTTAAAATATTGGCATATATATGGTTAAATCTTGTAAAGTGAAGCTTTTCTCATTAAAAACATAATTATTTAAAACTTACACCTTTTATAGTTTAATTACCTTTAGAAGTCCACAAAATAAAATATTTGGTAGAATTAAAAAATCGCTTTCTGATTTTCATCAAGTATGTCATACAAAATTTAAAAAAACAATATAATCATAGTTGTAGTTTGAATATTAGCTTTTGCTTTTAAAATAAAGTATGTCTCAAGGTTGAAAATAATGGGTAAAACTGGAGAAAAAAATAGTTGTTACCTAGAAGAGAATAGGGAAAATTAAAAATATCTTAAATTACAGATGCATTAATGATCATAGTAGTCTGAGTAGAGAAATACAGACTATTTATCCTCATTCAAAATAAAGTATCATTTTCAAACTAATTTAAAGAAGGAGTTTTTGTTGCCTAGGGGGGGGAATCCATACTAAGACTATTTGCTATACCTTCCATATAAAATATTAATACATAATCACAAAGAAACATATGGCAAAATATTTTTCTGCATAATTAGATATAGCGCAATATACTGCAACTCTTTTAACCGCTAACCCAACCCTGTGCACTCTATTAACTGCCCAAGTCTAACTTACTCTACTGGCTTTGGTAACTTAAAAGAGGAGTGATTTATTGAAATAATAACGCAGTTTAAAGATATAAAAAAGATCTTGTTATTTTATATGTTAAATATGAATCAATAACATAAAAGGAAATGTATTTAAATATTGAAAACGGGGTTGTCTTAAAACATCAGACTTTGAGCAGCGTTTTTAAATCTATTTGTAAAAAGATTGGATATCAAAACAATCATCCAGAAAAAAAATTATTTAATAATTTTAACATGATCCACAGGGATTATAGCAGGAAGAAAAAAGGAACAATTTAAATTAAAGAAAATTGAAAATTTCACTAAAGCAGGGTAGTCTACAAAACATTGCAGTATTAGATAATAAAAAAGTTGAAAATAGTTTTAGAAATAAACTTTCAGCATCTTAAAATTAATCAAATGTTTTATTTATTTTTATAGGAGCAAAATTTTTGATAAATATGTCCATATACTACTATATTTAATGAAAATTGTTTTGGTTTCAATTAAATTACATTTATCACTTATATTTGCAAGAATTTTGAACTAAAATATAAAAAATTTTAAACAATTATTTGATATATAAATTAGATTTTTATTTGAAATGTTCTTAATTATTTTAAAAGAAAATTACAAATAAATTAAAAAGGGTTGGGTGAATTTGATAAATCAGGAAAAGTTGTGCTTTTTTAAGAAGTGTAAATCAATTTGGCGATCTATTTAAACTCAAACAACTGTTAAAGAATTAAACTTTCCTTAAAGAGGGGATGACGTTGGCTGTCGGGCAGGAAGGAAGAAAAATGATTATAATAAATATCTCTTTACAAAGAACAAAAGATTCAACTAAAATAATATAAAAAATTTTAAATGTAATTTATTTCCTTAATTACTCAACCAAGAAAATAAAAAAGAAATATCAAACAATGAACATGATAAATATAGTCAAAATCTATAAATGTGTTATATATAATTAGTTTAAGTTGTATTCTAGAATGTTCAATATTGCTTTTAAATTTGAGCAATAATGCCTCTCAACCTTCCTTTTTATTAAAAAATGGCTATGTAGTATTTGATTCGATTTAGTTAAATTTTAGAAATCTCTTTTTCTTAAACACAAATTTATTAATAAATTTATAAATTTTTTTCTTAAAATATTAAAATACAAAAAATATTTCACTTTTTTTTAAAAATATTAATAAATGTCAAGTTAATTTATTATTTTGTAGCGAAATATCTCGACTGTAAATAATATTCTTGCAAATCAAAAGTTGTCAAATCATAAATAAAAATTAGCTGAGCTAAATCACTTAGAAATAAGAAAGTTAAAATAATTTTTAAAGCATACGAAATAAAAATTTTTCTTTTAAGAGGTAAAAGATCCTCTTTTTGTATTTTTCTAACAAAAGCATAGGGTATTAAAAATGTAAGAAGATCAATCATCCCGCCATAAAACAATATATCGTTTACTTTGGTCCTTCCACCTAAAACTAGAATTTCTGCTATTGTAATAGAATTAATGGTCAAATAATTAATGAATGGGGAATTTCCTAATACATCAACTTGCGATGCATCGGTGTAAACCATTAGTTTGAATATGTTTAAAAAAAGACCAAATACATATCTGAATAATACAAGCGTAAAGAGAAAAATGAAAGAAGCAAACTTAAAAATTGTTGAATAATTAAACTCAGTATTCTTATATGTGTTCAAGAAAATCATAATGTCATAAATATTAACCAAGTTGGAATACAAATACAACAAAACACAGCTTAATCCTAAGAGTTTATGCCACAAATCATACGATTGAACTATGTCTTGGTAATTCCATGTTTTTACTTTTTTTCTAAACAAATTTATCAGAAAAATGATTCCGATAAAAAGAAAATTTGCTAAATACATTTTAAAATAACTCATTAAGCTGGAATCTGCTAATAATAAAAATAACATCATATTTATTTGAATAAAATTATCTGACCAAAAGTACACTGTAAGAAAATTTTTTTTCCATTTTTCTTCTTCGGGGTTAGCTATAATGTCTACAATATCAGAAGTTGGCGTTTTAAGGGGACGGGAGTTTCTCTTGTGAGCCATAAAGGGTACTTTTTTTATTGCATTTTAATTAAAGATAACAAGATCATACTGTTCTTAGAACCACATTTTAATTCCTTGAGATAACAAAAAATTTTCGTAAATAAATTTCTAAAAAAATTACCTTAAAACAGTTTAAATAATAATTTTAAACAACTTAAAGTAACATTAAAATTTAAATAATTTAAATAACATGCGAATGAAAGATATAACTCCCGTTTATTTAATGTTTTTTATAGCTAAACAAAAATAAAATAACTTTTAACCTAGCCATTTCGATAATAATTTAATGCTCTTAGATTGTCATAAAGAATAACATAGTTAAAATAATTTAAAGTTTTGTTTATTTTACAAAGTAAATCATGTAATCCAAAATATAATTTTATACTATTTATATTTATTTAAAATAATTATATGAGAAGGGCAACAACTTTGTTTAATTAATATATAAACACGATCATATAATTTAATATGCTAATAAACTTTGATCGAAAGAAGAA
The DNA here is from genome assembly GCA_020423425.1 of Chrysopa pallens. Taxonomy (NCBI): domain Eukaryota; kingdom Metazoa; phylum Arthropoda; class Insecta; order Neuroptera; family Chrysopidae; genus Chrysopa; species Chrysopa pallens. The sequence continues at coordinate 112,664 of CM035597.1, read as the reverse complement.
TTTAGAAATCCCATTTATCGTCAAAATTGATTAAAATTTGTAATAAACTATTTGAAATTATTATAATAACTTAAAAAAAGAGATAAAATTAAATCAAAAGTCTTAATTATTTCTTAATAGAAATAGAAAAGACTAATCTCAATCAATTTACCCAAAAATATACTTTATTTCTTAAAACTACGTATCGTAAAAAATTAAAAAATATTTTTCTAGAAAAAATAAATGTTAAAAATAAGAAAATATTTTTAACCCATGAAAGAGAACGAAAGCAAGAACATGAACAACAAGACGTATCAAGGAACAAAACAGTTGAATAAATTATTAATTAGTAATTTTTTACAAATAAGATTATCGTACCTGTGAGGCACGACACTACGATTATATTATTTTAACAAACTAAACAATTGGTTAAATTAATTTTGATAAAAGAAATTTTAATTTAAATTAAAAACTTTTCTCAAAGTTTGAAAATCCCAAGAAGTGGTTGAAAAATACGTCTCTCCATACAAAAACCGACTATTAAAGCTGTTCAAATGAAAATTAAATAACAGTATCTGGTTCAGGGCCGTAGAACTCACCTGAAATAAATATTTAATTTGATAATATTGTGGAAAATAAATAAATTAAAAAATAAATTAATAATTAATTAATTAAAAATAATAAATAATATTCAGTAAAATATCTAGTTTTTTAAAAAAAAAGTAAGGTGAGTTCTACGGCCCTATTAGCTAATTTAAAATTTTGAGAAAATAAAACAAATTAGAAAATTTTTAAATGAAACTTAAACTATTAGCAGAACCATTAATATACACTTGAGAACATATAAATTTTATCTCCTGCCCCTCAATGGGGCTGGGGCAGGAGATAAAATAAATTAGTAAAATAAAATTCAAATTAAAATGTTATAATTCTAAAATTAAAAAAAAAACAAATTTCAAAGATAGAACAAACAAAATACTTATATCTTCATTTTGAAACTGCATATAATATAATAAATTTTATTTAATTTATATTTAATCTTAAATTATGTACTTTTTAAATTTATTCTTCTTGTTTATTGTTTGTTATTTTTTATTAATTTTAATATTTTTTTTTAATTATTTATAATTTTTGTCTTTAAGGGTACCCCCTTTAAGAAGTTATTTCAGGTGAGTTCTACGGCCCTGAACCCAGTATCTCAATTGCGACTTGGTTAATAAAGAAAAGAATCATAACCACACTACCAATTAATATAACAAAAAATTTTAACTTAAGCCCGAATAAAACAGAAGATTCTTTTAATTTTAATTGATAAATTGGCCATGCAACATTAATACAATATATAATAAAAAAATAAGCATCGAAAAAAAATGATAAATTAGGTTATAAAAGAGAGTAAAGTTTATCAAAATACTAAAACAAAAAACCATTAAAACTGATTTGAAGATTTTAATTGCAGCTGAGTTTGTGTTAAGCTCTTGTTTTAATAAAGGAAGAAAAAATCTTGTTTGCAATAAATACAAGCTTGCGCATATAAACATAAATATAATAACAAATTTAACCGTTAGAATAGAAAATAAATGTGTATTATCACTTGATATCATTATAAAATATTTTACTAAAATCCCCAAATCTGCTATATTTAGAAATCCGAGCATAAATGTGTTAAATGAAACAACAAATCCTATAAAATTCACCACTCCTAGTTTTAAGTTTTTTAAAATTAAATTTTTTGAAAACAGAACTTTGTAAATCAAAATTAAACATAGCAAACAAAGATAAAGCTTTAAGATATCTTTATGAGTGTAAACTGCAAATATTCTTTTAGTAATTACTAAATTCAAAATTGTCATTATAATGCTCTCTTTGGGATAAAACAGAACTGTTGAGTGTTTGGATTCCTGTTTTTCGGTATTTTTGGGTTGACTTTTATGTGATTTTCTTGATTTTTGCATTTGGGGTATTTTTTTATACCTTTATAAGTTTAATTTTAAGTTCTTAAAATATGATTATGAGTTCGAAGAACTTTATTTATATTTTAATCAGAAAAAAATTTTTTATCAATGTTAAAAAATTTTAGCAACTAAAATTTTTATTTATTTTATTTTATAAACTAAATACGCCCAAATTTTTGCAGGAAGCTATTTAAATAAGTGCTTAACCTTTACGTAGTAAAAACAATTAAAAAACCAAATTTACTAAAAAAGAAGCAAAGCTTATAATTTTTAAACGATTAAATGAGCGATATTAAATATAAATAAAAAAATTAAACACAAGGAGTTAATATGGTTTTTTCTACCTAAATACGAAAATAATTTGTCTTTTGTATATTAAATACGCTTGTTTGGGTTTTTCTTACTATTTGTTTATTATTATCAAAACAATTTAAAACATTAAATTTGGGGCTGGCTCTATAGACAAGTATATTTATAATTCCTTCTTTTATTTATAGAAATTGCTTTTAATCTTTCTTATTTAAGACGCACGCTCAATTAACCAGGGATTTAAAATATATATTACTCAATTAAAGATTTATTTTTTTTTAATTAACTTTTTTTAAAACGATGAATAAATTTCATTAGTAGTAATTAAAATACTCATTTATTTTAAACAGACTTTCAACATTAAAATGAAAATAAAGATTTATATATTCTAAAATTTGGCTCTCGTAATCTTAATTTAAGAGTTAACCATTTTTCATATTTAATTTTTACTCACAAATCATAACTAATTTTTATTAAATTCTGTAGAAATGTTTTTTATCATATAAAATGATTTTATAAAAATTTTTTTGGTTTTTACTTTAAAAACTGTTGTATAAATTAAATTTTTTGCTTCGTATCAACCTGGTACTTGTAATTGAGACAACATATTTTATCTTTTAAAGACTTTTTAAATTTACAAGCCGTATTTATATAATTACTCAATCTTTTTTACCCATAGAAAAAATTCTTTGAAATAACTCTTTTAAATAACTAAACTTCAAAACTTAAAAATACAAATAATTTATTTTTCCGTATGTAGAAGCTTTATCACAGTTATGTCGACTACATGTTTGTGTATTTTGCCTTTTTTAAGCAAAGTAAATAAAAAGGAATCTTAATGAAATATTTCGATTTAATATATTAGAAAACCAATAAAATAATTCATTTATCTGAATATTATCTTTTTTCTTTTAATCGAAAAGATTTAAGTTATAGAAATAATGAACCTTGGAATAAATTTATTCATCCGATTTAAACATTTTTCCTCAAAAATTACGTTAAACAATTCTAAAGCATTATTTGTATTAATTCAGGTAATAAAATACTCTTTATACTAGTGTGATTTACTTGGAGTAAAATGATGGGAATAAGTTTGCTAATAATATCCTCATTACTTCTAATATTTATTTTTTGGCTAAGAACTTTGACAGCGGGTAAAAAATCTTTGAAGGGCATGCTAGTCGGATCATTTTATATCAAAAATACATTTTTTAGATGACTACTTTTACTGAATATAATGTTTTGTTATTTTTTATAATATGAGAAATCAACAAGTTGTTCTTAATGCACTTGAAAATACAGTAAGAGAAGAAAAGGTTAAACATCTTTAAAATCCAGAAAATCTTAATTAAAAATTCAAAACCCCACATAATGCACAAAAAAAGTAACATAAAAAGTTATTTCTATGTTCGCAATTCTCCTACTTCTGATATTTTTTTTTTTAATTTTTAATAATTTTTGAAGTGAATAAAAACTTTAAAAAAAAATAAAATAAGCGAGGACACATACTTTTGTTAAATTTATGATGTGCAAAATATTTATATACGTTATAAACTGTTTTATTTGGTTTAGTATTGCTTTGTTCAAGCTTAAATAGGATTTTAAAAATAAATTAAATTTGATTGACAAAAAATATTTATATTCGTAAAAATTTTTACAAAATGTTTTAAAAGATTTTTATAAGTAAGAATCATGACAGCACATTTATCTAACATATAATTAAGTTTTGAAGCTTTTATGTTTATTTTTTCAAAATTGTAAAATTTCGCAAAGAAATTTTAGAATTGCAGACGAAGTGACTTTATGAAGTAGAACTTTCAAGAAGTAAACAAAAACGTTTTCATGTAAAATAGTTTTTAGGATTTAAAAAATTAGATATACAACTTTACATTGTGGTGATATTGTTTATCACCAGTACATGCCATGTATCGGAGATACATAAACTTTATATTTATATTTTTATTCGGGTAATTAAAAGGTGGAAACTTGTTCATATGGGATTATTTATTTAAAACATTTCTTTAAATCCTTTTAAGATCTAAATTGATTATTCTTAAATCAAATTAATTAATTATAAATAGGATTAACTTAATCTAAGAATAAATTAATTAAAAGGTTGTTACAACCATACAGGAGTCTAAAAGACCTATTTTTGGTCTTAATTAAAATTAATATGTTCTTTAGGGTTCTTAGACCCAACCCTTAAAGTATATAAAAAACAATTATAAATAAATATAGGGTTTAAAAGGGGTTAAAACAATAATTTATTCGGGTAGAGTTTGCTTTTGTGGCGGCGGGTAAATTTGGCGCGCAAAATAGGAGGGAAAATATTAAATTATTAAAAAATAATCAATAAAATATTTAAAAATTTAAACAATTATTAAAAAATTACTAAAAAATTACAAAATAATTAAATTATTAATAAAATATTAATTTAATTAAATTTTTGAATATTCCTACTTTGCCTTCTTCAACAAATCTTCTTCTGAATAAAAATTCTGCAACGTAGCATCTTGTTTTTTTTTGTTTAGAATAAAGTTTTTTTCTTTTAAATCTTTTAAAAGATGCCCACAGAGACTCAATATTCTGGGTATGTGTTCCATCAATTGGATTTACAAAATTAAATTGATGGTTCACATAATTATGTTTATAACTGTTTGTATGGTTAAAAAAAGACATGTATGAGGACCACTGGTCTGTAAATACAGTTGTTCCTTCGCTTATATTTTCAACGATCCTTTTACCTAGAGTCTCTGCTGTTTTGTTAGGGATCTCGGTCATAAAAACTTCTTTAGTCTCGCGGCAGATGCCTCCAAATATAATTCGCTGGTTATAGACCTTGCCAACGTGATACTTTCTTCTTCCGAGATGCATTTCATCAACATCCACAATCTTGTCACTGCCGCCTATTTTCCTAGAATTGCTAATCTCAAAATTAAAAAGTTCCCTCTGCAAATACTTTATGTATTTATAAACCAGAGTCTTTTTTAACCCCGTTAATTCAATAATGGCTTCTGGATGAATATCTAAAGTAAAATAACAAATTAATTCAAGTAGTTTTACAATGTTTTTAGAATAAAAGTTTCTTTTAATTAAATATTCAGTGAACCTTTTGTTACAAACATTACATCTAAACTGAATTTTGAAAAAACATGTTGATAAATTTTTTAAATTTCTACCACATAAAGCACATTGTCTAATAATATTTGATCTTTTAAAATATTTAATAACTTGGGTGTTATTTACAACCATTCGTAATTTAAGTATTTCATATAATTCTTCAAGATTTTCGAATTCGATATTAGAATGAAAATTGACATTTTATTAATTATTTAATTATTTTGTAATTTTTTAGTAATTTTTTTAATAATTGTTTAAATTTTTGAATATTTTATTGATTATTTCTTGATAATTTAATTTTTTCCCTCCTGCTTTGCGCGCCAAATTTACCCGCCGCCACAAATGTGAACTCTACCCATTTATTCCACATTAAAAGTATATTTATAAGATACCTCCGAGAATACGAGATCTGCCAGCGGAAGCCTTACACAACTTATTATGAATTTATTTTCATTATTTAATACTTTCTATGTTTTCCTATAGCTATAATAACGACCTTTAATTTATTCTCCATACCAAAGACAAGTTTTTTTACATAGCTCCGAGGGTCTACTATACCATATTTGAAAGACTTTCTTTATAAGCTCCTCCTTTTTATACTTCGAATTTCATAATTTCCGCTTCACGTAAGCTTAAAGATCTCAATAGGATTGAGATCAGGTGATTGAGAAAGATAATTCAACAAATATATTTTCTTTTCTGAAAACCCCCCTTGACTCACTTAGAAATAAGCCTAAGATCATTGTCATATTAAGATATAAAATCTTCAATTTTCATCTTATTGGCTAAATTGTAACATTTTTTTTAATATATTTAGGTATAAAAACCTTTCCACCGCATCACTAATAACCACAAGATTACCTAATCCTGAAATACTAAAACTCCTTAAAACATAAAACTGCCTCCGTTATACTCGACTGTTTGGCTTTTGCAGATGTTCTTTTCGTTTAGGCTTTCTTTAGGTTTCCTCAAAATTTTCTTTTTGCCGTCATTATATTCCAAATTTATTTGGTGGATGGACATTAACAAACGGGGGTGAAATAATTATTTTTTAATTAATTAAAAAAATAAAAATAATTAATTAAAATATTAGAATAAAGATTTTAATTATTAAATAAAATATTAAATGACAAACAAAAATCAAATTAAAAATAAAGAAATAAATGAAATAATAATATACTGGTTTATTCGTAATATGTTGATTTGAATAAAATAAAAAAATATAATATAACCTTAAATGAATATTTTCGATTTGGGATCAAAATTGGAAACCGAAGAGAAGGTTTTACTATATGCTAAGAAACAAGGGCTAATAAATGAGTGTGATGCTCTCGGGTGCCCTTATGATAGATACACTTTGACTGTTGATAAATCAAAATAAAGTCATGGGGTTTTCAACATTTTAAGGTGCAATAATAAAGAAAATGGAAGACATATATTTAATATTTTAAAAGGCTCCATTTTTGAATTTTCAAAATTAAAAATTAGTCAAGTAATAAAACTAATGTACCTCTTTTCTGCAAACATGAAAATATATGATATTGCAGACCAATTACATATAAGCGAAGTAACAATTATTGATTGGTTTGAAAATATAAGAAATCAACTTAAAGATCACATAAAAATGTTTAATTTTGATAAGCTAGGAGAAGTGAATCACATATTAGAAATTGACGAAAGCCACATTTACACAAAAAAAATACAGAGTCGGTAGGGTTCATAAAAAGGAAGGCATTTGGGTAATAGAACCAATGTGTCGAAAAACCAAAGAAGTAGCATTTAGAGTGGCAAAGGAAAGAAACGAAAACGCTTTAAACGACTTTGCAGTATCTTATGTTAAAATTGGTAGTGTTGTAAATACAGATGAATGGTCTGGTTGTAACAAGCTAGAATCGTTAGGATATTTAAATTTTATGGTAAATCATTCTGGAAACTTTGTTGACCCAGATTTTGGTTGGGTACACACGAATATCATAGAAAGAATCTCCTGTAACCAAAGCTTAAACGGTAGGGGTTACCTATGCAGTCAATAGTGCGAAGGCAGTGGATTTGGTGTGTGTGAAAGGCTCACAGTATCTACCGAAGGATAAATCTAAGGTATTTCTCTGTAGGATTTACTATTTAGGCAATAAAAAAACAGAAAGGACCTGGAGAAAGCTAAAAAAATATTCTAAAGACAATACTGACTACTATAGGTTAGAGTCGTGTTTTTATAAATATATATTTGAAAAATATTACAAACCAAAAACTACTCTGAAAGTTTGAAGTTTTGATTAACATTTTACGAATAAATTAAAATATTATTATTTTATTTATTTAGTTAATTATTTTTAATTTGATTTTATTATTTTATTTAATAATTAAAACTTTTATTCTTATATTTTAATTATTTATTTTTATTTTTTTAATTAATTAAAAAATAATTAATTTACAACCCCCTTCGCTTGATGTCTACCTATTTGTTTTTGTTTTGTCGAAAAATATAACAGAATTCCACTTTGTTTTGGTAAAATAGATATATTAAGAGAAATCGTAACGAAGTGAAATGTTTTTTGACGAAAGCTTTGGTAGCTTTACGGCATATGTCTTTATGAAATTTTCTTTTTTAGATAATTTTGTATGGGTTCAACGAAAAAATCATTAATATATAAAATCTTAAATATATAAACAATATCAACTGCAATTAACTTTGGAGTAGTATGAATTAAATCAAGTGTCTTGCTTTTATCTGCATATTCAAATAGTTCTTTCCTACATGAACCTACCCTTCTTTAAAAACAACTAGTCTTCCCTACTTTTTTAGAGCGATATTCAACTATATTTTCAGAAATGTTAATGTTTTACCTATTTCTCGAAGAAGAAACCCTCAGCCTTTAAACCTTTATGATAGCGACGATGTTTCCTTGAGTTTGCTTACCTATTTTACCCTGGAAACTAAAATTATTTATTTATATTTTTGGAGGGAGATTTGATATAAGTTGTATATATAATTTTTCAGATTTCAAAAACGAATTTACATGAAAACGTTTGTGGTTGCTTCTTTACAATTCTACTTCATAAAGTCACCTCGTATAAAATTCTAAAATTTCTTTGCGAAATTTAAAAATTTTAAAAAACAAGTATAAAAGCTTCAAAACTTAATTATACGCGGGCTAAAATGTGAGGTCGTGATTTTTTATACATATAAATTGTTTAAAACATTTTTGTAAATTTTTTTATCGGTATAAATAACGTTTTGTTGATTAAATTTGATTTGTTTGTAAAATCTTAATTAGGCTTAAAAAAGAAATACAAGACCAAAAAAACAATTTGTAACGTATATAAATATTTTGCACTTCATATAATTAACAAAAATATGTGTCCTCGCATATTATAAATTTTTGTCAAGGTTTTTATTTCCATCAAAATTATTAAAAGTAAAAAAAAATATTAGAGGTAGGAGAATTGAAAACATGGAAATAACTTTTTATGACACGTATTTTTATTGTGCATTATTACGTGGGGGTTTATTTTTAATAAAAATTTTCTGTTTTTTAAAGGTATCAAACTTTTTTTACCTTACTGTATTTTTTAAATTTAAGAAATCCTTGACGCACTCGATCTGCTTTATATTAATTTAATTAGAGATTATATCGCACTCTATAAATGTATTCATATTTTAAATCAAGGCCTTGATTTTATTTTAATCGTTCTTATTCTGAGAAGATGCAAATCTAAAGCGCTATTAAATATATATACGATTACTAAAGGATAATTGAACTCATGTGTGCTATCAATATGTAAAATTATTGAGGTTTTAGATATAAATTATAAATAATTTTGGCTTAAAAATATCTAAAATCTTTTGTCATCAAAATCCTTCAAAACTAGCATGTTTTTATCTTTGATAGTTCTTTTGTTCATTAGCTTTTAATTTAAAGGATTTGAATAGAGGCTACTAATTTTTTTCACATTTAATCTTAAAGTTTTGGTTATTGAAATTGCACTTTAATCCATCGTTAACATTTTTAAATAAAATTAAGTTTCTTGGACGGGGTTTAATATAAGTTTACAGCTTCATTATGTATCTTTTTCTTAAGTAATATTTAATTTCAAATACTAGATATGCATATTTTAGTGTGCTAATTTGCACGTTTGTAACAAATTTTTTAAGTTGAAGGGGTTTGTGTTTTTTTATTAGCTAGACACTTTTTTCACAATTTTGCTTAAAACAAACTACTAGATATCTTTCTGTCGTACTGTAAATACCTTATTACTAATTAAATAATATATACCTGAGATTTTGTTTTTGTTCTTTATTTAAGTACTAATCTGCGATTATTATCACATCATTATAATTTCTAAAAATATAATATTTAAATAAAATTTTTTGTTAATTTTATTAATAGTAGATAAATAAATTTGTTTTAAGTTATATTTGCCGCTGTTCAATAAAATGCACTTTCTAAGATGTTAAAGAGAACATTTCGGTCAATGTTAATTTTTATACTTAATTATTTTTTATTGTTCTAAGGAATTTTTTTTAGGTAAAATAATAATTAATTTGAAAAATAATATTAACAATCCCTAAGATGCTTTATATAGCATTTTCAACATTGTTTTCTCCCTTTTCAAAATATATTTCTCCCTTTTCAAAATATATTTCTCCCTTTTCAAAATATATTTCTCCCTTTTCAAAATTTATTTCTCCTTTTTCAAAATAAATTTCTCTTTTTTCAAAATAAATTTCTCTTTTATTCAAAATTAGTTTTTCAGATTCAAAATTTAATAAATATATATTAAATCACAGTATGTGTAAAAAATAAATCATAAATTTAATTTTTAATTTATTCATTCAAAAACATGTTCTTGAATAGCTAATGAGACATTCCTACACATCCAATTAAAATATCCCATACAATCTTGTGGTGTAATGTTCGAAATAGCGTCGTTTATAAGTTCATTTATTATAATTTCGCTATTATGAGAGTGTAAAACGGCCATCTGATTTCGCACAAAAAGCTTTATTTTAGAAAATACGAGTTCTACAGGATTTAACATATAAGAGTAAGGAGATAAGAACTCTAAATTATAAAGTGAATTGGATATCACTGCGCTTACTTCATGAATGTGATGTATTCTAGCATTGTCCATAATTATCCAAGCTCCACTATAGCTAGGATCAGAATCCAAAATACAAATTAATTCCTTTATAAATTGAAGAAACTTTTCTCCATTGCAAGTTCCGTTTGAAATTAGTTTATAATATATTATCTTTTCACCTGAGGCAGCAACAATAAGAGATTCGATTCTTCCTCTTACAGCCGGTGTGTGTATAATCGCTCGAGTTCCTGCCCTTGATCTTGCAAAAGTTCTCCTTAGGTGGTAATTAAATCCACTTTCATCAATAAAAATACATTTTCTGGGGGTTTGTGGAGCATTATTTACAAAGTTTACTGCATATTCTGATCTTAATCTCAAGGTGTTTTCGGAATTTACCCTGCTGTGAACATAATTAGCCTTTTTTAATGTAATTTTTAACTCAGATAAACACGAAGCAATAGATCCTATAGATAATACTACCCCTGTTCTCTCTAACAATACCTCTCTTATATTATTAATGGTATAAGCAGAATTTTCAGCGCTTATCGCGTCAACTTGTTGCAAAATATTATCATTAATTTTCTTTCTTGGTCCTCTTCTAACTCTGTTTAATTGATTGTTATTATTTGACACGCTCTTCTTATAATTTTTTACAATTTTTTTGGCGTTAGAATATGAAATGCTAAGATTTGAAGCAGCTCTTTTTATTGTTAGCCCGTCCTCTAAAACCATAGCAATCAACCGTTGTTTCAGATTTTTATCAACCTTAACCCAACTTCGGGTTGAGCTTGTGGTTTCGGTCATGTCGTTGTTATTACTATCCATAAGCCTGAATTTAAAAAAAATTAAATTAATGATTTCAATTTTTAATAAAAAATATTATGTTTTTTGCTAATTCTAAGGCTCGGATTTAAATTCCGTCAAACTTATTTAAAAATGGTATTTTAAGCCATCTTTTCGTGATATTAAAGGGTAATTAAATAAAAAAGGAAATGAATATTATAATATAAAAAGAGAAATTCATTTTGAAAAAAAGGAAACAATATTTGAAAAAGAGAAATTTATTTTGAAAAAAGAGAAATTTATTTTGAAAAAGGAGAAATAAATTTTGAAAAGGGAGAAATATATTTTGAAAAGGGAGAAATATATTTTGAAAAGGGAGAAATATATTTTGAAAAGGGAGAAAACAATGTTGAAAATGCTATATTTAAAAAATATAAATTTTATTTTACTAAAAATAAACGGAATATTTTTTACATACCAAACAAATTAAAATTATAAATTTGATTAATTTTACCCTAAAAAGACTGTGCTTTCTAACCCAAGAACCTTACCAAAATATTTTATTTATTTTGTTTTTTTATCTCTTTTTGCAAGAAAAGTCTTTCTAATATCATAAATAATATACTTATAATAATACAATATCCCTGGTGCACTTATAAGATGATATATCGCATGTGAATCCACTAAATAATTATAAGGAGGAATATCACTAATCTCCACCAACGAAGACACAATACATCCTATTAAAAATCTAAACAAAAACTTGTTATACTTTACACTCTTCATTCTAATGACAAAGTACCAAGAAATAAGCAATAAAACTACCAGCATAGAACAACTAAACTTATGCATAAAAAATGAAAAATTAAAAAATAAATTATAAGAATGGAACAAAAAATAAGAAACAAAGAAATATGTTATAAAATTTAAATTATGCATTTGTAAATTTCTTTTTTCTAAAAAGATTCTTACCAGAAAAATGTAAAAGTTTATGCTTAAATTTAGAAATGCAAAGAAGTAATCCAGTATCATGGTGTAATAATTTACGTTGTAGTGGTAAAAGGTGGCTATTATCCAAGTGGATATGTTTATGATAAAGCCTAGTTGGTTAATTTTGTAATAGAATTTTAGTGTATGATTGGTTGATTTTTCTACTTTATGCCTTATTTTGACAAATTGTTTGTAAGAATAAATTGTTGACAGCAAATTTAGAAATGAAAAAAGGGCAGAAAAAAATTCATGTCCACCTAAGAAATCTCTAAATGGGTATTTGTTGTTGTGTTTTATGTTTCTGATGTTCTTAAGCAATGAACATTTGTAGTGGCAATGTCTATTTTGAAGTGTCACTTCACTTCTAAAAAATATTCTGTCAATAAATTTTCTTTTTATTTGTACATTCTTTTTACATATTTTTATGCAGTCTAGCATAGGATATTTATTTTTTTTTGTTTTAAAATAGATTTAAAAAAAAAAGATAATTTGTTAATTTAAAGGGGTATCTCAATATTCAGTATAGGAATATTAAAGAAAAATTTTCTATCAAAATTTATCCAATTTTAATAATTGACAGTTTTTAAAATATTTTTAATTTATAAAATAAATAATAAAAAATATTAGTTTAATTATTTAAACACATATAAGTGTTTTTAATAAATATTCTAAATAAATACAAAGAATATACATAAAATTATGCTGTTTTAAAATGAAAACCAGTTTTTTAAATAAATAAAATTTTTAATAACAATAAACAATATTTATTTATTTAATATTATTAAATTTTATATATTTTTTTACTTTAATTTGATAAAAAATATATCCAAGCATTAAAACAATACCACTTCCAGTGTAATAAGAAATTTCTTCTGCCTTAGTACCAATAAATTTACTATAAAAATATACAAATAAAAAACTCACAAAAGAGTTAATAATATTTCCTAAGACATATACCTCCTTCTTAACCTCAAACCTCATAAACTTACTTATAACAGTCCAAGTCAAAGGTCCTATCCCACAAGAATAAAAGAAAATCAAAAAAAATAATAAAACATTTTTTAGCTGATTTATGCTAATCAATGCTAAACAAATTGAAGAAAGGGAAAGAGAAGTAAAGTAAATTAAATAAGGGGTATTTGTTAATAAAATTAACAAAACACAAACAAAGTTACTTGTTAAATTTAACAATGCCAAATAAAATGACAAATTTTTAATATTTGACACAAATAACCTTTTAGAAAAACTTAAAATACAATTTACAAATGTAAATTGTTGTATTAAAAGAAGTAAAAAGAAACAAAACAAATTTATGGTGCATGAAAAATCAAAATTGCTTTTTTCCTGTTGTAAATCAGGAAGAAAGAATGAAAAGGCAAAGAGTACAAAGAAAGTAAAGGAAAAGAAGTACAAATAATGTTCCCGTTTTACCTTTAAAAACGCACTAAATCCTTCACAAATGAGTAATCCTATAGAACCACATGACCCAGAAAACGAGTTAAAAAAGTTTATTTCTTTTTTTAAGCTCAATTTTTCAATAAAAACAGTACAACAAACCATAAAAAAAGAATAACTCAGTCCTAAACAAAATCTTAGAAATAAAATAAAATTTTTAGAAACAAATATTTCCAAATAAAATGAAATTGCATGAATTAAACATCCAGTAACAACCAAGTACTTCAAATTTATTTGTAAATATTGTTGAATGACCAGTCCTACCATGACACCTATGTTTGGAAGTGAGCCGTAGAATGCTAAAAATCCTTTGTCAGGTGTGTCTATTGTGTTGGTTAATCCGTTTATAAATCCTATACTCAAAAAAGTAAAACTGCATATGAATAGTATCCCTTTGTTATTCTTTATGTTCATGGGTTGTTTATTTTTTATTTTTTTTTTATTTTATGCAATTGATTGATATTTTTTTTTTAAAAATTTTTGAATGTTTTTTTACATACATAAATGTTTTAATTTGATAATTAAGTTAATAATTTATTCAGGTATGTTAATCTGTTGGTTTATGATAATAGTTTATTTATAAAACAGCATTAACAAAATTTAAAACTGTTTTACCTTTTAAAATATTTTTTACCTTTTTAAATATTTTTTACCTTTTAAAATAATATTTTTTAATTTATAAAAAATATTTTTTAATTTTTAAATATTATTTTTTAATTTATAAAATAATATTTTTTAAATAAATATTATTTCTTAATTTATAAAATAATATTTTTAAAAAGTATGTCAAAGAATTTGAAGCATAAACTAACAGAATACTGTAAAACAATAGAATTAGAATATCTCAGTAAAATTTCACTTGGTAAATCAGCAAATGGTTTAGAATATCCTATGAATATTTCAGATCATAAAGTATCTTTAAACAATAAAGAAGAAATATTATTTATTATGTTTTATTTATACACCAAAGGATTTTATTACTCAAATACACTCAATCTGACAGACTGTATGATTTATGAAAGAAATGATTTAACTAATTTATACAAAAATATTTGTTATTTTATTTTTAAAGAATGTAATTCTTTAACTTATAATCCTACACCTTACAATATTAATTTTACAAATGAAAATGATTTTAATAAAATTGGAGAGAGAAATCTTACTAAGATAACTTATCATTTATTACTTTTACTTAGAAATAATAAAGATATTAAGAATATATTAAATAATTTAACAAATTTAATACAAATTGCATTAAATGAAGAATATTCTCAAAACAAAGAAGGATTTTCTTACACAAACATTCTTCACTTTAACACAAATATTTTTATTACACCAATAAACACTTTAGAAATAAAAAACATTCTTTTAGAACTAAAAGAAAATATTTTTACACTCCAAGAAATTTTAAACACAAAAAATATTTTAAAATATTCTTTAAAAAATATAAAAAAAATAATTAATTTAAATATTATTTTTAAAATATTTTTATTTAATTTTTACAATGATTCTCATTACAAATATTTTTTTTGTGATTTTATGGTATTAAGACACAATCTTAACAGAAATAATATTGTTTTTAGTTTTGAGTTAGTTTTATTTTTTTATGCATTTTTAAGGGAAAAGAAAATGATTGATGAATCTAAAGATTTTTTTGTGTTTTTGAAGATGTATTTTGTTTATCAGAAGAAGGATTTTAAGGAGACTAAGTGTTATTGGACCAATGAAATGTATAAAATATTTTTAAATAAATAATTTAAAAGGATTTATTTTTTATTTATTTTTTACTTATTTTTTACTTATTTTTTACTTATTTTTTAATTATTTTATATTTTTTAGTTATTTTTTAATTATTTTATATTTGATTTTTTACTTATTTTTTACTTATTTTTTACTTATTTTTTACATATTTTTTACATATTTTTTATTTTTTTAATTATTTTTTTACTTATTTTTTTACTTATTTTTTACTTATTTTATATTTTTTAGTTATTATTTACTTATTTTTTACATTTTCTCTAAAAAAATAAAATAAATGTCTTATTTTGATCTCCTTTTTTTTATTAAAGTATCTCAAAATATTAAAAATAAGACTCATATTTAATAAAAAAAAGACAAGTCACATCTAAAAATGGTAAACAATCATATGTTATTAATATTATAAAAATATACCCCTAATGTTTAACTTACTAACATTAAGAATATTAAGTGGTACTGGAAAATTTACTGGCGCATTTTTTAACGCATACTTTACCAGAACAATCACTCAAAACTTAGTAGATTTCATTTTAGTACTCATCGCTTTGAGCGCATTGATCCAATCCATCTTTTACTTCTTTCTTTCGTTCATTTCTGATAAACCATTTGGTAAAGACAAAAAACAAAATAAACATTTGTACATCCAATCATTCTTAAGATTAGTAGAATTTTACACTCAGTTTAAGTTTGGTTATAAAGTTAGTTCAATTAGGAATGCTTTGTGTGTGGAGAGTAGAACTTTGATTGTGTTTCTTTCTAAGTTAATTGACAAAGAAAAGAGAAAAAAGATTAGTTTTAAGCAATACGTAGGGGTATTTATAATATTTTTTGTGATAATTTTGTCATCCATTTTCAAAGATAAAGCTAAGAGTCACACTGTCAAACCAAAAGATTTTGATTCTTATACCGCCATTTTAGGATTGTTACTTTGTGGTATTTCATTAGGATTATTTCATGTACACTTTGATGAGACAGTAAAAACAAGCCAGTTTGGTGAAAAAGAATACGCTTATAAATGTAATTTGTATTTATTTTTGATAACTTTGTTCTTTTTGGTCATACAATTTATTTTTAAAAAAGAAGAATTAGAAAATTTTAATTTTTCATCAGATTTTTTAAAGGTTTTACTTCTTTTCTCACTTAACAACATTTCTGCTGTGTTTTTAATGTTTTATTTTAGTAATCTTGGTAGAATGATTTTACAACAGGTTATTAAATTGATTAGTACTACTAGTGTGGATATATTGGTTCAGAGAGGGACAGGTAAGATTATATTTCCTTGGTATGGGATTGTATGGATTGTTTTGTCTTTGGTAGGAGCTTTGTTGTATAATAATGTAAGTTTTAAAGGATTATTGTGATATTAGTTAAATTTTCATAAAATTAGGAAAATTTGTAATTCTGTATTTATAATTATTAAATTAAAAAATACTTTTTAATTAATTAAATAATAAATTATTTATTTTAATTTAATTTTAATTTTTATTTTTATTGCTATTTTAATTTTAATTTTAATTTTTATTTTAATTTTAATTTTTATTGTTATTGTTATTTTATCTTTGAAATTAAGCAGTATATCTGTAAGCAAGAATCTAAATAATTTAATTTTAGATTTGTATACCAAAGAAGAGATTGAGGATATGCCGAAGAATAAGTCATTATTTAATACTCCAAAGAGAGATACAAGATTCAATCAATATTTGTCATGGTCTCAGGAATTCAGGAAGGAGTATCATAGTACGTTGACTAAAGATTCTAATATGTGACGGTATAAAAAAAACTTTTGAATAATTTATTATTCCCCTAAATCCAATATTTACATACTATCTAAATGGATTATATACATAAAAACATTAGTTTTTTAATAGTTATCATATAGTATTTAGTTTGAGAATTTCTATTTGCTGGATGTCAATCAATTATATCTTTAATAAAATTAATCCCGATTAGGAAATTACTTATATATAAATATGTAAACAAAACAAGGGATATATTTGAGGAATAAAAAACGAAAAGGAAAAGACAATTTAAATAAAAGTAATGATTCTACAACACTATTTTTTATTAGTGTCAATGTTAAAGTATTGCTATTTATATTCTGCGAATCAATAATCGGATTCTTAGTACGTAGAAATTAGTCTTTAGATTGTTATTATTATTTTAACAATTATTTAAATTATTTTCAAATGTAAAAAGAATTTAATTATTCTTTTAAATAAATATTAAATAGGTACTTTTGTGCTTCGCCCCCACAGGGTTAAAATATTAAATAAAAAATATAAAAAAATAATTAAAAAATTTAATATTAATTACAAAATAAATAAAACTTCAAATAAAATTAAATAATTCACAAAAAATAAAAAAAATTATAAATTAAATAATTAAAAAAATATATATCAAAAACATCATATTATTTAATCAAAACGGGAAATTCTACCAATATGCTTAATAATATAATAAAAAGGATTTTTTCCAAATTTTTGTCTCCAACCAAATTCTTCAAGGTAACTTTCTAACATTGCTTCTTTAGTACCATGTTCTTTTTTGGTTCTCCTTTTAGCTCTCAGTCATGTGTTTTCGATGAGTTGAGTATATGCGCCCGTTATTGGGTCAATAAAATCTTAAGAATAATTAACTGTCAGATGTAAATATCCTAAATTGGATAATCTATTGTATCCTGCCTTTTTATCAGTAATAATCAATATGCCCCTTCTTACATGACACAAAATTAGAGTTTCAAGAGTGGCCGCTTTCCTGTTTGGAATGGGAACCATAAATACTTCATGTGTATTTGAGCCAATACCACCTAAAACCTATTGTTGATTGGAAATGACTCTTCGAACCTTATACTTTCGTTTAACAAATAGACTCTCGTCTATTTGTACTATAACTCCCTCTCCACCAATTTGAGAATTAGTTTCACTAATGAAAGTCATAAAACACACCTCGCGTGTGCAAGACCTCCAATCAACAAAAAAATGTTCTCTCAAATGTAATTCACGCTTACATTTTTTGAAATTGAGGTCTTCCCACGCCCAAAAATAGACAAACATTATTATTTTATCTAAAGGCACAGAACAGCCTCCAAAAAAGGTACCTTTTAGATAACTTACCTCTTTATTGCAAGGCCTGCTACAACGCCAGCGTAAATTTATAAAAGTGTTTTCACCTTTTGTTTCACGTATTTGGCATCCACAATCTGGCCTTCTCTAGATAGAGGCAACAGACCAAGCCCCTTACAAAAATATATAGTTTTCTCCATATCCACAGTATTCAGAATAATATATTTTTCATTTATTCTTTCAAAAAATTCTTCACTCATTAAGGTAATTTAATAATTAATTATATATTTTTTGTAATTAATTTTAATTATTTTGTATAATTTTACTTTTTTTTTTATTTTAATTTTTTTTATATTAAGAATTTTATATGTATTATTTTCTAATTTTTATTTCATCTTTTTTATTTTTTACCCCTTGTTTTACAAATCCTAACCCTGTGGGGGCGAAGCACAAAAGTACCATTAAATATTTAAAATAAATAATAAATAAAATTAAATTTTTGGTAAAAATTAGGATTATCACAATTTCTTATTAAAAATATTATAAAATTTTAAAATAGTTATGATGTGTTAATAAATATAAAAATAAATAACAAACATTTTATTAAATTATTTTATTAAAATATTTACTAAAAAAAGTCATTTCTTAAGTATAAAAAAATAAAATACTTACAAAAGTGGAATTTTATTGAATATTTTATTTAAAGAAGGAATTCATATTTTTTTATAAATAATCTGTATAAAATTTTTATGCGTCAAATAATAAATAATACAATTTTACTTATAAATTAAAAAGATTATTCTTTTATTGAACATTTATTATGTGATTTATAATTTAGGAAATATTAATCTAATTATTTTTTTGAGATTAAAAAATTATTTGAAGAAATGCAAATTAAGCTAGGAACGTAAAAAGAAAAACTAAATTTGTGGGAATTTAAATATTCATTTTAATATTTAATTTGTATTTATTATTTAAATAAATAAAACAGCCCCCAAGAAAAGAAAGATGATAAATAAAGAATTCTAAACTACAGCAAAATTAATATTCTTTTAATTTACATTTCAAAAATATTGTTTTAGAAAAGCAAATTAAAGTTATGGAAAACTTTTGTTTTTTAAGTCAATAGAAGTATTTTTTTATGGTTATGGATAGGCTTCCGCTGGAGTATCTCTCCTTCATGGAGATACTGAATAAAGATACTTTTATATTTAATAAAATCTTTTTTAAATACCATCATTTATTAATTTTATAAAAGTATTTATACTTTTCCTTTTAAGGTCTAGAACATCTAGGAACCTGACATTAATTGTACTAATTAATTAATGTCATACTATTGTTCCCTAGATGTGACACCTGACAGTTATAAACAAATGAGTGTGAGATGAGAATTATAACATTTAGGTTAAACAATCATGAAAAAATATATTACTGATATGCATATGAGTGTTGTGTTTAAAACAGTATATTACCAAATTGGAAATTGAAAAACCTTAATTCATTCTTTTCGTCAACACAAAATATTAATTTTATTTTCGTAACACCTTTTTTGTGTCTAGAAAATAATTTTATTGTTTTAGTGTTTTTTTGTTGCTTAAAAAGGGGAAGATAATACGATGATCTTATGTAGTACCTTCTATATATAAAATAAAATGCTCATTTATAAAGAAACATATGCTAAAATATGTTTTTATATAACTAGTACAGCGCAAGATACTGCGAGCATTTAATCCGCTAAAAACACCCCAGTCACTCTATTTACGACCTCTAAACCAACCTTACTTTGCAAGCTTTGGATACTGAACTAACTCAATGTTTCGGTATAAAAGTTTTAATTGATCAATATTTTTAAAGATATTGAATTATTAAATAAAAGGTTCTCTTGATAGAAGTCTATAAAAAATGAGTTTTTAAAAAACATAAATTTAATCTCACATAGAAACTAGGTTAAGAAATTTGTTATTGATTTAATTAAATAACTTATTTATTGAGAAGCATGTTATTAATTGTTGACTTACATTTTTTATTGTCTGTTTATTAAAGTTTATTTATCTATGTTGCTGTGAATATAATCTAGTTTATGATGAAATACATTTTTTAAAGTGAATTCATAATTCTATTCAAAAAATAATATTATTGTAAAATGTTAAACTTTAAAGTAATGTTTATATATTTCAATATAACTTATCTTTTATTTAAATGTTAATAATTCTATAAGAATAAAAAATGTTTATTTATGATTAATTTTTAGTTCTTCTAATTTAATTAAAATATTTTTCATTTGTTTATTTTTATTTTTTAGTGATTAAAATATAAAAACTTGTCAGCCTTTACATTGAATTTTATTATTAGAGAAATATATAATAAACTATTTTTTATAAATTAAATGTATAAAACTAGTTCCGCGAATGTATTGACATATTTTAATGCCTCAAATTTAAATAATTATCATTGTAAAATATATTACAATTAAAGTAAGATTATTAAGAAAACAAAACTTAAATAGATTTTCATTTTATAACACTGTACTGTGAATATAAATTAATTATTAAACTATTTTACTTAACAAAGTTTTGATTATATTTCTTTAAAAAATATCATAAAATAAAATTATTTATTTATTTATGATATTAAACTAATCTTATTAAATTTAATCTCTTTCTTAAAGTAAATTTAGAAAATAAATGTAGAATATTTTTATAAGTGCTTTTTAAATTAAATTTATAATATAAATAAATTAACATTTAATAGTGTTTTAAAATTAATTCTAAAGAGATTATTCATCAAAGACAATAAAACATTAAAAAATTCTTTAAAATAAATTGTCTCAAAACAATATTGGAAACAAATTCTTTAATTAAAGAGTGTTTTAAAAGTATTTTTGAAATATAATTGATTTATAATGTATATCGTATTCAAAATAATACTTATAAAGACGTCAAAAGAAAATAATTTAATTAATCTTTGCGAACCTTTTATGATTTTGTTTTTCATAAAAGAAAAAATTTCCATTTAATTTTAACTTTAAAAACAATCTTTATCAAAAACAATTAAACTAAATAATATTAAATATATCAAATTTACATTTAAATAAAGCTCGAACTTTAAAATATGTTAAAAACTTAATTTTTATATTTGTTGACTGTAAAAGATATTATTTTACTTTTAAAATAGGAAATTTAAATTTAAAAGGGTTCTTAATTCATTTCTTTGTATTTTTGAAATTTATTAAAAATTCTAATTGTTATTAATTATTGATAAAAAGTTTTACATCTGGTAGTTAATTAGGTTAATTAGATTTTTAAATGGTATTAATATTTACTTTAAAAATAGCTTATAATAAGTTCTAAGCAAATAAAATTACTCTTTAAATATTTTTTAAAGACAATTTTGGTCTTAGCCTTTCTCAATTAAATCAAATTCTTGGGAAAAGACTTTGAAGTTAATTAAAATTTAATAAAAAGAACGGAATAGAATAAAAAATTTTCAATTTCTTATCAATTTTAATTAATTCTTATCTCAAATATATAAACTTAATTACCAATCAATCCATGTCATACACAGGTGGAAGCGAATTTGTAGAGAAGCTTTATTTGATGCTCGAAGAACCTCAAAATAAAGAATACATTAGTTGGTCTATTGATGGCAAATCTATTTTAATAAAGAAGCCGGAGAAGATTGGTGAGAATGTATTAATCAACTATTTTAGACATGGTAACTTGTCTACTATGATCAGGCAGCTTAACAAATATGGGTTTTCTAAAATCAAAAGCAGTCCTTTTATACTAAAAGAGTATGGGAATGAGTTATTAGAATTCGCGCACAAAAATTTTTTGAGAGGGAGGAAGGATTTATTACATTTTATAAAAAGAAAGAAAACTATCAACCACAGAAATTGTGTTGTAGAAAGAACTTATGCTTATCATACAATTAAAAATTTAATTAATATCCAAAATGAAAGTGTTATGTTGATCCATTCTATGAACAAAACTATGAATTTTATAAGAGAAAACGTAGCTTCGCTCCAAGATGCAATTGACTGTACACCGCAAAATTCCGTCACTGCAGTTGCATTAATCTATGAAGATTTGAAAGGTAGAAGCACAGGGTTAGAATACATTTTGAATGAATATGGTTACATACCCAAAATATTAAGCAATGAAAGTGAATTTTTTTCTTATTTGTACCAATATGGCTGCGATCTGGTGATTTTGAATATCACCATGGGAAATATTGAAAGATTGGCTTATGAAGTAAAGAATATCAGTCCAATGAGCAGGCTAATGATTATTAAAGAGGAAGATTTGAGTGAAAAAGAGAATGACTTGAGAAACTATGTTGGGATTGAATTTGTTAAGAGATCTGATTTACAAACCCATTTGTCTATTACCAGTGCGCCTTAGTTAATAAATTATTTTATGTATTTTTTACGAGGTTTCTTAATTTTCATACCATTTTTTAATTACTTTATCAAAGTTATTAATTTATTCTCGAAAAAAGTTTAAATATCTTTTTTCGTAAAAAATTTTTAAATTGTAAAAAATTTTTTATCTTTTAAAATATTTGTTAAAAAAAACAATTTTAATTTTAAAAAAAACACCTTAAAATTTAAATAACCAATTAAAAATTCTTTTTTTTTTAAAAATATTTATTTATTTTTTATTTTGTGTTTCATTTTATGCAAGAACAAAAAGAGAACAACAGCTTAATCCTTTCAAAACACAAAAAATACGTTCCATTCCCACAAGCCACAATCCCAAACAGCTCATTTCCAATCATAAGAAAAACATTCTTAGAGAAACAAACTAAAAAAGATTACTTTCCTAAAATATCCACAGATGCTTTATACTTACAAATTCCTAAAATACAATCACCCAATGAAATTACAAAAGAAGAATTTGACTTAAAACACGTTTACCAAGTTTATTTTGAGATAATAAAATATAAAAGGTATTTGATTGAAAGAAGTTTGGAAATAAAACAAGAAATTTTGACCAATGATGAATTTATTTTTGACGAGAAAAATAGAAGGAATAGGATATTGAATAAGGATATTCTTAATAGGATTTGGAGAGTGGATGATTTGTTGGGCAGTATTATTGATGAGATTAATGAGGTTGTTGGGATTACACAGAATGGTTGGTTTTATGTGCGTAAAATAGGTAAAATAATAAAAACAAAGAAAAAAGAAATATAAAATTAAATGTTTTAATATGAAAATATTAATTATCAAATAAGTAATTTATTTAATATTAAAAGAAGGTTATGATTTTTTATGAATACCATCCTTAGACAACAAAAAAATATTTTAATATTAAAATTATTTATTTTATTTTTAATATTAAAATTATTTATTTTTATGAAATATAAAATTTTAGTTTAATATTAAAATTATTTATTTTATTTTTAATATTAAAATAAATTATTTTTATTTCTATAAATTTTTTATTTATTTTTTATAAGTAATCCCAACTGCTTAAAATCTTAAAAAATCTTAAATACTTTCCTTGCACAAAACCATAAGTTAAAGGTGCATAAATCAAATAAAACACCACAGTCAAAAACACAAAATAAGGTAAAAGAACCTTAGCTCTCTTAACAAAATAACCAATACTTAAGGTAGAAAAAAGCATAGCTGGAAAGTAATGATGAAAATAAAGCACTCTTCCTATAAAAAAGAATGGTAAATAATGACAAATATACCCAAAGAAAAAGACAAAAAATTCAAAAGAATCTTTTTTTCCTCTTTTAGAAAAAAGGAACAAAAAAGGAGAACTTAAAATACAAAAAGTAGAAACAAACCAAACAAAAGGATTACCAAACATATAAAATTTCTTTCTATCTTCGTCCCAGTTTACCATCCTTAAGCCTCTTTTAAGGAATATCCACTCTGATGGCTTAGAAACAATCTTTAATGGCTCTAAATCATCATCCTGCTTGAAAGAACCATTAACTCTGAGCATTGTTTTGTTTAACTCTAAGAAATGTGTAAAAAATTGGAATTTTAAGTCAAATACCTCTTTGTAATGCACATTTTTTTTTGAAATATTCTCATTGCTTTCTATGTTCCATAAACTTTGGCTTGATTTATTTTTACTGCAAATTACTTCTCCTTGGTCAAATCCCCATTCTGGTAAATTCTTTCCTGAGGGTTGTAAATAACAATCCTCATAAACTGAGTATATTCTAAATTTAGTGGTCAGTGTTTTTACGTATTCTTCTTTTTGTATTAAATCATTTTCTATTTGTATTTGAAATACACTTTGTTGGGTCAATTCAGAATAACCACCCACCCTTTTATTGTCCGAAAGAAATGCTTTACCAAAAACAGACGCGTATTTTCTTGTTTGTGAGTGCAATAACAAAATTTTGTCATTATTTTTTAAAAAATCTGGCGAATCTTCACTCTCTGATATTTTTTGAATGATCCAATCATCATTCTCATCCTTATGATGGTAAATTGTGATTTGTTGGTCATCTTTGTTGGGATATTTGCTTTTGTGAGAATGTAAATTACCACCAGACAGTTTATTTGATTTAATTGTAATGATTCTCCCAAAATCAATGTATTTTCCTACTTTTTTATTCCTGTGCTCTGCTAAATTTAACTGAAAAAGTGAACTCATTTGTGCTTCGTCACTCGAAGAGTGAATGAGAATTTTAAAATGAACCACAAACCAAAATAAGTAAACTAAACAAGGTAATAAAATTAAGAAAAGGGCTCTTAAAGCAAATTTCTTTACAAATTTACCAAATTTTTCTTTCTTTAAAGAAAGGTAAAGTTCATAAATCACGTAAATTCCCACAAAAAAAGTGGTAAAACACCCAATCCATTTTACACTAAGTGTCATTCCAATACTTAAACCAAGTAAACTAAGATTAAAATTAGTTTTATTTTTATACCACTTGGTAAAGAAATAAAGCACCAATGCAGTAAAAAATAATAAATGAGAATCTAAAAGAATAAGCCTAGAAATTGAAATATTTCCATTCTCAAAAATGTAAAAGAAGGTGCTGAAAAAACTAAAATTCTCCGAGTAATTCAAATTTCTCATAGTTTTATACATAAACACAGGCACAAACGCAGAGATAAACGCGTGAAACCTTCTCATACTAGGATAATCCATTGTGCTAGGATATTCACTCCCACTTTCAAAATTAAAATTGGTATCTTGGTTGAACAAATATCCACTCAAAGCGGTCATAAGTTTACCTAAAGGTGGGTGTACATCAAAATAGAATTTTCTTAACAAATAGCTTTTTGAGAATTTACCAAAATGAGCTTCGTCCCAGATCACAAAGTTACCATTTTCTATTTTATAAAATTTGACTAATAGGTTTAGCAAGAAGATTGTTAGTTGGTAAAGAAGAGAATGTGATATTTTTTTCATGTTTGTTTTTTTTAAGGAGTTTTTAAGGTTTTAGTGAAACACAGTCAAAATATTTGAGAAAAAACAATTATTGAATAATTAAAAAATATTTTAATAAAAAATAAATAAATAAATATTTTAAATTTTAATAAATAAAAATTGAATAAATATTTAATAAATTAATAAATTAATATTTTAATAAATTTTTAAATAAATAAAAAATATATTAATAAATTAATAAAAAATGCTTTTATATTTTTAATGACAACATCCTTTAACAATTTCTTAAATAAAGACTTACCAACCAAGCTTACTGACTTTATAGATGAAAAGTATGGTAAGATAGAAAAGGCAGACAGATTAATTGAGCTTATGGAAAGTATCTCATATGATTACAATGTCTATGAAAAGGTTGACCAAAATGTAACTCATTGGGATGTAGACATTAATTTTAAATTAAAAAAGAAGAAAAATAAGAAAAAAAAGAAGAATAAATTATAAAAAATATTTAAAATTTTAATTTATTTTATTTCTTTTTTTTATCATCCGCTTTCTTCTTTTTACCATCTTCTGGTTTATCCTTCTTTTTCTCATCAGCCTTGTCTTTTTTCTCACCAGGCTTTTCTTTTTTCTCACCAGGCTTTTCTTTTTTCTCACCAGTCTTGTCTTTTTTTACATCATCTTTTTTCCTCTTCTCTCCAACTTTATTCTTCTTCCCTTCATCCTTTTTCTTTGAGTCATCTTTAATTGGATTCTGTTTGGTAGATTCTTGATTCTTTTTACCCAAATCCTTTTTACCATTCATTCCTATTCCTAAAGCTAACACACTTGTAAATAAAAATACTACAAAAATAACTAAATGAGTTTTAAACATAAAGAAAAGGTATTTTGGCTATTTATATATTTTGTTAGCCAATTATTTTTTAAAGATACTCCTTTTGATTTTTTATGATTAATTTTTTATTTTTGTGATTAGAAATAAAGGAAAAGAAATTTTATTGATTTATTAAAAAGAAAGGAGTATCACTTTAAAAAAAGAAAGGTATTTTATTTATTTTTATAAGAATATTATCTTTTATTTTTATAAGAATATTATCATTTATTTTTTGAGAAATACAATAGTATTATATGAGTAAAAAGAATGATATTTTAATTAAATTAGCCTTATAATTTTAATAATTCTCTTTTTTTAACACCCTTTCCTTCACTGGTAATACCACTTTAAAACACTTATTTCATCAGATATTTCCTTATCAGACAAATCTTCTTTACTACTTTCAATTACTTTACATTGATCAAGATATTCTTTTAAGTGCTGCAAATTTGGACGTAAAATTTCATCAAGAGCACCAATCAAAAGTTCTTTAATTTCTTGCTCGTTTTCTGCTTCACCAATCAATTTACCTGCATCAATTTGTAGACTGGTTTGTGCTAAATTAATCGCCTTTAACCAATCTTTTGCGATCATCAATTTTATCTCCAAAACTTTCATCATTTGCTCTACTGCTTCTAATTCTGACAAGAAAACAGTTTTGATTAGAAAAAATAATAACATAAGGGTGTTTGGTAAATTTTATTTAAAAATCTTATTTTTTGGTTCTTTTTTTGATTTTGTGATAAAAAGAATTCGGTCTAGAATATTTAAAAAAATTTTATCAAAATGTGGAAATATTTTAATAAATATATTATGAAAAGTCTGGTTTATCAAATGATAAGCCTTTTATAATTTTTATAACATACTTTTATTAAAAATAAATAAATTATTTTTTAAATAATTGAGTTTTATTTTTTATAATTGAGTTTCATTCTTTTTAATTGAATTTAATTTAAATAACTCAGTTTTATAATAATTATGTTATTTAAAAAATAAAACTCAATTATAAAAAAAATAATTTATTTATTTTTAATAAAATTATAATTATTTTGGTAACAAAAGAGTTTTTTTAAAATATATATTGAATATAAAAATATAGGACATTCATTTTTTCAAAGGTTTTTATTTTCCTTTAGAGCAGTCTAAAAATCCTAAATAAGATATGGAATCACCGCTTGAAAAATTTATCAACTCACCTTTCTGTTTTCTTTTAATAGCAGCTTTTTTGTTCGCTGAGATTTTCTTTTATTTTATTTAAAAAATTTAAACCCTTTAAAGTAAGAGGGCTATTAATTATATTTAGTTTAGTTAGGGCAAAACACAACTTAGTAATGTAATTCATAAAAATTTTTGAACCTCTAAACTTATGCGTAAGAATATTAAAAAATACCTTGGCCCGTCTGAAAAACTGTTCTATAATCAATCTGTCTTTGAATTTCTTAGATTCCTCGTAAGTATGCTCTCTACATTTCGGCGGGACGGGTATTCTACATCCACGTTCTGATTCTATATATGGTTTATCAGCAATTATACTTTACATAGTAAATCTATCGTCTTTGCAAATCAAAAGATTTTCTGTAGTTTTGGCTATGAATTATTCATATATATGATTCCTCTGCTTAAATATATTAAAATCATGCACGTTGCCTGGATACCAGTCAGAAAAAAAGCACATAAACCATTGGGCAAAACAGCAACTTCATTTTTTAAGCAATATATATAATGTTTATCTGAAAAATATTCCTTTACATTGTCAAAAAATCCAACTTGCTTCTATATTTCGAACACCGTGGTGTCTGCAGCTAAAGCAGATCCTGGATTATTTTCAAATTTTGAACCTCTTAGTATCTTTTCGTGTTTCTTGAGTGGAATTATAAACAGTTTAACAAGCAGTGGTGTTACACTTTTAATCGTTTTCGATATTATTTGACTGCATGAAGCCGTCGTAAAACCAAATATCAAAGTCAACCTTTCCGAGGTATCATAATGTTTTAAATACATAAAAATAAGCAGTAACTTATCTTTTCCACCAAGCAAACTTCTTCTTACTTTTCTTTCAAACATCTGAACTAAATATGTTTCCAATATTTCATACAAGCATAGAAATTCATATTCATTATACCCAGTTGACACCTTAAGTCCTATTTTCTTCTTATGAATTTTAACAAATTGTGGATTATTGTCTAGTTCGACTTCACTTTGGTACAAAAAATCATTCGAGAAACCAGCGGCATCATATTCCTGCTGCATTTGTTCATTCTCTTCACTCAATTTGTTTATAAAATCATCTATTTTAATGAATATTTTTTTAAATAAAAAAATAATTATAGTTTTATTTTTTATGATCAACCTTTATTTTTTATAATTGATTTTTTTTTTAATTAACTCGGGTGATTAATACTTATGTAATATAAAAAATAAAACTCAATTATTTAATTAAAACTAATTTATAAAAAATAAGACTCAATAGTTAAAATAAAACTATAATTATAAAAAATAAAACGCTGTTATAAAATGTTAAATTACAATTACTATAAAAGGTTCAAAAATAAATAATTTAATCAATGCCATTATAAAACTCACAAATATGCACAATTAACTACCTAAACAGTGAAATTATAAAATTATATCCCTTCAAAAATGAATACAGTAAGATTCGACTAACTCTGTTTATCTGCCACCTTCTTTTTTATGTCTCCTTTTAGCCAACATCAGTATATTCCCTACATTTTGAGTGTAAGCACCACTGATTGGATCAACAAAATTTTCACTGTGATTAGCAGCGAAGTGAGTATAACTATAATCGTAAGATTATAATATGTCTTCCATTGATCTCATATAATGATATTACCTAATCATATATATTTAAGAATTATTTGTAATAACTCTTCTTCTGTACGATTAATAACCGGCACTAAGATACAGTCTTTAGTATTACAATCAATGGCACCAAAAACTCATTGATGGGGGATAGGCCGGCTGGTTATATTTTCTCCTAGTAATAAAAGATTCATCAGTATGAGCCTTTATTCTTCGTCCTCCGAGCCGCACTTCGTTGGCATCAGCTTCGTGGCAAAACTTTCCTCAAATACGAAAGCCAATTTACGCTACTCTCAGAATCCAAGATGATTTTCTAAGCAATATTTTTAAAGGAACATTTATCAAGAACTTATAGTATTAAATTCTATTATTTTTCAAACACTGATCTTTGATCCTTCAAAAAAAGTATCTTTTATGATGCTAAGTTCGTTTCGGCATAACTTGGAACATCTCTAACGGTAAGCATGTTTAGCCTAACCGTTTTCATTAATGTCATCTAAAAAGAACATAAATTACGCGTTTTTGAGGGGAATCACTGCTAGAGACTAAGCAACCATGGTTTCATTCTTATATTCTAGACCAAGAAGAAAGTATAGTTTCCTCATATTAATGGAATCTACTTCTTCTATTTCATATAAGCAATGTATCGTTCGTTGTATATTCATAAGTTTTTATTTATATTTTTATTTTAACAATGAATTAAATATATTTTATTTTTATTTGTATTTTTTTAAACGACAATTAATTGTCTTTATTTTATATTCCGTAAAATTTTTTGTTCCATTTTGTTTTTTTTTTAATTGTTCTTTGTTTGAGTATTTCTTAATTGATATTTTTTAATTTTAGGGGAGGACGAAAAAAAAACCAAAATTAGATCATAAAGAAAAGTAAGAGGTATCTTATTCTCTACAAGACACACAACTTTTTGGAAAACTTTTTAAAAGTAGAACTGCTTCATTTGAACAATACATACTTATTTGAATATTTTACGTCCATAAGATATTTATATTTGTAACTGATTTTTCTGCGATTTTAAATTAAAGTTCAACTAAAAAATATGTGCTTTGTGACAAAGCTTTGGTTTTTTTTATAAATTTTACCAATAAAATTGGCTAACATTCTATTTTAAGAAATTTATACATAATAAAAACAAAATAAATCAAAAAATAAGACCTTCATAATATTTTCTATCCCTAGGCAAGAAAAAAAAAATGGTAGAAAAATAATTTGATTTATTTTGGCATAATTTATGAAACATTAATTTTGCGACTAAATAAATATTATCTAAAAATAAAATTAAATTAATAAAATCAGTAAATTAAATTTTATTCATCTTTACTATAAAAATATTCATAAATTTCATTAACAATATTTTTGTAAGAATCATTGTTTTCAATATGGTCTTTAAGCATTTTATGATTCTGATTTATTTTATTGATGATAATAGTTGCTGGGTTTACTTTTAAATCAAATGACTTTAAAAATTCGTCTGAATCCTTTAATTCGTCAAGAGATTTGTTATATTGCTTAGTATAAAATTTAGTATCTTTTTTAAGTGTCTCTTCCATAATCATTTTAGAAAAAATTAAAAATTTGGGGTGTAAAAATTTTGTGGATATTTTTTTCATATCTTCCTCAGAAAAAGTTGTATGATTTATGTATTCGTTAAATGAAAAGAAACAAAGGACAAAGCTTTCAAATGAATAATTTATCAATAGTGGGTCATTCATCGGTAATAAATAAAAAATTGTTCTGTATCTTAAAATGTCTTCTTTGTAAGAATCAATATTAATTTTCTTATTCACCAAATTATATAATTTTTGTATGTCAATGTATAATTTTATTATTAAAAGACTGAAAATTGAGTGAGTTTTTATTTTTAAGTAAGCTTTTGTGTCAGATATTTTAAACATTGGATTTTTTTTAGAAAGTTCGGGGATTATAATTGGTAAAATATTTGTAAACTGAGAATACAGATATTTAACCCCGTAGACTGCATTCTTTCTATATATATAAAAACGGATTGTATAAATTTTAATATAAGTATAATCGGACATATAAGAATAGTGCTTGTTTACCATTCTTCCGAATATTTGGTTAAAGTTCTTTAAATAATCTTCAAATAACTGATAAGTCTTTTCTAGTGAATTATCTTTCGGTAAAGATGATAAGCTAGAATTTGATATAATCTGATTAATATCAAAATTTGAAAAATTAAGCAAGGATTTAAATTCTATGCTATTTATTTGAGGTGCTTTGAATTTTTTATTTTTACGTTGACATAAGCGAATTTTATTGACGATGTGTTTTAAAAATTTGTCAGAATTAATTAAATGTTCGTTGGTTAAAATGTTTTTAAGAAGATGCATTGTGTAATCTTTTTTATGGTGTTCTAAATTTAAATCCTTTTGCGAGTTTTCGTCATTAAGTTGAGGGTTAATATAAGCAATTTTTGGTATTTCATTCTTTACTTGTTCATTTGTTTCTTGATATTTATCTTGTTCCATCTTTCGTTTTTTCAAACTGGACATGCTATAATCTAATGGTTCAGTTTGTGGTGGAGGTAAAGATGTCGATCTTACCTTTTCTGTTATGCTAAACTCCGTATTTTGTATTATAGGTCCATTATTAGAGAATATCGCGTTTGAATTTAATATTTGTTGATAATTTAAAAAGAAACGAATCATAATTTTTAGGGGTAAGATTTCTTCTTTTCTTATTCTTTTTGATTTGTTTTTCTTAATAAGTATACAAACTTTAAAAAATTTTAAAAAGTTTTAAAATAATTGCCGGATGTCAATCAATTATATCTTTAATAAAATTAATCCCGATTAGGAAGTTGCTTATATATAAATATGTAAACAAAACAAGGGATATATTTTAGAAATGAAAAACAAAAAGGAGAAAGACAATTTAACACTAGATTCACCATAACAGTCATAATGACTGGTTTACCTTTTATTTCATAAATATTTACTATGTATATTTATTTTTTTTTCGAAACCATTATATGACTTTTATAACAACAATTGAATACAAATAATTTGATAAGTTAATTTGATTTTGTGTTCATAACAAAAATTTTTTTTTGTTTTTGGTACTTATACCGAAACCAGTCATTTTGACTTGGACACGTTTTTGTAGTTCTATGTGCAAATGCTTTATATTCTTCACTTTTAGGAAATTCCCCTGTTTGGAAAATGGCGTGTAAAGAAAAATGTTTGCACATCCCTGGTAAAATAGTATTGTATAACAGCATATTTTTCAAATTTCATATTTTTCGGGGATCTCCCTATTTATTTTTTTTTTATCAAGAATTTTGTAGAAAACTGTTATAAACCATTATTTTTTCATTGAGTTCTGTTCTGTATAGTAAGAAATAATTTTATTACTTTTGCTACATACAAATTGCCCATAATGAAAAAACGAAAAATTTTGGAATTGGAAGAAATACAAGATATACTTTCAGATTTATCAGACGTTGATGGTGGTGATAGCGAATATGAGTTTTTGGGATGCGACAGTGATACTGATGATGATGGTAATCAAAGTGTTCATATTGAAAGCAGTGATAACGAGGAATTTGATGAAAATGTTGGAGGCGATTCAGTGACGAAGAAGATAACACAAGACAACAGCATAATACGCAAAAACGAAGATGTATGCGGCTTTCCTCGAGCTCTGAAGAGGAAAACACACAAAATATGCAAATTGGAGTTTCTGCT
>CM035597.1:0-79282 GCA_020423425.1 Chrysopa pallens | reverse complement strand
AAATAATGTATTT
Organism: Chrysopa pallens; assembly: GCA_020423425.1. Taxonomy (NCBI): domain Eukaryota; kingdom Metazoa; phylum Arthropoda; class Insecta; order Neuroptera; family Chrysopidae; genus Chrysopa; species Chrysopa pallens. Next base: position 79,269 of record CM035597.1, on the reverse strand, counting down.
AATTGTTGCTGTCGTGGTCGTACTCCCTTAACAATTGATAACTATTCTTTTATCACGCTAGATATACAATAAGGTGATTTAGTAAAGTAATGATAAATTTTTGATTTATCATAAATAGCTTTAATTGGAGGGTACCCTAAGAGGCACAAAACTCAAAAACAAGATAAATACCATTAATTTTATTGAATAAAAATTTTACTAACAATATTTGATGATAATTATGATTTTAATATTTTTTTATATGGATAGGTATTTCATCATGTTTTACGACTTCACATTACAAGGGGCATATTTAGAGATATTAATATCAAAGAATACAGAGGTATACATAAATTATATTATATTCTTTGTTAATATCCCAAAGACTAGGTTGGCATGTTAATGAATAACTTATTAACTGCATCATCGCATTGCTGAATGAATCGTAAGCGGAATAATACAATTACGAGAAAATAGATTTTTAAGAAAATTAATTTCCGAACTAATTATTTTTGACACATTGAAAATCTTTTTCAATGTTTATTTTAAATTATGTTTTAAATTCCAGTTTTAATTTTTGAACACCTTGGTTCAGTAAAAAGAAATAGTTATATAAAAAAAGGTAAGCTTCTTTATTTTTAACAATATACTGAATGTTTATATCCTTTTTTTGTGTCACTGGTTCTATTTTACTCAACCAAACCTTACTGACAATTTATCTTTTTCAGCTTAGGGAAATCTATGTTTAATTTCAGTAATGGAAAAATTAGTTTAAATCTTTAAGCTTTCCAATATTTATCTGAATGACGAAACTACTTGAATTAAGATAAATATAGCGTATATAAGATTACAAACTACCGATAAAACCTGTTATGTATAGCTGAATCTCTTAATCCTTTACTCTTGAAGAGTGATTAAAATTGATGTTTCCTAGATGCGAAAATCCAAGTAGATGTAATAATTAATTTTCGACATATTTCTTTACATTTTATGAATATTTAAAATAATAAATTAAGTATCGCTAGTACGTTAGAAAATATCACAATATTTGTTATATGAAAACCTATTGACAATACTAATTTGCTTTAATCAAACGTAATCAGATGGCTGTACTGTAACTGTTTCATTAATTGCCGATAACCTAACAATTGGTAAAGCGTTTATTTTTCGTAGATCGTTCAATCTATTTGCTTCATTATTAGGTTCCCACATAGGCTTAGCCACATTCACATTGTGTATTACACTGCCAACAATTTCATATGCTCGTTCTGGAATCGTTGTCACTGATAAATCTGAATAATATGCGCTACTTGGTGCCGATGATATTGGAGCATCAGGTTCTGTATCTGATCCTGTATATGCTGTATTCTGATATGCAGGACTACAATTTGATTCCCTGTCTAATTCTGCATATAATGCTTCTCCAACAGCCGCATATGCGTCGTCCATATGTGTATAATGATTCTCAGCAGGGACTGAATTTGCTGGTGAAAACTGTATAGAACTTGTAGATGTTTTCTTTGATGTTAACCAGGACCATACTCCGGCATTAGGAACTGTTGAATTATTTGGATTTGCATTGTTATTAGGGCCATTTGTATCTTTATCGCTATCAGAATTTGGAGTGGGTACTCGTTCTCGCATTCGAAAATTTTGACAATTTTCAATGGTTACATTGTTTGATTCTAAATTATTAGATGGACTTGCACATAGTGAACAAAGACCTGTAACATAAGATAGTTGCATCACAAATATGTTTTTTTTATTACAATTGGAGTTAAGTACTAATGTAGTGCATACTGATGATGACTACTTTGTAATCGAAATGCGTATTTATAAAAATACAAAATAATTTGATCTAAGAAATCGAAATTTATTCGAAAAATCCTAGAGTTCTCATTAATGTTATTGCTAATTTTTCAAAAGGAGTACGCATGTACCAGAATAGTCGTGGTAGTCATTTACAGGATATTCTTGTTCAAACATAATTTCCAAATGCATAAAGCCATAAAATATTGCGCTCTTATTGAATTAATTTTTATATAAGTATGAATATTTTAATATTGTATATCTTTTGTCAAAAGTTACAAAAAATTTTATATAATGTTACAATACTGATTTCCGGATTTTTAAATTAATCAAACAATTAGATATCAAATTCGTGTATACTCAATTATTAAAAATCAATAAACCCTACTAAAAGGGACGATGTAGAAATTTATTTATCACTTCAATTCAAGTGTCTTTACTTCACGAATATAAATTTGAAGTTATTTTAAAAAAATTTTAAATATGGACGTTCAAAATTTTTAATTAAATAAAGAAGGAGATTAATAATTTTAGTGTGCCAAATGAGTTAATTAAGAATAAAAATATTATATAAATTACATAAGTATTCAAAATTTTTGTTGTGTGATTTTCCATAGAAAATGACTGCATAGAATCGTTGCAAGGGATGAAAAACAATCTTTAAGAACTTATAACTTAATCGATTTTGAATCAATTTTAATTAAGTTTTTGAATTTTGCTTGGTATTGAGACTAGTTTCAAATTTTGATGGGTAAAATAGCAAATTTTTTTTATTGCATCTTCCCTATTCAACTAAATAAAATTAAATCCAACTTAAGTTGATATAAATTGTACAAAAACTTTCGATCGATGTAAGTTGCACTTTGTTATATAATCTTGAATTAATCAGATTCATTGGATTTTGATAAATTATTATATACGAATTTGATGTCTACATTAATACTATTTTAATTGAATTTTATAATTTAACTGTAACATATACAATTTGTGTTTTTCAAATTTCCAGAAATAAGTGTATAAAAATCAATATTTTGATCATTTAAAAAGTCTGCGCAATTCAGTGTCTGACTCGTGGAATATAAGTGTACCACCACAGGATTTTAGGATACACAATTTTTGGGTCTTTAGCATCAGGACTAAATTAAAACAAATGAACTTGTATATCAATCAATATGTAAATAGTTTTTGACTTATCCTATTATATTCAATTAAGTGAATAAAATTATTTTTAAATTCTAGTTGTTTTAATCAAATTTTGAACAGTTTAGTGAGTGTAGTGACTTTTTGAAAAGCATACTTTTAAATTTTACGTTGCAAAGGTTTAGTTAGGTTTTGGAAATCATACTTTAAGTTTACATATCAATAGTGTAATTTTGAGAACCGTATTTTTTTTTAAAGTTATAGCAAGAATATTTATGCAGAAAATTGTAAGTCAATTTAATTTCTTATTATTGTTAACATTAAGTTCACAAAATTTACCTCTTGAACCAGATGTTTTAAATCTTCGCCAATGAAGAATTGTGACCATGATTACAGCTCCAATAACTGCTGATATTAATGATACTATAATTAGAGTTAAGAGCCATCCTAATTCTCCGGGAGCTTCTGAAAAAAAAATAAAAGATTTAAAAATTAATAATTTATATTTACACACAACGATTATGTAAAATATGTTTTAGAATAAGAATTTTACAAACTACCCTAAATATCAATTAGTCATTATGTCAATTTTGAATTTTTTGCCATATTTAGATTCATTGTGGTTTATAGAATAATTTTTAATATCAAAAAAACATTTTTTTGAGGCGCTGGTTACATTTTAATACCTATTCAGAAAGATGCAGAACGAAATTGATTTTATGAGTCATATATTAAGTTGTTTAAGTATACGAAACCTCTTGTTGCCAGTAAAGTGGGAGGTTGATAAAACGGAGAGGTGCCAGTAAAGTGAGAGGTTGATAAACGAGGTGGATTAAAGGTTGATCCCACTACTTAGCGGGACAGCAGTTCAATATTGTATGCCAGATATAGATTGTTCCTGTATAAGTGTTTTGAGGTACCTAACCCGGAAAATATTATACAGAAATTAATTCAATCACTTGTTTCAAGCCAGTGGACTGAATTTAGAAGATATTACGTCACTTTTATAGTTGAAATATTTTGATATCGATAAAATAAGCATTTTATGCACACGTAATTATTGCATGACGTATTGCAAGGCATATACCTTGTGGGCTATATTTAAATGGTCACTAAAAATTATTTTATACCATATAATAATTTTCGTAGAGTCAAATTCAAATACGCGCGTCGTTAACTTTTAGGCTATTGAAATTTCAATCGTGTGAATTAGCTTAAAATTGTCGGATACCATTAATTTGAAGCTTCAGTAAAAAATTGGCGAGATGGTCTCGTGAAAGAGTATGCTACATTCACGAAACTTTTTCAGAGTAAACTTTACAAGCCTAGAATAACTAAATTACATAAATACTTAAATCTTTTGCACAATATATCATACAATATTAATTGAACGCAAGAATATCTACAGCCATCGGTAGTTTTAAATAAATTTTTAAGATAGTTCATAAATTGTGGTTTAAAGAATTGGTTGAACAATATTTTATTTATATTAATTTTATAGTGGAAAGTTAATTATACACAGTTTGTTTACACATAAATCGTACAAACACAACGAGATTAAACAGCGGGAAACATTTGACTATTAAAAAAAATCATTGTATGTTCGTACAAGTATATTATATATAGACAACATTAAAAAGAAAGAAGCTTTAAGATCTATATATATATATATATATATATTATTATGTATATAATGGTAGAAAGAAACTTATATACGAATCAGACTGTATCGCAAAGATTTAAAGATGTTTTTAAATTACCATTTTAAAAACATTAATTGCTTATTTGTTTTAAAAGTTTATAGGATTCGTTTAGTCATAAATAATGCAACAAAAAGCAACGTATTATCAACTTTTATAATTAACCGAAAAATTTTGTAATTAAAAAAAAAAAAAAAAAAAAAACTTAACACATTCATTCATCCTACGATTTTATGTATTTTTTGTATATTAATGAAGTGATTTGCATTTAATATTGTAGCATTTATTTATTTATTTATGATGACTTTTATTATAATATAGATATTTTTATTGATACCATTTTATTACAAATTATAAAGTAACCTAACTAAATACTCTGTTCTTACTTTTTTTATCAATGATTCTTTCAATTCTTGAATTACATACAGCATAGCTAATAATATCATTATTGTTGTTATTTTTATACCTGGAACTTATAAAATATATGAGACTAGCTCTTATCGGCGGTTTCGTTCGCGTTGATTACAAAAATAAAAATAAAACAGTTAAACAAAATATATTGGCTAGTATGTATAGACCCAACTTGTAGGTATCCTAAATATTGGCTATATGAAAAAATGTTTCAAACAAAATGTGTTTATATTTCACAGTTTAGAATTGTATTTTTAAAATGTTGGTCACGCAGTTATGGATGCGTAAATGAATGTTACTCTTGATAATTCAGCTTTCTATTGGTAAGTGAATTTTCAAAATTGGTTTAGTAATTTTTGAGTTTATCAGTAACAAATAAATATTATAAAAATTATAATGCTTCGCATTCTATGGATGCTAAAATAACACATTTTATAATTTGAATAATATTCCCTGTTTTGAATGGTGTTAAATTTCATAAAAAAAAAATGTGTAGGCAATTTACCTTACTAGAAATATATTATTTATTGGACTCGCTTCGTTCTTTGATAGATTAAGCGGTTTTAATTAATGAAAACTGTAGTGTTTTCAGAAAAAAAAAATGGTTTTTGCATAACTAATATTGTTCAAATTGCATTATTTGATGTCGCAAACTCAATCTACACTTCTAAAGAATGGTTTTTATGACATATATGAAAAATAAAAACAAATTTACGTTTTAATAGTTCTTATCAGTTGTATGAGCCATAAATTAATAAGGAAGAATATGTATACGTATATACGCATTATGGAAATCATTTCTTTTTGTGGTTAACTTTTTATGCTTAATATGCCAGAGTATATTATTTTTAGTCAAAAGTTTATAATGCTAGAAAATATTGAGTACATAAACTAAATTTTGGTATAGGTATTCATCAAGATAATTCAAAAAACAAAAGAGATAGTGAGTTGAAATTTTGGTAACGTATTTTAGACATAAAGATTGAGTTTGAGTTCGTGAATGAGCAAAATTGATTGATTGGGTCTAATGGGTCCAAATTTTGAACTATAAAAGATAAAAGAAAATTTTCGACCAAAAATTTTTACGTTTTAACCAAAGAACTTTGAAACATTTTTTGTAAAAGGCTTCTATTCGCCATAATTTTAGCTCAAATTTGCTATCTAGCTGAAAGTAGCTGAAGACAAAAAGTTTAAAAAAAAAGTACATATACAACACATATTATACTATAATATACATTTATAGCTGTATAGACTGGATATTTAGAGTATTTAATGAATATTAATGATTAAAAATAGTTCAAACATTGATATTCAATCATATGTCGATATCAAAATCAATTAACTCTGTTAGTGGTTGTATTCACTTGTTTTTTTATTTATTTAATATAAAGTTTGTAACGCTTGAAAATATTGCAGCCCTAAACAAAATATTGGTTGAATAGAATCACTAAATTAACCCATTAAGGTCTACCAGCCCATTGTTAAGTTAACACGGTCTGGTCTATTGTTATCTTCGCTTGATTCCATATATTTTTCATAATAATTCATTAACAAAAATTCTTTTGCAATTTTTAGCTTTAGATACAGCAATGTTTTAATCTTTACTAGCCTATTAGTCTGTTATACAAAAATGTGAATCATGAAAGCAAAATGGATTAGACTGACTCTATGTGAAATCTTATTTAATATCTAAATTAAAAGAATAATATTTAAAAAATAGTAAATATAATCGCCATGTTTCAATTATTTTGTTGTATACATTTAGAATTTATTTTATAATTTAAAAACTCATTAAAATTTTACAAATATTTTAAACTTCACGTCTGTGATTCATAAGTCCACATAACTTATAAATATATTAAAATTTATTTGTTAGTACTTTAAATTGTTAACATTTATTTTGTTTTAAAGTATTTTTTTTATATATATACTCAAAATTTAATGTTTTTAATTTAATAAAAATTATTACTTAAGGCAATGTATACAAATTATAATTATGGTTGAGGTCTGTTTTATGGGAAGAAAGCGCAAGCAATAAAAATTTTAGATAATATTTTTTTCTTTTTTCAAATACTAACATTTTAATTAAGGAGAAAACTATAGACAGTTTTAGAAAAACTGAACAATGCATATTTTATTCTACTAAAACATAGTTTTAATAAAAATGATGTGAGCGTCAATAAATGTACACCACCTAGTTAAAATACTACTGAATAGTAATTACCACATATAGGCACCTAATTATTTTATTTCGTTGTTGTGGTTACGAAATGATACTTTATCAATCAAATGATATAGGTATTAGTCTGTGAATGGTAGTAAGATTAAGGTCCAGCGCACACCATCAAATTTTCTGATCAGAAAATCTGATGTAACTAAATAACATGTATTTTATATTAGACCCCACACACGGTAAGATTTCTACAGAAAACATCAAATTTTCTGATCAGAAAATCTAATGGGGTGCGATTACAATGCTGTCTGAAGTAGCTTCAGAATTTCTGATCAGAAAGTCTTACGATATTATCAAAAGTAGGCCATCTGTTAATCAAAAAAGTAATTTATAAATTTAAAATATTTGATTGTTCATTAGTTCATTGTGGTTTTTTTATTTTATTGATCACCAGGGCTTTTAGCAAATTTAATATTTGGCTTTTGCCGCAAATATGTAAAAGCCGGAGGTGTTATACTATCTATACTTGATCATACATCAACTATGAATATATTTATTAAGTTTCTAGCTTCAAATTGGCAGTGTATTTACACAATTATATAGCGTTCTATCGTTTAGACACAATTAAAAAAGTTTACTATTAAAAGATTGTTCGTAATAATAATTATTACAAAGTACCTTCATAATTTAAACAATTAAACAACACATGCTTCATAAAATAAAATAAAATAAAAGCTTATGGACGCACCACTCGCCTGTAATAAATTATATTCAGATGTATGAACTTTTTCTTTCTTAATTATCCATAATATATCCTATTTATAGAACATATAACATTATTTTTATTATTATTATTATTTTTTTTTTGTGGATGTGTCTAATATACATACATTTATACATAGACGCGTACATATTATTCTGCTACATATGTTATGTAAACTCTAAACATTTTAGTTAATTTATTTAAAAATTGTGTAATTTATTTTAAAATGAAATATTACTTTTTAAATGAATAAAAATTAACTATGCAATATCAAATTAGAGCCGGTCACAAACACTCTTAAATGGTGAAGTAAATTCATATGATATCGTATTAGTTTCATTATAAAAAACAATATTTTTAAAATTTTTTGCGGAAATAAACATATGATTATATTTAAAAATGTTAAAAATGTGAAACTTTTGGGTGTTATTTTTTTTCAATTATCGTTTATCTCATCAATATGCAAACTAAACACGTGTCTGTATAAATATTTTGGTTCGTATTTTTGAATTAAATACCCTTACTTCAATATGTGCAATTTTTTATGTAGGATAAAGGAGTCTGGATCATAAAGATATTCCAGTAGACTGTGAAGCTGACGAGCTAAGTGAGACAAAGTTGAATATAAAAATTACTAAACATCCAAGTGCTCCATTTGCGACCTACGAACTCTGAATTAAACCAATCTATGAAAGATCGAAAGATTCTTGGATAGAACAAGCAAAGTACTTTGTGATACTGTAAAACTTCATAAATTATACAACTTGCTTTTATGAAAATTTTAATAAAAAACTATTTTGGTTTCTCTGGAATACAGTCTATAAAAGACAGAAATTTCACTTTTTTTACGACTGAGCGCTAAGGTGTCGAGATAATGCTTGAGATCAGTCTGAGAGATTTTTTTGGTTAGAATTTTAGGCGATATATCTACGACTACGCCTCATATTGTTAAATAATTGCCCTTTTTCAAATTTATGGGTCAAAATTATGTTACAAATAGAATTTTATCGAATTTGAAAACGAAAATTTTATAATCTTTAAATTTCTGTATCTCATTTCAATGCAATTTTGATTCTTTTGGCTGAAAAATTACAAAATAATACATATCTTCAATAATTTGATATTCTAATGATATATCATATTCTGACACCGATATATCGTGCCGATTTCCAACGAATTATCGGAAACTAGCCATACTCTCGTTAAATAAGTGCTTAGATTTTCTTAGAACTCAATTATCCTGGAAAATTCAAAAATAGCGATTTTTTTTTTGGTTTTTACGGTGACTTATAGACTCACAAAATCCATAAAATCACAAAAAGTTTACCATTTTAACAAAATTATTTAATTTGTAATAAAATAAAAATTGTATTAATTTGTAAAAGTAGATTTTATATCCTTCAGGGTATGCAGAAAATTTTAGAGATGCTACACCAAGCACAAAGTTATAATTAAAAAATAAAATTTAGGTGCCATCAAAATAATAGGGTACAATTTATACATATTTTGATTATAAAGTGGTATGCGATAAAAATTTGGAGATCTTTACTTGAGACCCATGATCCAACTTTGAATACTGTTACAGGATACGGAACGCTAAATAATAACAACAAAAAAAAGTTAATTTAATACAACACATCAAAGTGTTCTCCAGCCAGGCACAGAAAGATTATGTATGAAGAAATCATGTTTCATATAAAATCAAGTAAGGTGTTATTTTCTGGACAGGTTGTCTGTCATAAGAAGTGATATCTACTTTAAATAATAATTAAAATAAATTTAGTTATAAGAAAATTGTTTTACAATTAGGAAATGTGATATTAATTTTTTGTAATAATATATTTATATACAACATTCATTTAAATACATATATAATGTTTAAGTAAAAATGTAATTATTATGCAGATTGTTCATGTTTTTTAAAAAGAAATTATTACATTAGTTTACCAGTTTAGTCTGGTACAATAGGGAAGATGCATAAACATTTTTATGAAGCGTCTTTATTTCACAAACATAAATTTAAAGTTATTTTTTTAAATATTTAAAAAAAGCCAAAATATGGACATTCTTAATTAAACAAAGAAGGAATTTCCATAAATGACGTCATACATGTTCATTTCCATAGTGATTATGCATAAGGGTCATTCTACGATAAGAGGTCCTATCGATATCCATGGCACATTATACACTTATATACATTTTCCTTCAAAATTTAATATCTTTTATCAAAAGTTACAAAAAATGTTGTGTATAATGATATCAAATTAGATATCAAATTCATGTATACTCAATTAATAAAAACCAACCCAACCCCACTAATAGGAACAACGCACTAATTTAAGCGTCTTTACTTCACAAATATGAATTTGAAGTTATTTTTTAAAAATCTTACAAAATAGCTAAAATAATTATTCATTTAAATTCGATACTATATTTTGAGAAATATCCTCAAAATGTTAAATCATACACCCTATGTTAATTCACAGAGTTATATATCATTTAATTGATAAACTAATATTTCGTAATCATAGTAACGAATGAAAACATTTTGATGCAAGGTGGTGCCCATAGATTAGGAAAATCATGTAATTTAAACAATTTTGATTAGAATATTGTGATATTTGTTTAGATTTATGATTTAGATGCTTTGTAAAAATTGAAGGAAATAAAGAAGGTCGGTACACTGGAGCGGATGAGTTTGTTCTTAATGATAATAAATTATTTTTTTATAAAAACAAACCATATGTAAAGTTATAGTTAGGTTATGTGTGAAAAAAACTACTCCCATCTTTTAATAATTATGTATATCATTTTTCTATGTATACATAAATCGTAGATTTATTTACTTTTGTTTTTTTTTTTTTAATATTAATTATTTAAATGCCAGCGTGTTAAATTATATCCAGCTATTTGTTCCCGATCCATTAAGCTTATGAAAATATTATAAGAATTGTTTGTTTTGTTTTAATAAAGAATTTTTTGTGGTAGAGGAAGTGTAGTCATTATTAGCGATAAGCAGAACGACAACGTTAATTAGTGATGTAGTCATGCTTGGAAAAAAAAGAGTTATATTTTGATTTCTTTATGACTATGAGCACATATATTTGGTACAGAAAGCAAATTTTTATATGGATTTTTTATTGTTATTATTTATATACGTAAAATAGGGCAAAAAAAGGCATTCGACTTTTTATTTTTCTTTTTCAAATTTACTTTTTTTTTTTATTATAATATATTCAATTCTATTTAAAATAAATTTACTTTGATTGTTCTTATAAAATAATTTTACTTAAAAATATTCCATTTTTATAATCGACAGATATATAATTTATCAAAATATATTATTTCTAGTCTAAAGTTTGTAATGCTTCAACGCTGACTTCAATAACAAAAATTTTGAATAAGTATTCACAGATTCACTTAATTAGTCCCTTTCTGTTTCTCCGCCCGTTCATCTGTCCGTCATCAGGTGAGTTTAAGTTTATTAATGAGTAAAACCGGTTACTAGATCCTTCATCTAACTCTTGAACCATAAAAGATAGTACAAAATTTTAAATAAAAACAATATTCCAACAACTTTGATTTGAAACATTTTTTCGTAAACTATTTAGATTCGCCACAATTTAGCTAATAAACACATAAATAATTATAATACATATTACTATTATCTACGTATTTATAACTGTATGGAATTGATAATTATAGAATTTTATGAATTGTAATGATAAAAAATAGTTTAAGGATTGATTACTAAAACTATATCGAGTATCCTAACAATTAGCTTTGTTGTCTAGCAATTAGTAGTAGCCATTTTCAATTATATATTTAAACTTGAAGATTTCAAAGAATTCTGCTATTGTCGGTTTAATTCGAATTTATGTGTTTGAATATATATTTAATTATCGGGAGAGGTGTCCACAAGACTAGACATGTTCAAATATTCTGTGCGGAAGCAGATTTATACCTTTTAATTTTCAAATCCTGTAGAATGTTCAGATTATCAACCTCAATTTTAAAAGGAAGTTTCTTAATTGTATACTTATAAAATAATACTAAATTATTCCTGCATAGAAAATTTTATTCAGGTTTTTGTCACGTAAAAAAAATGAATGAAAATTAAATAGCAATATTTTTGGTCATGTTGTTAAGCTATACAAATTGATATTGAAGAGACGGGAGTGAAATGGTTTGTATTCAGTTTTATAATTTACACAGATTTTAGCAATTTGAATGTTCTAACAATTCATAATGTTCTATTTATTTATGGTAAATAATTTTGTAAAAATCTGAATTTATTTTTGGTTATTGCCAGATTTATAATAAATAAAACGACTTTAAATTTACATGTTTAACTCAAAATACATGTTAACAAATTCTATATATGAAATTTATATTCTTTTAATATAACCTTTGTCAGGATTCTTTAAATGTTAAGACAATATTTTGATTACACTTTTCTGTTGATTGGGTGAAATTTATTTAAAAAAATTAACATCACTGTATATTATAAAATATATTAAGAAGAGGATTTTGAATTATTTTACAAATTTATTTAAACTTATACTACATTTGCACGATGTTTTACATCAATTCGCCATTAGCTTAAGTTTTTTGAGTTATATATCTTCTTTTGTTAAATGCTATTATGATTATTACAGTGAAACAGCATTTTATAGAATTAATTAAGTGATGATTAATTAGTTAAATATTTTAATTTTATTTTATCGTTAATACGTGTTATTAAAAGCAAATTATAGAACGGTTTATGTCTTGAAAATTAGGTAACCGCAGCCAATGTAATTTTTTACAGTTTTTCGTGTAACTTAAGAAATAGGTCTTTTCCAGTTATTCCAATTATTTCAAAAATTTATTTTAATTTCAACTAGTATATAAAATGTCCTTTTAATTATACTTATAGTAAAAAATTATATGTAAAAATTCAAATTTTCTAGACAATTTCTTAAATATCTATGACTTTTAATAATAAATAAATTATTTTGTTAATTTTATGATTTTCTATGAATATTCAAGATTCCATAACTCTTATATGAATCTAGATGTTTTCTATATAGTCAGAGTTCTCTGTGTTTGTTTTAAAAATTCAAAAAGCATTCTATAGAATTATATATTAAAACTCAGAATGTTAGGTTCTTTATCTTTGCGGATTCTATATTTCAGTGCTTCGTATTTGGAGAATGCGATTTCTGAAAATATTTCATTATCAGTGAGATATAATCTATGTTCAATATTGAGTTTTAGAAGTTTTAAAAAAAAAAATGAGTGTGAAATATATTGATTGTAAACCATATTTGAAAAACATAACGATTTTATGTAGCCATATTAATTGATAAATGATTTTTTCAACTATCTACAAAGAGGTAATGATTTGGCTTCTATTTTCTGAGTTATTATTTGGCACTTCAGTCAATCATATAAGTAATTATTGTAGATACTAATTTATAAGTTTAATCTAATACTTAAAAATGCATCAGCTCATTTAGACTTTAGACTCCACTCCTATCCGAAATTATTTACGGATCCGGAGATTCGTAACATCCCTGATTCGAACTATTAGTACTAATGCGAATCACTACCATTCACAGTTGTTGCCATAATAAGTTTTACTGTATTCTCACAGAAGTCAAATGGAATTGACGACAAACATCATACAAAAATCACTATTTTCATGTTCTTCATTTTTTTTTTTTGTAATTAAGTACTTTTTCATTACAACTCTCTGTTGTGTGTGTGAATGAATGTGAGAACAGATTTTAAATAATGCAGACTACTAATATAACGTCTCTTTACTCCTATGTATGGTTCTTTTTATGAGACATCACATGAATGGAACAACATTTATGTAATATAAATAATAATACCTATATATATATGATGGTACCATGCACAAAGGACTATAAGGTATATAAAAAATATATATAAACATATGGACAGATGTCTGTGTCTCCTTCTAAACATAAACAACACGTGATGTGTATGGCCTTTAGAAACCAAATTATTAACATGTTTACGATTAAAATTTTCATTTTGTACTAATACAAATAAAGAAATAAGAAACTGCACAAGAACTTTAGCCGAAAATATCCGAAAGCGATAGAAATTATGAGATAGAACTTAATCATTTACGGACGGTCCCTAGAAAATCAATTTTCTTAGAATCGGTTAGAAAATTTAAATACACATACTTAAAAGTGTCGTACGCAAAACAGTTTTTTCCATACCTTGGTGCACTAACAACAGTACAATATTGAATATTTAACAAGGGCCGCATCTGGTCGATGTTGAAGCGAACGTTTTATTAAATTGACAAAAGCAATTTTCTTACGATTTTAAACGTAAAAAACAGAAAATCAATAATTGAATGTATAACAATTATATATCTATAAAAAATTATACCAAGTGATATTCGTTTAATTATGAAAATGAAAAACGATCTTTTTCTCGTAACCTGATACAAGGAAATAGATAACGAATCCGAAAAATGACACAATAGAATAATTTTTGTATTTCTGCGATAAGAAAAACATTAGGAGCTTAGTGAATTCTACACTTTTTCATATTTCTAGTTTAACATTGGGATAGTTTCTCAATCAGTTGAATACAAATCTACTTTGAGAAGGTTCTTAGCTTTGTATATGGTCTTATATGATAATAAGTCTTAAGAAAAAAATGCTAGACGTTGATGATATAATTTTTCTATTATTGAAAGAATTTTTAGAATTAGTTCAGTGTGCCCAAAACTAAACAAAAAAAAAGAAGAAAAAATTTTTACCCCTCTATAAGCATTTATTAACATCATAAAAATATATTCATTTAAAAAAATAATCTGTAATAGATATTGATTTTAATTCATAAAGATAATTTTTTTAACACATAGAAATTTACAATTTCGAGAAAAGTTTAAATTGTTTATTAAATTAATGTTAAAAAATTAAAATTCAATTAAATATTGTAATCAAACCATAAGTTGTAAAGCAAAAATGTGTTTTATTTTTAATTTATTAAAAATTGAAGTTTTAAATCCTATATAACTTAAAGCATATAGTAAAAGCTTATAGAAGATATTATTCGTTTGAACAATTTAATAAGATCGTAAACATAAAATTTTTGATTTCGATTTTCATAGTGTATACAATAACTTGATATCAGGAAGTTAATTATTATGCATAAGAGTTTTGTGTTTGTATTTGTGTTTGAAAGAGTTGCAAGTGCGTCAACAAAATCATTTTCATAAAACAAGATCATTTAAAAAAAATATATAATTCATTTCATTCTTGAATATTCAAAAATGTTTTTTTTTTTTTTTTTTGGCGTGTCATCGATGATTGAGATGTTGTTTAAATTATTAAAAAACAACTTCATCAACATCTTGCTTGGTTTGTGAACGACGCGACGCGCACATATGTTTTTAAACAGACACAGTAATTATTTATTTTTTTTACCTTAAAGAGGAAAATAATGTAATGATTTTATGGAATATGGAATTTTTTAAGAAAGCACTTTCTGGTACATCGGAATGGGACTCGCCATTTTTGAGATAAAAGCACGAAAAATTTAATTTTCATAATATGAATGGACTTAAGTTTCGGGTTTAATTATTAAATAACTTCCATTCTTTATATTTTATTTTAATAATGTTAGATTCTACGTCGTTTGTCGGCTATAAATGTCAAAAATAGCCAACATTGCGCTTGTAGAACGGACTTTATTAAAAATTTATTCGTTTAAAATAATATTACACAAAGTTTTACTAAAAAATTACTTGTATTAACTAACTTTAAATCATTTAAATGGTCGAAATACAATATGAATAGCATTTTATCGCACGAAATTGTATATTCCTAACATTGTATAGCATGTTTAAAACATGATAAAATCTCTAATTTGTTAATGATTGCATGATTAAATGTGAATATTAAAGCTTCAATCACGTAAAAAGCATAATCAATATAATATGTTTGGTATTGCCGGGTCCACACCAACACGAACCTTGTTATCTAACAATGTTCGTGGAAAACGTTAACAGAAATGTAAGTTGTACCAAGAGGTTGCACTATCTAAAGATGTTTAGTGTTAAATTTGATAGAACAAAGAATAAGAAGTAATACTCAATTTTATTTAATGCAAATAGCATTTTTATACAAACCAGGCCTTGATACGGAAGCCTAATCAATAAGACCCCCATGGCATGTTTATATAATTATATAGCCAATTGAAATATATAAGAGAATAATCACCAAAAAAAAAGTAAACGGCTCCAATTGATTTATTTAGCGGCCATATTTTTGTTAAAATTATTTTATATGAATTTTATGATGTGAAAATTACACCTTTTCATAACAAGTAGAGAAAAACTATTGTTTTCGCACTATAAAAGGAAGTGGGATGATATACGGCAAAATTATAGGCAAAAATACGGCTAATCTTTTTGATAGATTAACAATTTTAATTTTTTATTTAAGTAAGTTTTGCTAAACACTCTTTTATTTAAATATAATTTACTAAAATATAATAAATCATCAATTTTAAACAATTTTGTATCCTTTAAAACATTTATTTATCTCTAAAAATACTTAAAAAGGTTTATCAAATTGACCAACTACGTAAAGAAGACCTTTGTGGTTTTTAAAAACGGGTAAAAATTTAATTTTAATGAATATATCATTTAAGTTACGATAACTTACCATCTAGCGATGAAAAAAGACTGGAAGAATCTTTCCAAGCCCAGGAACATAAATCACATGTTGTAACTCCATCAGGTGTAATATCATCATCTAAAAATGCTGGCCTTGGTGGTGGAGGTACAAAATTGCCAGCCCACAAGCCACCCGCGCTTGCATCGAATGGCATTGGTGAATCCTCATCAAAATTACTTGGCCACCAATCAATACCATCATTAGAATCACCTAAAAATGCCTCAGCAACATCGTTCAAGCTGTTTCCTGCTGTGGCATCTCCCGTGGGAGGTATCATAGATACCTGAAACAATATAATATGGCATTTTTAAAATAAAATAATATCACAAAAATATCATTGTTTATAAAATTTAAAAATAAATGTATATTTAGTGGAGTATATTAAAGTTAGTTTATAGAATATTTCTAGTTGTACTCGGACCTCGAATTTTATAAACGTTTTTAATGCAAGCGTTATTTTTATTTATTTTTTGATGATAATAAGAGTGAAACATTTTTGTTTTGAATTAATTCTAGAATTAAGTGTTTAACCACTTTAATCTTAAGGGGAATTGACTCAAAAATAAGACCTCAAAAATACAATCTCAAATGTAATAAACAATTATATATTTTTCAATTTTTGCGCAGAAATAACTCAAAACATAATTATCCAAATATTAAGAAATTTGATATGCATAATCTTGAAATGAAAACGAGGCGCTTGTTGAAGAGTTTTCCGTTAAAACACATTTCTAAATATTAAAATAGAGTTTTGATTAACATAAAACTACTTTTCTCCAAAACTTTGATTCTAGAAATTTTAAATTTGCTTTGATTCCAGCTCATCATCTACTATGTGGATGTTAATGATTATAAACTGCTCAAAAATTTATACACAATAATTTATAGACTTGTTTAATGAAAAGACATATATTTCTCTAATGAAATGTATAGAGAAAAATGTATTTAGATACAATTTAGCAAATTGGATATGGTCAATAAATTTATCCACATCAATTCAAACCTTCGAAATTCAAAATTCGAAACAAATGGGGCGAAAAATGGTATTAAAAATGGAGGAAAAAATGTATTTTATAATTTCGATGTTATCTTCTCTGATTCCGAGCTGTTGATAACTAAAAATGTTACGAAAATAAAGGACTTAATTTCAAATAAAATAAAAATTATTATCCAAATCCGATCAGTAGAACTATGCTGGAAGGTAAAAATCTATTTACACCCAACTATACAAGAAGAATATTATATACAATGCCGTCGGCAGAGTATGATTAAGACAACAACATTATATCTATGTGTATATATATATATATATATATATATATATATATATATATATATATATATATATATATATATATATATATATATATATATATATATATATATATATATATATATATATATATATATATATATATATATATATATAATAACATTACTAAAACATTTGGCCGGATGCCCACCGGTTTTATCCAAGAGAATGGAACAAATAAGATATCTCGTTCAAATACATATATATATGTAATAATATTGAACTTTATGTTGGTTCGATTATAAAAATAAAATGGATGAAAGCTGACACACGATACTTAAATAAAATCAAATACTTCATTAAATTCTGTTTAATGAAGTATTTATTGCAATGTGCCGGTTGGTAACACAATTAACAATTAAGACATTCTTTAATGAAAGAATTATATCTTCACTATTTGACCTCTACATAGTCTTGCTAATATATAACTGTGAACTATTCACATGTATAAAGTAAAGTTTGTCGATTCACGGATGTTTAAATGTGTACGATGTTTATTTTTAAAAATAATTTATGAATTTATATAATATTTCAAAAAATTGTTTTCTAAGCTTATTTAAACTAAGTATTCAGCTTTAAAAATTTAGTAATAAAAACACACTAATAACATAAACCGGAAATAGATCATCTGTTCTGTGAAAAGTACGTGGAAGAGACTTCTTAATCGATTGATGTGCTACGAGTGCCTTAAATTTGTTATACCTTCTTATTTGTTCAATTGTTTGCATGTAAATTTTATAGCAAATGTCAAACAAAAATTATTGAATAATTAAAAAAAATGACATTTAATTAAAGTTATTGGGTTGGAAATTTTAAGAATGATTGAAGAAATTGTAATACTTAGTAATTAGTTTTAATTGACGGAAATGGACTAATTTGGTGATTATATGAACACATATACCAAAATTTTATTAGTACCTTCAATATTTTAGACTAAAAGTAGTTATCCTAAAATATCTGTGGAATGTAGAAAAGGTAATAATATGCACGTTGTTGTTTAGTTTTTATATTTCAACAAAAACTTATAGTTGAAACTTTTATAAAGTATACATTTAAAACTAAAAACCAGCGATTCCATTTTTAAAAAAATTTTCCCATCGCTTCCACCAAATTTTATATTTATGTATTGTAGAGCGGGTATTCTTGAATTACATTAGGAAGTAAAAGTTTTAAAACAAACCAGCGAATACTAGATGTATATAAAAGTAAACTGTAAACTAATTTGTTTATCATTTTAAAAATGAAGTAATTACGGGCGAGCTTATAAAAACGTGTTTTTAAAACATCGCAAACACCTAAACAGTTTTGTCATACAATTAAAACAGACAACTGAACTAATTTACTAATATTGCATTTGTTGTTTGCGACGGCATAGTAGAAATATGCAATTCTATTTACAGTTTTTCACTTTTATAACACTTGAAATGAGTTTGGAAAACGCCAAAAATAACCAATTTAAACATATTTCCAAACTAATAGTTTTTCGATACCTAAAAATTAAACGATCGAAAATGTTTGCATTTTTTTATTCAAGATTTTACTGTTAATCATTAATACACATTTTTAAAATTCTATATATTTTGGTTCGGAAACTTATAAATATTGATGCCAAACTTTTATTTTTGAATAGTTTAAAGTAAAAGAATAAAAAAATATCCGTTTCAAAAGAATTATAAATTCACCGACAGAAATGTGTTCATATAACGGTAAGAAATTCATTTTAGTTTACAAAATATTATGCAAAATAAAATTTTGAAAAACTAAAAATAAAAGTTTCAATTCAAATTTACATTTCGTTTAAATTTTAATTTCTGCTTTAAAATATTTTCAGAAATCGAATAAGACAATTTCTAAAAATTGTAGAATTTTTTTCTAGTTACTAAATTTCATATTTTTGTTCTGAAAATACATAAAAAAAATATTCTATTTCTCATTACCTATTTATAATTAAACTTTGGTAGCCAGGAAAAATAACTAAATCATCCGTAGAATGCGCGCCAGTCTTCTTAATAATGAGCGCACAATTCAAACTAACATACACTTTTCCATAAAAATGTATAAATACATTTAAAAAAACGAACAAAAATAGCTCAAATTAACGTCGTTTTGTACAACACATAAACACATAAATAAATATTTAAAAATAATTTCACTTGTAAAACAATTTAATAATAATTCAACAAGAACTTTAAAAAGAAAAAACAACAACAACAAAAAAAAACTTTTTAAAAATAAAAAAAACACAAACGATGAGATATTACTCTCAACAAAAAAAAAAAAAAAACTAAACACAAAAATTTACTAATTAATAATGTCAAAACACTGTTTAAATGTGAACATAATCCATATGCAGATAGGTATATTTTTTCGAAATATCGTGTAGTGTATATGAATGATATATCTTAGAATGCAAGTCGCACATGAAGCACACTGCACACATGCATGATACAACAAACACTACACACAAACAACGGACGAAGAACGACCCGCTACAACGACGACGGTAACATTACAAATATACAACAGACATGTATATCGATTCGTCACTCATCACCATCAACAGAGATGTTTACTCTGTGGTAGAGTTACCGTGGCAGAAGGGGGGTGTATACTCTACACACACACATACACGATATACATTCTGATTCTATGATCTGATGATGATTTACTACGCATGTGCTAATGATTTTATTTTTATACTACTATATGATCTATAGTGATATTACTTAGGTATATAAGCTATATGTGTGAATATATGGTCCTTTCTAAGTAAAGTAGCGCATTGGGGGATTTAAAATTAAGAAATCTACAAGAAATAAGTTAAAAAAAAAAAAAGATCTAACAACATGCAATCATAAAATTTTATCTTTTTATAAATTTAACACAGTTGTGTTTTGTGTGTCTTGTTTGTGTTCTTATTTATTAATCAGAATTAGTAGTCGGTCGGTATTTATACCAGACTTTCGACTGAATTTTGAATAAAAACTACCTTCTATAAGATTTATTCATTTTTTTTGTTTAAATGTTTGATAAACTTTCGAAAATGTATTTATATTTGAATGCAGACGATGCGTATCGCTTTCGGGCAAGTAAAAGGGTACTTAACATTTTATGATAATTGGATCAATTCAAGAGAATGATTAAATTACGTCAAGACTACTAGGATTCTGTTTTGAAAACAAAATGTCTTGGAAACGTAAATATCAATCAAGAAAAGATATGGAGCATTTCCTTGCTCTCCCACAAACAAGGGTCTCTCTTTTTTAAATTATAATTGAAGATATATGCTTTAAATGTACTAAAATAGTTTAAAAAATGTATTTAATCATGTTAATAAGTAAACAATATTCTTTGAAATACAAGTATTAAGAGATAAAACAGCTCTTAAAAAAGTATACTTTTGAATTTTTTTGTATAAAAATTAAAGGCGTATTTAATATTAAATGGTGGACGCGCAATGAAATAAAGAAGAACAAAGTTTTTCAGCGCTACCTTAGTATTATTGTGTTATAATATTTCATAATAATATATTCTCATCCGATTTAAATATGTATGCAATTTAATCAGAAAACGGGAAGTGTGTCTAATTTAGCTTTAATCACAGCCAAACATCAGAAAATTAAAAGATTGTAAAAAATAAACACAAAAAGATGCGATTTTTAAAGAAAAATAAAGAAAAATTTATTTACAAAACGTTTAAATGATTGTTAATTTAAAATTTTTAACTAATGAAAAATCATTATATAGAATAAAATAGCGTTAATATTCTCATTAAAATCATTATATTTTAATTTTTGATCAAAATCGTTTACGGAAGGTGAACGGATATTTGCTAGAATAACATAGAATTTAATAGAACTTTGATTTATAAATTTGTAATCTTCGAATGTTCTGTAACGTGGAGGATCTGATAAATAAATGTAATAATCATTTTGTTCACTGCGATAAATTTCAAGTTTTTGTCATATTGTCGAAATTTTATTGTATATAATAATATAATTATATGTAATATATATTATATTATTTATAATTTTATATAAATTTTATTAATGATTTATACTATCAAAATGTATGATGTTACTATTAAAATTAAAAATAATAAAATTGAAAAATCGTCAAGTATAATTAAGCCACAAATAAAGTTCTATAGATGTATACATACAAATGGCTTCAGAAGCCTACGAATAGTAGGATATTTTGTGCTATTGAAAATAAAATTAAAACTTTAAAAGTGATAAAATTAAAAAAAAAAAGAATAATGACGAATTAATGTAAAAATAATTTCTTATGAATCATTTCTTATAAAGTAACCTGTATTTCGAAAGTATAACATCATGGATGGGCATGTACATATGTCGTCATTAAAATATGCTAATATACAATATTGATGACATCATATGTGGATCCATGATTTGATACTTTCAAAACTCAAACATTATCAACGTGAAACGTAAAAATGTTAAACTTTGGTCCAGAAACAATCGGGATGTGGTTCGGACTGAATCTAAAAAATTAATTTAATTTGATATAAGTTTAATTATAACGAAAAAAAGTTAAAATAAAAATGGTTTTGTTCTAAAACTTTAAAATAAATTTTTTCTTCAAAAGCATAATTAATAATATTTTTTGTAAAATAATTTTGGTAAAGAAATTTGATAACATTCTTTCGAAAAACTACTGGATTGTATTATATTTGTTATGATTTTGATGTTTATGTAAATAAAGAATTTAGTTTGAAAAATATCTTTATAAATCCATGTGTGGCTGGCTGTGTGTAAATGAAGCATGGAACATAAATTCTTAAATATGTTCCTGTTCATTGTGTTGGGAATATTAATAAATGCCACACAAATAAATACTTTATCAAATGGAATTTTGACAATTTTTTTTTTTTTGTTAAAGCATGTAAAATTTTGATTTGATGTATTTTTAGAGATAGACTTCTTGACTTCTCTTATATTGTTTAGCAGTGAACAATGGGGAAATGATATATATTATAGTTACAAAACAGATTTTTAGATTACATAAATCATTTTCGAAATATGTAGTTTTGAAATTTAAAAAAAAAAGTGTGAATTATTATGAAATACAAAATATTGTTTTTATGTTGTAATTTTTTGTATTTATTTTTTTCGAATTTAAAATTGTATAATTTAAAAGAAAATCAAATGAATAATACTAATAAATTATAATCAAATAAATTTATTTATGTAATGGATTAAAAATTTGTTTTAGTTTGGAAATCAGATTTGACCTGTGGCCATATTCATTCTTACATTATTAAACCGAACTAAACTAACGATAGATCAATTAAAATCAATTTTTGAGGTATTCATAGAAAACTGAACTTCTTTTGTATGTTTTTTTTTTTGTAGATTATTTCCAGAAAAATCTTATAGTAATATTTGATAGAGGAAAATACCACATCATAAACTAAATACCTATATAAAAAGTGATG
The DNA here is from genome assembly GCA_020423425.1 of Chrysopa pallens. NCBI lineage: Eukaryota > Metazoa > Arthropoda > Insecta > Neuroptera > Chrysopidae > Chrysopa > Chrysopa pallens. The sequence continues at coordinate 55,810 of CM035597.1, read as the reverse complement.
CTAAATAAATTTAGATAAATTTTCGATGTTTAAACAAAGTTATAGTTTTGGAATAATTCTGCAAAAACAGACTTATTATTTACTTAGACTCAAAGATTTTAGTTATATATTTTATGGATTTGTTTTTCTTTACAATCATTGCTATTTCCTGATGAAAATAAATCTTATTTTTAAGTTCGCATTCTATACGTATATTGTAAAGATCTGACTGGATTGTTTAAAATGATTCATATTTCATTTGATTGTCGACCGAATAGTCTTAGAAGATTCACAATTTACAGCCAGTTTGCAATCACACATATACTGGTTTATTTACTGCCATAACGTCACAATTACACATCCGATAAACTTCTATACATTTATTGTATACTCATGTCTACTGAAAGCTCTTAGAACATACACGGCTTATAATCAGTTTACAATCATATATACTGATTTAATTACTTCCATAATGTTATAATATGACATCCGATTTTATCTATTCGTAGAGAGTAGCCAATTAGCGAGCATCATCTATTTTCTTCTTGTATAAATGTTATAATAAAATTTACATATTTATATATCATAAATTTAAATTACCCAGTAAAAAAAGGTGAATTTTAATTAAAAAATAAATTTAGTGTTAAAATCCTGTAGCCTTGACAAGTCAAAAAAAAAAAAAGTTCAGGTGATATGAATAATAATAGTATTATGAATTTAAACTGTCTTTTTGATTGACGTTTGAGACAGGACTTACAAAATATGTGAAGAGTCAAGAACGTAACATACCCTTTAAAATATAGTTTAATAATTTTTAATTTAATACAATTATTTAGCCCAATTTCTTCGAAATCGTATTTTATTTATAATTCTTACACTAATATAATAGAAATATTTATATTGTCGATATAGAGTTGATAAAACAATATTAATCATTTTTTAAAAGACGACCATTGTTTTACGTTTATTTTGCTTTGTCTAATATCCCACGAGTTGTCAGTACAAATTTTTTTTACCTACTTAAACATCTATATTATAAAAGTACACTGTCGATCAAAAAAAAAAAATAAATCGGAATTAGTTTGATCTTGATTAAATATCAGCTTTCGTTGCTTTTAGTTACTTTCAGTATTGGTTTAGATCTCTGGAAAAATCCAATAATGAGACAGATAATGAGAAATGAAACAGTTGCGAAATGAATTTACCGATTTGAATATAGAAAATTTTACGTTTAATAACTCGTTTTTCCTTTTAATAGTTGTGCTGATATTTGATAAATGATAAAAAGGTGAAAGCGCAGAATAAAGGATTCAAGTTTTGTATTTCTATAACTTTAAATATTTAATCTTAACTAGCAGTCGAACCCTATTACAGCAGTCGAAATTCAGGGCATAATCACTCAAAACTGAATCTCACTGCCTTTAAAGAAAATAATACATTAAACAAAAGAGTATATATGCGTTTATACGATAGTGTGTGTAATATAAGCCACACCTCTTATATAAGTGTGTGTCATAGTGTATGTAATGTTTTTTTTATTGATTTAATGTATTTTTATGCATAATTTAAAAAAATAATATGTCCTTCTCTATACAAACTATAAGTGTGCCAAATTTCATACTCCTCCGACCAATTAAGTTTCGTGAAAAGGAGTTCAAAATTTTTGCTTCTCGTATTAATTTATAGATTATTTAAAGTAGTTTGAATTTCCCAACGCTTCCAACGTACTTTAAAATGTAAGCTTTTCATATTTATGTAAAAATCTACATTTTAAATATATTCCCTTGAGGAACCACCATAAAATTTTATTACTATATTCTGAAAAACTCAAAACAATATACATAAAAAAATGGACGTTTCGAATGAGGAAAAGACTGTATATATTCATTTATGTTATATTTATTTCAAAAATAACAAACAAAAATCGGTAATGAATAAATGTATCATTTTATTATTATTTGGACTGTACTTTTTTTGAATGTATGAAACAAAAATTTTTATATGATATGTGAAATTAAGTAATTATATAGATGACGGACTCATCGTAATAATCAAGCTGAGAGATAGAAGAACCTTTACCACAATATGATATGATGTCTTCATTATTATTAGACCTTGTTATTTTAGTGTTAGATTATTATGGTTCGGTGTCAAAAGTTTTGCCTTTAATCACTCAGGCAGATGTATTATAGTGTTGTACCTATTTGGTTTTTTTTTTTTCACTTGGAGAGTTTTGTTTATTACACACACACGAACACAGTTATAAACAAAAGTTTTACTTCTGTTTATATTGATGTTGCTGATATATACCACTGTGTTTTAAATCAAGAGTATTATGAAGGTAAAATATTTGTTGTGGGTTGTTTAATTAGGTTTTGTTCTTGGTAGTGATATTACAAAAAAATTTTAGTTTTTTAATTACTTCGTGAAGAATTTATATGGTTGCTAAATATATAGGACAAAGCAGTTAAAAATAAGGTCGTTTAGTAGCTAGATCATATTCTACGAGATAACTAGATGATTTATTTCATTTTGATATGTACATTAAAAGAAAGGGCGTGTTTGGTCGAAGTAAGTACTTACTCAATTATGTAAGTCACTTACTATACTTAGAAAATTTTTGGCCGGGCTACAAAATAAATGCTAACGCAGTAAAAACGTACTCATAAAATTAACCATGTGCAACTATTTACAGGAATTAAATTATATTCCTAAATTTAGTACTGTCAATTATATTCAGTCTATGAGATTATGTATGGAATATAACGTAAACCGATGTTTTGTGTTATGTTAAGCCAGTAAGTCTGTCTTGGCCAAAAAGCGCTATAGTTAGCTTGTTAGATTTTAATTTTTTTATGCTGACTGGCTTACTAAGTTTACTTACTTCAACCAAACACGCACATAGTCGTCCCGTTATTGTAGGGTCGATTAATCTTTGTTACGAATCTATGAGCTATGCGTTATTGTGAAAATTGTGTTTCAACGTACATTTTTTTAACGATCTCCGGTCGAATCTCTAAGAAATAATATTAATATAGTCTACATTTTAAATCATAACAAACAATAGACATCTATTTTTCATTAGCAGTCAAACACTCAATTATAAATTTTTAGATATAATTTTAACTTAAACGTAACCATTTGTAGTTTGGCGATATTTGGAGTCAAATAATCTCTTTTTGGCAAGTGTTTTTATGTGAAATAGAGTTTTGGAGTGAGTTTATCACGGGTCTAAGGGTTTTGGTCCTTGTGTTCACTCTATGATTAAAAAATCCAGGTGATATTTGAGATCGTGTTTGAATGAATTAGTGAATTTGGGGTTGTGTCAGCACGGCTTGGGGGACTTTAAAAATTTACGTTTACCCAGTGTTTGAGATTTAGTAGGTACTGTTTTGTGGATTTTTTGAGCGCGTCTATTCACTCTATGACTTAAGTATATAGGAGGTGTTGATTTAGCCAAGTTTATTACACTCACCTCGAAGAAAGTAAATTGTCATTCTCTCATAATTAAGTAATTTGTTTTGGAGAGATTATGTCATACAATCAACAAACTACACTTGAAAAATGACTTTCTAATTGGTTAACTAATAATATTAGCATACTAATTCGAGAGTATGGCAATTTATTTGCCATAGAAAATATTTTTATAAAAATATACTTGTTATGAATGTTTTGCCAAATTGGATTCAATTCTGTACACAGATGTTATTAAAGGAGATGTATCTAAATATCCGAACATCCTGACAATTAAATTTAAATTTATTTTCAATACTAAGGTTGTATAAAAAAAAAACATAAATTGTGATTAAGTAAAGCGTATAAATTTGAATGATAATAAATTACTTACTATAGAAAAAAGAAACATAATTTTTTTAAACGTGTTGTGGTGCTGTAATTATGAGATTATAAAAAAAAATATATTGATTGGAACGTATAATTTACATTTTTTTCTATTCATTTGAAATTTTTCAAAGCAATTAACAGTAAATAGAAAATGTATTAAGCTTATCTTATATGTTTCCAAAATAATATTATCGAATTTAGTGTAAGCAATAATTATTATTTGCAGGATATTATTCTATAATATCAACAAATGCAATATTTCATTATATATTTCAAAATTTATTATTTTAAAAAAGGTAGTATTTTCTGAAACAATTAAAAAAATTTTCTTTTTAGAATTATAACTGTAAATAGCTCTTATATAAACAGATTTCAAAAAAATTTTGAACTCCCTCTTATAAGGAAAGCTATTGGAATTGTCTAGAAAAAGACAGCCAAGAATCACATATTTTAATGATTCGAGATCAGCAAAAAGTTCGAGACATTTCACATAAATGCCTAGTTTTTAGACATGATTAATCGCATAAAAAGAATGCTTTCAATTAGATTTTTTGATCTTAGGTAGAAACTTTGGTAGCTGAAACACTACTATTAAATTTTCGGCTATATCAGTCAATTAGATTTCATTTTTACAAACAAACAACATTTATTTGAATCATTTTTTTTTATAAACTGCATAGATTCGTCATAATTCCATCTCAAATACATATTATTACTATTGTTATACATGTATTTAGTATTATTAAGTATGTGTAATTATATAATATGTTTTATAATTAATGAATAAATTGACTCAGGTATTATTCTGTGAGACTGAATGGACTTTGTATAATCACATCAATTACGGCCTGTTTATTTTCCTATTTTTTTAAAATAAATTGTTAAAAAAAAAATTTGTATAGTTGTTTGAACATCGTCGTTGATTTACTATAAAAACTTAAATATGTATATTTCATTACGCTTCCACCATAAACATATATCGATAGCTTATCATACACTTTCTGATAGAAGTTCACAAATTCAACCTGTGAAAGTAGACGAGTTTTATTAATTTATCAATTGTGAATTTAATGTTCCTATTTTTATTATTTTGTTTAATTGAATGATTAAATTTTCAATTTGTATGTTTTACTTTTGTTAAGTAGTGTAGTGAAAAAAAAATAAATTCAGGTAAATTGTAGCTACATAATAGAGGCATAAAATAACAAAAACAACAACAACAAAATCATAGTCAGGTAAAACGAAATATTCTACATCTACATAATATAAATAAAAATACTTGATAATATTGAAGAACCTTTACAATTATCATACACTAGGCCTCTATCGAGTAAATGTCGGTTGTATAGAAGAATAAAACATCAATTCGGATGATGTCTAGTCATCAATTGATGTAAATATTCTAGTAAAAATGGGAAAAATTAGTATGTGTTTTTCGTGGTTACATCAAGTTTCTGCTTCAATTAGTAAAAATTCATTAAATTTGACAGTACTTGAAAAGTTTTAGCTATAAAAATATTAAACTTGAATATTATGGTTTCTCTACAAGTTTATTATAAGCATTTTTTTAATTATATTAATAATAATGGACACAAATGTAAATTAATAAAATGTATGTTAAAAATATGCTGAATAAAACAAATTAAGAAATGTAAACAATTGTGTATCAATTGCCTTTTAAATTTTATAATTTTATATAAAAATAAATTAAGTCTCTCTGATATTAAAATTGATCTTTGATTAAATATTAAACTATAGAAATTGGAATTTTCGGAAGTGAGTAAAGTGTGTATTTTGAAGACTGATTTAAATCCAATAGTTTTCACGTGATGTAGTAAATTCAACAAATTAGTCAATAACTCTATTTTATTATACGTAAATAGTTAACATAAATAATGAATTTATTTGTGCACGACTCGTTCACGGTTTGCCCGGATATTTAGTTATTACCATGAATATAGAGACATTATAAGGTTTGATGGATTTCAAGTTTGCCGCACCGACCATACATATACATAATATATATTTATGATACTACTTTAATAGAGTATTTTGACGATCATCATCATCGACTGTAATAACAATACCTCATAAAAAAAAAAAGAAAAGAAACAAATATATAACCATACAAAAAAGTAAATTAAGACATCGTTGTTGCTCTGAAGAAGTTTTTGTCTTATGGGTACCTATATTATTAGGTACTTGAATTATAAAAAACTGGTTCGATACGTTCTTGTTCTTTGATGATGATGATGGTCCACTTGCCTTGGTTTTTGTTCTATTGTATGTAATCATACCCAGATACAGACTATCCCTCTGTGTATACTTACCTATATAATTTGGTTATCAAAATATATATATATAAAATAATTGAGAAATTAAGTAGTTAACTTTTATAAAATCGAATTCAATATGTATTTTGGTGTTAATATTTTATCAATAATTTATTTTTATTTTTTTTTTTTAAAACGTAGAAATTATTTATTTATTTATTTTTTTAAAATTTTAACACAAAGATAAATTCGGGGAATCAAACTTTTTTCTGAATCCATTTCAAATCTAGTTTTATACTATTCTTAATATCTTAAAATATAATTGTTTTTATTACAAATAATGCTGTGTATTTATGTTACTCCCTTTTGAAGTTTTGAAAAAATAAATAGTCTCATTAGAGAAATGAAAAAGTAATGGTTTGTAAATTTTACAGTTGATATCGTCTTGAATTGAATCTTCAATTATTATTACACATTAATTCATTTTTGTGTGCGATTGTCAACTACTTTCATTGTATTAACGTGAATGTGAAATTACTTTTTAAAATATCTTTAAAAATACGTTACAGATATTCAAAAATCTGATTTAATCAAATTGAATATGACGTCATTTGCTAGTATTTCTATATAAATTACATTTGAACTATCATTTTCAAGAAAGAGATAATCTTTGATAGCTTAAAACTATATCTTTGATTCAATTTTACTTTAATCTTCGATTTTGATATGATATTAAGCTTAATTTCTTATATTGATGATATTAAGCTTAATTTCTTATACTCTATTCGGTAATTTTTATCAGCACAGAATCTATCGTTTTTAATTATTTAAATTTTCTTGGTAAATTTTTTGTAAAAAAACTATTTTTTACTCAAACTCTGTAGTCTACTTTAAAGAGGTTGATAACAATTCCTTTATACGCGTTAATTATTATTATATCTTTTTATTGTTTACTTGCTTCTGTGTATTTAGTCACACCAAGAAACAAGAATTTTCATATATTGATACTGAAAATAAACCAAAATTTCAGTTGAAATAAATAAATAAAACTTTATTATATTCAAAGGAAATTAATTATTGTGATCAATTCAAAGTATTTTTAATATAGTTTTTGCGTAGTATACTACGATTGCATGCTTAATGCTCATATTATGTAGAAAAAGTGTTAATTTTGAGAGTCATTACTTCTCATGATCGACACGGTCAATTTAAATCGAATTAGTCTTATTTTAGTACGATATTAAATATAGTGAGGATTTTATTTTATTTTATTTTTTATTTTAAAGACGTCAAAATTAAAAAAAAAATAAAAAACCTTATAGGGCATTAATATTTTATAAACAAAAGTTTTGTAACATTAATAAATATATAATAATAGGTATCAGAGATGAAAGCATCTTATAGAGAGCTATTTATATACAGAGTGAATCAGAAATATCGTTAACATTCTATAAGTTTATTCTTCATAAGATTGATTAAAACTTTGTTTGACAACTTTAGTGATTATACAAAACTAATTCAACAAGTTTTCAAAAAAAAAAATAAACTCTAGGGGTAGGATAGCTTCTCTTTCTAAATAACGTATATTTTTTCAAATTTGTTTGTGACATTAGTCTTTGAGCGAACATAGTATACAAAAATTTTTGAATGCACTCATTTTTCAAATTATAATTTCAACGAAATTATGTGCATATTTAAATTCATTTTTGCCATATGGTCTCTATAATATCATAGAAGAAATTTCTATGATATTTTACTACCGAAATTTGAAAGTAAAATTTAACTACCGAAATTTTACTACCGAAAACTAAAACTAGTTGTACCAGCACTCGCGGATAATGTGATAAAAGACATCTCACCTAATAATTTTTTTTTTTTTTAAATTTATATATTTTTTTAATTATTTTAGATGTATTTGTACCCTCGTTTTCAAGAAATACAGCAAAAAAATTCACTTTATATAAAATTGGAAATTCACTTCCGAAACAAAATTAAAAGCGCCCTTTTTACGAATTCACTCTTTTACATGCATATCGAGCAGAAAGATATTAAGGTTATATTAAGAATTAAAAATCTAATATTTAGTATAAAGTTTAATCTTCGACTGGAAATATATTTAAATGTGTATATATGTAATATGAGTGCTTAAACAGACTGAATATAACAAATATTTAGATTGAAGATATAGATTCATATAGCATGAAGGACAGATTGTGATCGATTTCAGTAACGGTCTTTATTTAAGACTTTTCGTACGGTTCATTTTTTATATATTTTAAAGAGGTAAAGGTTAAGTTTGGATAAAAATGGAAAGAGATAGGAAAACAAGTTTCAAATAACTTTGGTAGTATACAAAATTTTACTTCAAAACGTTCTTTGCCTTTTAAGCTACTATTAAAAATAATGGACCTAGAGCGTGTAGAAAGTAACATACATTTATACAAATAACATACAACTTATGTAAATTGTATATAGATCATTATATTTCTAGTTCTTGTAAGAACTGATAATAGTACATCTAAAAATATGTGACCATTAAACGTGTTTCATTCGTAAGTTACACCCTGTAAACAACATACTATATGGTAATGATAATTTTCGAAAAAAAATAAACAGAGACATAAGCAATCAAGTAAAAGATAGAAGAAAGATATTGTTTTAAGTATTATAAACAAACACATGAAAACAGTAGCTGAATTTTGTATATTTTGAATTTATCTAACTAATAACATCAATGTGTAAATAAATATTAAACACGAACTAAACATACAACTAACGAACTAAATTAATGTAGGATAGGATATATATATATATATATATAGGTAAGGTAAGGTAAGGTAAGGTAAGATATACAGAATATGTAGATGGTTACACACAAATACACAAACAAGCATTAGGTAACAACAGCGAAATAAATTTAAAAATGATTTAGATGTGTGTTTTATTTAAATGAAATCAATGGTCTATCTATATGCAGCATATAAGAAGTAATCTTTATGGTTGATTTTTATTATTCTAATAAAAAACCAAAAAAAATATATGGTAAGATAGACTCATAAAACTTCTTACTATACGAATATAAAAGTAATATTTTATGCTAAAAATTTGTACAAAAACAATTTTTATCCGAGGTTGGACTTTTGTGTACTCATATGATACTTACATATGATACTTAGGTCATTTTTATTAATTTATTTAAATTGAATTGAATATTTAAAATAAATCCGTTTATGACAACAGAAGAACGAACGAAATAAAAAATTAATAACTAAAGTTCAATTTTATTATTGAAATTTCAATTTTTGCTTGTATTATTGTTAACAATATAACTTAGTAAGTTACAATTAAGAAATTCATAGTAAAACTCTTCAAATGAAGATAACAAGTAACAGAGTTAATTGTTTATATACTCAATATGTGATTGAATAACATTGTTTGAACTTTTTTTTAATTAGTATTCATAAAATACTAGAAATATTCACCAAAGGAAACAGATAACGAATATACCATCAATGAAGGAGATGTATTCTTGACCTAAAATAAGGTAGTGGCTGAGATTACACCACCAAATTTTCATTTCGTTATTTTTTTTCCGTTTTGGAGTTATATTAGTGACAGACAGACGTGCAAACGGAAATGGAACTAATTAGGTGGCTCTATGAACACCTATAGCAAAATGTTTGTGCAGTCAATATTTACTAGCGTTACAAACTTTTAAATAAAATTAATATACTCTAACATATTATGTATATCGAGCATAAAAAGCTAAATAACTGGATAAAAAATACTTCAAAAATTCTCATAAATTCTTTGTTCAAGTCATTTTTGCATCTTACGCACGTTTTTTTTAAAAAAAAAGCTCTGGTTTTTCTATAAACAATTATTTCTGTATTAAAAATGATGTCGAAAGATGTAATCGAAAATTATTTTTATAGAATCCAAATTTGCAAAACAAAATTTAAAGTTATACTTAGAAAGAATGAATTTTCCATCCTTATCTATAAGTACGCATATAACACTTATGGGGCCTTTCAAATGATTAATCTTTTGTTTGAAACAAAAAAGATAAGGGAAGGGTTCGGTCATACTACATAAAGTAACATAATCTAAGCTAATATAGCAAATTTATTAAATTTTCGCTAATCTTCGTCAGGGTAGGCCAAAGTATATAAACAATTATCCATCTTACCATTATTTATGATCGAGCTAACGAATATACAGATAGATTTAAACAGAAATACAGCCAAGAAAAAATAACTAAAATACACTTAAATATTGTATTAACCTTGGGTAAGTTTTTCTGATGGGTTATAATCTTATAATATTTAGATATGTTTATATATAATAAATAAATATCAGATTAAAAATAAATTCAATTTGATATTGGTCATTTGTCCATGTCTATAAATATTTTTTGTTCGTAAATAATACATAATCTAATAAAATATATTGGTTATTCTATTGTTTTTGATAGTTTTTGTTGCTGTTGTTGTTGTTGTTGTTGTTTATATTTGTATATAGTTTTCAATTGTTTTGGATGCGCTTTCTCTTTTAAATGAATTATTATAATCTTAATAAGAATCTTTATTGTAATCTCTCTATCTTATATTAAAAAAAAGTCAAATATTCAATGTCGCATCTCATACAATCATAATAATATTGTATTTTTAGTATATAATATTTTAGGATTAATTTATTTAATACTGTACAGAGCTGGATTTGGTAGATTTTAAACTAAATTTTTTTCAAATATTTTTATATCTTATAATATATAAGTTCCGATATTTGGTGCAAAACGATATATTACGAAATTGTTTTATCTTCACAGAAATCGTTTAGTACAATACAGTTCTTGGATTTGCTAAAAAAAATTATTTTAAAGTATAATCTTACTCATTATTCTCAAAATTTTCCTCATTATGTGAAAATTATGCATTAGCCCCGCCTCATGTTATATTTTTTAAAATTCTATTTCAACAAAGAAAGTTTATAGCCAAATCTTGTATGTGAAATATTATGAATAATCGAAAAATAAAATATGTAGCAAATTTAATTATTAGCTGTCTTGATAAGAATAACTAGGATATTGTAAGAACGAATACCAAACAAGAGAATAGAATGTAAACCATAAGGCAGAAGAGGCAAATTAACATATAGTAAGCGATTTCATAAAAAGAAAAGGCAAAACATATGCTAAGGCTAAACAAATTCGCAAGGGTAGAAAGAAATGCAGTGTATGGACTGATGCAATAAATTTTATATAAATTTTATTTAGTCAAGGTTTTATTTTATTTTGCCGGCTTGTATTTAATTTTGAATATTAAATTTGAACTATTTCTCATTATGCAGCTAAAATTGAGTATCCATCTATAAATTGAATATTAATACAATATAAGGACATGTTATAATACAAAAAAAAAAATAAATGCGCGTTTTATTTTTAGATTAAAAAAAAAATTCAAGAAGAAAGAAGTTAAAATTCTAGCTTGGATACATAAATGTTTCAGAAAAATTCTTGTTCTAAAAGGCAGAAGGAGGGAAAAAAATTTAAGATTATTGCTTATCCCCTAAAAGAGAAATTTTTTTCCTTAAACAATACTAAAAAATAAAAGTTTTTTGAAAAAAATAGAACTTATATAAAAAGAAACATTACTATTCTGATTCAGATGATAATATTTTATTAAAATGTTTTGTTTTCAAAACCAGACATGAAAGTTTTATATGAGAAAAGACTTACTTGTTATTCTGATATGAAAATTCAATAATAAGTGCAAAAACTGGTACGTGATATAATGGAATTTACGTTGATTCTCACTTATGGGGATTTTCGAAGACAAACAAGTTGTAATACTAATCATAGTTTCATGATTATATTTTCGTTAAGACAACGTTTAATTTACGTATTATATCAATCAACCATTTTTATTTCATAGTTATAAATATAAATTATATATACACATATAAAATTACTTATATTTGATTATGCAATAAAATGAAAATATTAAATATAAATATAAATCAAATATATTAATGGATATTTCAATGACACCTAAAGATAATTTTCAATTGTTGCTATTTATTAAACAATATGACATCTGTATTGACTTCAATACATGAAGATGAATAATAGTCAAAAAAATAAATATATATACTCAATTGTCACGATAACTTACGTTTACGGTTTGTTGGAACAATGGTTCTTCATTAATGAATCCCTATGTTATAAAACTTTATACTTATTATTTATGACGAATTACTACATACAAGTTATTCACCTTAGAATAAGCTATGTGCATTTAAAAACTAGACGAAAGTGATTTATAAAGATAATAAAAGAATGAAAGAACTTGATTGCTTTACAACAGCGTATAGTCTAAGACTTACGCACTCTCATAGTTGGAAAACGGAATGAAAGTATTTAATATAATTTTTTAAATACTGGACTATTAGAGGTTGTTGTTGGACTATCCGATTGAATGTGGCAGGTCGAATAGAGATATATATGTTAAAATTTGTGCTTTTTCTTGTCTAAAGAACTTGGAAGATAAAAAATGTGCATGTACATTCGTGCGTCATGCCCGAATAGATTTCATTAAATATCCATATATTAAAAAATTTATAAAAAGAATGCCCGCGCCTCTCTCTCCTCCATCGCATCGGATTTGCATGTTCAATCAATAACTCAAATAAAAGGTCTTGAGCCACTTGAGTCACTGTTTTTAGACTAATCCTCTAATGGAGATATTTGGATACTACTATCACAACACTTGGAGTAAGAAACGGCTTATAAGAAATCCATATTATATAATTTTGACCTAAGAACACTCAATGACTCATTATACCTATCATTTGAATTATGAAACACTCAAATTGGATTTGCTGGAGATTGTTGGGACCACAAAACACACTCATCACCTTTTTGTGTGATTTGAATGATTAATATTATCAGGTCTATTTGGAAAATATCACTGTTATTTAGAATTTAAAATTCAAATTTAAGCTGTTGAATTATTATAAATAATTAATGCTGCGGAGTAGTTAATAAGTCCAGTAGTTTGATTTAGAATAAGCTTCTTCTGATAATAAATTATAGTATTTATTCTTTACAGCTGTGTATGGTACAAATAATTTCCCTATTGTTTATAGGGTACTTACACCTCTGTTACCTTTTGGATATTTTTTACAATAATTTCGAAATGTTGTTATGCTAGTGACAGAAAAGGAGGTATTACTACCCTTGATATCATCAACTCGTCTCCTTGAACACCAATCAAAGCTGTAGATAAATTCAATGATAAAATACATGTATTATACAATTAAATTTAATAAGTATCTTTTCTAATTTTACAAAATACATTTATAAATATTACCTAAGGAAAGGTAACGTTTAGTATTCAAATAAGTGTTTTAATGTAATCAAAACTAATAATTTCCTATTTAAAAGTGAATTTTTAAAATTAAAATCACGTTCAATGGTGACACGCACTTTATATAATATGATTACTATGTGTACGCGGCGCGGATCTTTTACTTCGTAAGTGTTTTAAAACAAGTTGTTGATATGTACTTCTAAAACTGCTTATTAAATTAAAATATTCTTCTATTCGTGTAATTAACTTGCATATTTATTTTATTAAATTTCTAATAGTAAAAACAAAAATAAAATCATTTTTATTATAATTAGCAATAGCTATCCATGAATGAGGATAAAGATTTTGATATGTGAATTGAAGATTATAATGTCCACTTGTACTTTACATATAAGTACATATGTTACTCTGACAAGTAAAAATATTTGTATGTCTATCTGTCTGTTGAGCCAACAGTATTCTATATGCATATACACACACTCGCATAGACACAGGTATCAAATATATTTTATATGTGTAATCTCTCTTTAAAAAAAAATTGAACTGGTCAGGAAAAATTTGCGACTAAGATTCTTAAATTCTTTCCACAATTTGATTGAATAGACCGAAGTCTGGGTTGAACCATTTGCACTAATCAAGAGATAGCCCTAACCACTGTTAGTTTATACGATTTTCAATTGATTAACGCTCAGTTAGCGGAAAATGTAGGTTAGTGGAATGGTGCAATCCTGCCTGTAACTGTAAATCTATAAGGAAATATATCTGTTCTATTATATCTGTATTTCCACTTTCTTAAGACAAGAATACTATTAGATATCCTCATTCAGCATTCTTTTCTTATTCATATATCGCATCCTGCTATACGATACTTAATTAATAGAGGAATCTATGATAATCTAAAAGCTCGTAGTTAAATTATTGAGGAATAAAAATATCCTATATTGTAAAACTTATTATTTAGAAAAATTAATCTGACGATATCTCATCAAAATTTATCATTTATCAATGTTCTTGTGCTATGTTGCACATTAAGCGTGAGTCACAACATTACCATAAATTTCTTATTTGTATCAAATCACTTGCTTGTTTTAAATAAGTTCAAGTTGTTTGCTTCGAAGTGTACATTTAAAAAAGAGAAACAACATTATACACAGATAGAAAGACAAGCAGAGCAGATTGTTGACAAGGGCATGGTGGTGTATTCAATAGCCGTGACATTATCAGGATTCTGTTCAAATCATGACATCTGATCCATGTTTATAAAGTTAAAAAAAATATTTATAAACATTATCTTTTGAGCACAGTACACAGTATATTTTATAGAAATGTAGAAATATATATATGAAAAGATAAACTTCTTGTCGCTTATAATGGAAATGGAAATAATGAATCATTTTTTTATTAAAACAAACAGAAAATAATCTTCATCAATTACTTTTACAAACAACTTACTTATAATCCAATTTTTATTTTGTTTATTAGATTCATCAATTTAATTCTCATTTGTTTATCATTTTTTATTCTACTTATATTATTAGTTAATTTATAATATTGAAAATATTTATATATTTTATCGTTTTGTCTTTATGGATAGGATATCTCTATCCTTATAAAATACACCAGTAAACAAAATTAAATTTGTGTTATACGTTTGTAAAGCTACATTTTGTTTGTGACATTTGTGTGAAGACCGCATGCTGATTGTGGTCTCACAGCATGCTTATATACACAATTTTAAATGGATGTGATTTGAAGTTTGCAAATGTAGTTATTCTCTACGAAAAGATTTTGGGGTCTGTTTTCTGTTAATGATTTATCGTTGCAAATGAATAAAGTTATCATAGGTACCAAACATAATTTATTAATTACGATAAACTTCCTTCGTAATTTCCGTTTATCTGACTCTATTTTATCTACTAGCCCAGACAATACAATTACTTGGTGCAGATAAAGCCGATGAGGTTTAAATAATTTATGAAAAAGATATTTTCAAATCTTTTTAGTTTAAATAATTAATTTAAATAGAATATGTCCACCAATTTCATTTTACATGAAACGTTTACAAACTTAGTTAGCGTTGTCTGAATAATGTAGATATTGAAAAATTTGAATAATCCAAGTCCAAGGAAAATTCTTACTTTTATTTACTTTTATAAAAATGCATGTCAGAGTTCGTCTTACTATGTGGTATTCGCTAAAATATCATTCAATCGTCACATGCACTGACACATCGAAGTCTTATTAAAATTAATTACGTCTACCCGACAACCGATTACGTAGAACGGGCCTAATAGAACAAACACTTTTCTTAGCATGTTTCGTTTCTATAGAAAGCAAATTAACACAATCAGAGTGGCAGTTCTGGTTACATACTAGTTCCTATCTATGCCAATTTTTATTCAAGTCCCCCTAAAATCACCGCTGTTTTAACAAAACCAAGCTTAAAATTTACAAATATTTTTGGCAAAGAAAATATGAATACTCCGATTGTTAATATTGTGAAATGTGTACACAATTTTTTGAAAGTAGTATACTGAACTTCATTTACGAATATTTATTATGTAATCAATTTTTATTTATTTTTTTAAAAAAATATTTTTAAATCAAAATGACAGTCAGACATGTTAATACAATTATCATTATATTTTATTTATTTAAGCTATCTTATACCTCGACACGACGACTCGACTTAAATTTCAACATTATTATAATATCATATATTAATAATATGTATATTATATTCAAATATATTAAATTTATTATTTTTATTGATTGAAATTAAATGGTTATTCCATACGTATTGATAACAAATATATTTGATATCAGTATGTCTTTTAATTTAAATGTTGAACAAATTATTTTACTTATCAATTTTGTATTTTATTAATGAATAGTGGAATATATTATTTTGTTTGTTTTTTTTTGAATCATGATTCAAATCAAATATTTACCTGACTATGATAAAATTATAACGTATAATGATTATAGAAGTAACATTCTTCATTTATCTATCACAGATGTACATTTTAATAATTGTCGATATTAGAAACGTACTCTAAAAAGACGATAATTTAACGATTTTTGATGGTCTTTCGATGGTGAAAAATATGTTCAGTCACCGGTCGCTTTTATAACTTGATTCAAAATTTAGATACACTGGAGATATTAACCTCAGAAAGACAACAAGATTCGAAAAATGTGGGCAACGAGATCCTGTAATTTTTTAATATATATTATCAAGACAATAACTTTCTATTAATATTATAAAGCCTTAAAGTTGTACAAGAATAAATATTAAAAGTTATACGCATGATGTAAAAAAACTCTGTAGTTCTAAGCGAATTGTTTTCGGTGCCGTTTTATTTTTAATAGACATTCTTTCGGCATTTATGTCTTTGATTAAAACGTAATTAGATCTTTAAATATAATGAGGAATTTATAAGAAATGACCACATAAGTCAAAATTTAAAGAAATAATTAATTGAAAACACTATCAAATAAATTTTTTTATTTCATACCTTTTGATATATAATCGTCATGTCCACCTCGCAGTTGTGAACAATGAATGCATTATTGTTACACTTTTCTCAATTATAATATTCTTTTACAATATTTTATGACAAAAAAAAAAAAAATTAAAAATAGAAAATATACCACAAATGTATAACGTATTCTTTAAGAATATTGGAGTCCATTGTGTCGTCTCTATATGTTTACGCTATTGTGACAAAATAAGAATAGAATACCAAGTTTACATTTAATATTTTGTTTACTAACATATTTTTTTTTGTGTGTGTGTAAAAATCAAAATAGATTGAGTTATGATTGACAAATAAATTTTTTTTTTTGTCGAATTCAATTAAAAATTTTCAAATACATACAAGCTTTTAAAGTGGTACCAATTTTGAATAGAATACTTAAGATATTGATTTAAACAGAAACAGCATTATTGACGTACCAAGTGTTAAATATTGACAGCAATATACAATACATATTCATTTAATACAATTACTATAATATTTTTAGTAAATTATAATTGCATTAAAATGTATTTTAAATATATATATGTCCGTTTATTATTAGTATTACGGGTGTTTCAAAATTAATAACAATATTTAATTAAAATCATAAATTCACGTTTCATTTATTAATTAAACCGCAGTAGATTTTAACTTATAATATTTTTTCAAAATTTACTCCCTTTGTTTATTAAATTGGATCAAAAATAATAAACCTAACGAATATTCTAATATACTCCTGATTTTCTATATCCATCTCAATCTGTCCCTTTTCAGGATATCACTGTTATAGATACCGAGTGAAAAGATGTTACACATCAAAAATCTTCAATGTAACACAGTTTTTGAATACCCGATACACATTTATTTATGATGATGTGTGTATTGGTACAATACTTAACAAGTAAAGTGATGATTGTGATGAATATTTTGATGATTGAAAAAGAAGTGGTTTAAATATTATTATCTATTATTATTTATGTATTCGATTGATAGACATTAAGAACAGTTCAAAAAGGTTTTGGTCTTCACAATTCAATGAGATGAATTGAATTGTAAAGAGAAGAAAAAAAGAATTCTTCCATTAAGATGAAACTACTACCATGAATTTATTTATATTATATCGTTGGTACTTATATTATATGGTTCATAAAAATGTTTTGTGCATCTATTAAATATTTTTGGTCAATTGTTTCGTGTTGTACCGGAAATCGAACAAATTGAATAACTTCTAACGATAAAATATAACTAAAATTATAAAATTTGTTACGTTGGAAATAAATTTTGTATTCAAGTCGGCCTAGAAAATCTCCTTCGTATACGTTACTTTAATCATAACTATCCGAAAATCTTGAAATTGATATATAAGTTTGATAGGAATTCGACAGAGAAATGCAATACTTAGCAATGCATTTTTCGAAATTAAGCAAATTTGACTTTTGGCTAAATATTTTATATATAAACAAGTATTGTAGATGGGTCCCTTAAGGTTTTAATGGTATACTTTCCAGAAAATAACAAAAATAAGTTAGTAACATGTAAATAGTATTCATCGATTTCAATGGATGTATAGGTTTTTTTTTGTATAAAGGTTGACACATGGTAGCGGACAACTTAGGCTGGTCGACACAAGACCACTTATTTTACACTTATTGAAGCATTTTTTTTGATATAAATTTGGTTAATGTATCTTTTAAAGTTTACTGAAACTAAACAGAACAACCGGAAGTAACAGCCATGACGGCAAATGGACAATTTCAGGGGTATTCATTTTTAGATTTGTAGTAATAGTGTACACATGCTAAAAAATGTTCAAGTATTTGATCCATAAGACAATTTTAAATGTACATATTTTACTTAAAGATTTAAAATAAAATGTATTCCGGTTTTTGATCTTGAAGTAAAGTTACTTCAATAAGGACGATTCAAAA
Source organism: Chrysopa pallens (assembly GCA_020423425.1). Taxonomy (NCBI): domain Eukaryota; kingdom Metazoa; phylum Arthropoda; class Insecta; order Neuroptera; family Chrysopidae; genus Chrysopa; species Chrysopa pallens. The sequence goes on along the minus strand of CM035597.1, from coordinate 36,896 downwards.
AAAACAAATTGCTATTTTACTCATCAAAATGTGAAACTAGGCTCAATATTAAACCAAATTCAAAAATTAAATTAAAATTGATTCAAGTTTTAAGCTCTTAAAGATTGTTTTACATCCCTTTCTTGCAAAACTAGTTTTATGGGTGATTCTACTATAAGCGATCATTTTCTATAAAAAAATCGCACAACAAAGTTTTGAATATTATTTTGAATATTATTACACACATTTGTGTATAGTAACATTATTTATGTTAAATTTTGAAGGAAAGTGTTTATAAGTGTATATAAGTGCCATGGACATGGATAGGACCTCTTACTGTATATTGATCCTTTTGTATAATCACTATGGAGATGAACATGCATGCCGTCATTTATGCAAATATCCTTCTTTGTTTAATTAAGAATTTTAAACGTCCATATTTTGGCTAATTTTTAGGATTTTTAAAGAATAATATCATGTTTGTGAAGCCATGCATAAATCCATGTATCATCACTAAATTAAAATCATTATTATATGTAGATATTTGATTTTAGCCACATTGTAATAATATTTATTATTAATAATATTATTTTTATACGTAACGAACGTATGTATAACTGAAATGAATAAAATATAATTATAAATACAATTTATAAAAGAAACCATTTATTATCAATATTTAAAAAAAAAAAAAGTAGATATATGAGAATGAGATATTTTATTAAAAAAAAAATTATTTAAAGTGAATAATTTATTACATTTGTTAAAGGTGTATATGAATTCGTTTGTATGTGCTGTTTATGTATACTGTGATGATTGGAATTATAATTTATATAATATATACATATTTGGTTATTAAATGTACTATTGATAATATTTCGAATTTATTATTATAATAAATACAGGATAATTTAAAATACATAAATGCATTTTTAGATATAATAGTATTTTGTATGAAAACATATTCAAATATATGGGAATCTTGATTCTGAACGGGGTCTTTAAAAATTGCATTAGGTATAGATTTAACGTATATCATAATTCTGTAAAGATACTTTTCTCCATACTATATTTGATGTCAAATTTTCACTGGTAATATACAGTCGATTAAAATTTAAATTGTGATTATATTGGTTTCAATTATTCTCTACTGTATTTAATCGAAATATCTTGTATCTGGTGCCTTTTGATCATTATTATCGAGTGTCATCTATCCTATGAATAGTTTTCTATTAAAATTACATGTAAATACAAGGATAGTTCCTACCAAAGTCAACGATGGCTGTTTATTATGCTGTAACAATATTATTTTGTACACTTTACGTGTTTTTAAAAAAGAATTGAAATTGAAAAATTTATTTTACCACAGTATGTAGATAGAGATGCCACGAATATTCTATTGAGCAATTTTTTTTTTTAATTTTCGGTAGTCGACTGAATATTGCAGATTGTTCGACCAAATCAACGAACAGTAAATCATCTCAAAAACTCAATAATTTATTAATCATAATAAAGAATTATCATATTTAGGATGTAATAAGTAAAATGGATCAGTGAGAAGTTGTGATGGATATAAATAATTTTTTTACCATTTAGTTGACTAAAATAACAATTGTGTTTTTCCATATATAAAATAGCCTGCCACTATATTACTACTAGCAGACGAAAATCTGCAGGACGAAAATTTTTATTTAATGTATACCTTATAAATACACATACACTTTTTTTTTTATTTTTGGAGCCCATATCCCCTATAAATCCAGAAAATTCATTTGAAATAAATTTACTAAAGATTTATAAAGAACGTCAATATGTTTATTGACCAATAATTAACATCACGTATCACTCAGTAATGAATCAACCAGTAGAAATAGTTATAGATAATCATTAAAATAATTTTTATTATATATATTTATGTGGGATCCTCAAACAACTTTTTATGATTAATTAAGAATAATCTTATCGGGAAATTTTTGATGCGATACCGCTCAACATATTCTTTCATTTATAGTAATTAACTTATTTTAATTATTTTTATTTGCTTTTTATAACTAAAATACTTTATTGGCATAATTATTGTGGGCAATAATTTGTGTGACTAACATGTGCTTCAAAGAATTGGCTCTGAAATTAACTTTTGATCTCAAGTATTATACCTCAGAACCATAAGAGATAACAAGTTAAATAAAGTTGAATACATGATTATTTGTGTAAAATTTTTACCATTTAGCCCCACAGAGGGTTTAGTTAAAATTTCTATGAGTTTAGTTAAAAATAGTTCATTATAAATATTTTTATTATATCTTTCTAATAAAAATTTCCATATTTTATGCCCTTCCCTACCTTGATTTTGGATAAATGAAAAAAGGAATGCCATTTATTTAAATATCACACCGTTTTATAGCATTCCATGATACAGGAACAAGAAATAAACGATATTAATAACATAAAATAGAAAATTTAATTATTCATACTGCTTATGTATTTGTGTAATAATCGTATAAAAACTATACAAAAAAAAAAAAGTATACGGGATTTGAATTGAAGATGTCTTATTTTATACCTAAACTTATTTTATCAGATTTTACAAAGTTTATAAGTTTTATATGTTAATTTAGTATCATATTTCAAATATTCGTAGACATTTTTAATTATTTGGTTATTATTATTATGTTTATATCAACAAAACTAACAGATAATCATCAAATATAAACTATAACAAACAACACCCCTCAACTATACTAACAAACTTTGTTTTTATTTTTATATTTTTAATTAATAAAAATAAAAATGTTTGTCTAAAAAGTAATTAAAAAGTATTAAAAATTAATGTTACATCACATGCATGTGTATCTATTTCATAGACAACTAATATAGTGAAAAGAAATAGCAGTATTATTTTTATATTTTATTTACACTACTCTAAATTGATCATACAGAAAGTTTTAAAAATATTTAAGGTGGAAATATTAATTTTGAAAATTTAATCCAATAGACAAGTTTGAATGAAAACTTTTTTTTTTTACTAGTAAAAGGAAGTATTAGAATATTTCAAAATTTTGATATCGAATTTTCATCGGTTTTCAAGTCCCCTGAATGTAAACAATGGGATTTCTGAAATTGATCTTTGTGTGATCACACTTGTGAGCATGTGTGAGAGAGTGTTTTGTGTGTGACAGAGTTAATTTGAAGTGTATTATTTATAAGTTCATGCTTAAAAAGTTTCAAAAATTTTCGAAGAAGTTGTTAGCTTAAATCTCTTTTATGTATTTAAGTCGAAATTTCTCTAAAAAATTAAAAATAATTCTTAAACTATCATAAACTCGTATGTATTTTTAAACTCATTTGCACAACCCGTGAAAAAATTTTCAAGAAAAATGAATTCCAAAAAATTTTTTTCATAAAATTGTCTCTGAATCGTTCACTTTCGGGTATTTGTATCTCAACTCATTAAATAAGATTTTTAGAAAAATATCAATCACTATATTTTATCATATTTAGGTTTCTTTAGCCCTTTGTTCCAAAATTTGTGAAATAATCTTTCTTTTTGTTAGAATTTCAGAAAATTTCTATTTCGCTTCAATCTCTCAAAGTTTCAGAAAGAATATTCCGTTGACGCAGAGCATCACATATAGACAACATCCAATTATTATGAAGTTAGTGGTAATTCAAACCTCAATCTTGAAAAAATTCACTGTATTCACTGCGTACAAAAGCGAATAATAACGTTCCACTATATTTTTTGTTTTGTTTTGGTAAAGTTAATTTATGCTACCTGAAGTTGATGGTATTGATGATGATATATACTGTCATAAAATTTAAAGTCATTAAAATGTCTTTATTACTAAAACCACGAACTAATTAAAAACGCTTTACATAAGTAAATGGAAGAAACAATATATAATATTATTAGCTGTTATCCAACCGCTTCCCTGGGTAGTTTAAATTTTCTTCGAAAACATTATCTCGAGAGTTCATAGTTTAGACTTAATACAATTTTAAAGTGAAAAGGTATCCTTCTTAGAATCAGTTCAGTAGTTCTAACAGACAAAAATTGAATTTAACAAACGTTATTTGCATCACTTTATGGGTTGAACTTTGGTTACCTTTGCGTTTTTGGCTGTGCCCTGGTTGATAAATCAAAATTAACCTGGTTAACCCTTTAAGGATTGAATTAAAAAAAAAATTATTTCTTAATCGTCAATTAAATTTAAATGGGGTCATCTGTTAATAATTTTCTAAATCAGCGATTCAGATTGTTATAACAAGAATGTCTGGTCTGAATCTCTTTTTTAACACACTGGTTGGGGCAGTACATTGATAGATATTATATTGAGCTCCTTAATTATCCTTTTATATGTAGAGAAGATATCCATACACACTCAAATACGTAATTGAATTTTCAATTATTTATTTAAAATTTTGTTACTTGGTATTATATCGTCGGATTTACAACATAGTGAGAATTTGTAAAATATATAAACGTATGAGGATTTTTACATTTTTCCGGGAAACTTATGAAATTTCTCTTTTCATAAGAACGCTTATCGAACTTTAAGGAATATTATAGTGCGAAATAAGTATCTATACTACACTTCAAGTCAATCGGGTATAAAGTTATAGAGATATCGTGATGAGTGGTATTTCACTTATATATGTAGATTCATATGTATAAAAGTAATTTATTTTCGTATACATTTTTAACGATGGAAGTTATGAGTTTTTAAACAAATTAATTAATATAGAAATCTTCTATGGATAAATTATATTTGAAGAAAATTGGGGTAAAAATATGTTTGTTCGTTGAATGTATATTGAAAAAAGTTTGTTTAGTAAATTGTAAATTAGGTTTACATAATGCATTTATCATTTAAAAAAATTTTATGTGAATTTACATGTTTATGGGTGTTACGAATATGCGGTACATAATATGAAAAATTAATGAATAAATTCAAATAAGATTTTCAATGTAATTTAAAGCCTACATAATAATCAAGTGGTATACGGCATAAAACTTTTAATAAAAATGCTACGTTATGGCACAAACTGTTAATGACATAAAAAGGAGAAATAAAAAGTAATAAATTATTTTTAAACTTTTGCAACTAGCTGATGCTCGCAATTTAATACGCGTCAGAAATTATAAATTATTATCTTTGATGGTTTGAAAGTTGGGTCATGAATCTATTGGATATACGTCACGAAAATTTCTTATTATCTCTTTTCGTTTTTGAGTTATCTAAATTAAGGACGGACTGACATACTAATTAGGGGATACTGGGAGCACCCATACCAAAATTTTGTTGAAGACTTCAATATTTTCTAGCGTTACATACTTTAGACTAAAATTAATATACTCTGATATAGTCTATTTATGTCGAGTATAAAAAACAGCGCTAACAGAGAATTGAAATTTATTTGATAAAAAAAATAATATGAAATAATTAATTTAATTTAACAAAACAATTAACTTAAAATAAATAATAATAAATGCACACAAAAAACCTAGTAATTAAGAAATAAAAATTTTTTTGACAACATACAATCCTTTGAATTTTCACGGAAAATATACGTCTAAGACATTTGTGTATACATTTAACTAAATGAATAACGAACCAAGGAGAATATATATATGCAGATTAGTATTTTTTTACATCAAATATAAGTCATTTGATTTCGCGTTCATAGCAGTTACGTTGTACATAGCAATTCTTTTGATAACAATTAATGATTTTAAGTATTGGTTCGAGAAACTTACCAAGAATATTTCTTGAGTAGCTGTGTAATTTATATAAAATAACTCTACTATAAACTTAACCTAAATATACGAAAAAATGTTTTGAACAAAAGTTGTTTGTGGTGTTATTAAAATGTGGACAAGGCAGTTTATTCTTGCTCAACCATATTTTATAGAAATGAACACAATATTACATTAAAAAAAAGGAGTAAAAATAAAATATAAAATAAATCTAGTCAGTTAGACTAGCCAGAGAATTAGAATCCAGTGAAGTAAATAAGAGATTGTTGTTGTGTAATGATGTTTCAATGAGACGATATGATGGTGTAGCATGGTATAAATAGTATGGTGAGACACCCTACGTGGTAATAGAAGTGGCATGTGTAATATATCGTAATGATAATCTTATTAAAATCCATAGGGTGTTAAGTATCTTTTATATGTAAATAATAAACCAAACTAGTATTGTTGTATCACAAGACTTACAGCATCAAAATTATTATGAATCAATACAGAATTATTTATGTAGCTCGAACATTTAACTAAAGCAAAAAAATTTTATTTTTTTTTGATTTATGTATTTATAAGTTTTCGATTTACGTTTGTCGGTAATCTTTTAAGAACAGCATGTGATTTTAGTATAAAATTCGAAAATAAAAATTTTAAAAAAAAGATCATTTAATGTTTTTCATATTTTCAAAATTAAATAAAGTTTTATTATTACAAAATAATTTGACCAAATTTGTTCCTTTGTTTCAAAATTATCATCCTTGCTGTCAATCATTAATAAGATACCGAAATGATTTTAAATTTCTTGTATTTCACATCAAAATGTGAAACTGGACTCAATAACAAAACTAAAAAAAAAAATTCAAATTTTTTTTTTCTTTGCCTTTCTTGAAAATGATGTTTTACAAGTAATTTATATGGAGATGCTAAATATTGACGTCATACGTATTTAATTTCGGACACTAATTTAATTATCGTTGTCATCATAATTAATTCACACTATTTTAAATATTTAATATGGAATTTTTGGATTGCAATCCGTTGTTCTAAGAACACTGTCACGATTTGATGAATTGAATTGTTTTCTATAAATATAAATAAAGATGTGAATTGTAAATTTTTTGATATCAAAACTACATTAATAATAATATTTATGTGGTATAATAAGTTGCATTAGCTATGCGTCCCCGTCGCATCATAGCAGTTAGTGTTTCAGTGTATCAGTGTACAAAAAAAAAAAACGAGAGCCACTAATCTATAAATGCTGTGTATTATAAAAGAACTTATATAGATTTGTGTATACATGAATACACCTACACTTTTTCATTTATGAGCAAAAGTAAAGAATCCCTGCAGAGGATCATAAATTAGAGATGTTATCGCTATGGCATCGACTCTCTTGACTCTCTCGACAAAGAAGAATTCATTGGTATTCGGATACATTGTGATACTGTTTTGTAGTGTAATGTATACATTTATTATTTTATACGAACATTTAGGTTCACATTATTTAGCCACATATCATTTGAAAATTGAATTAATTTACAAATATTCAGGTACTGTTAAGAATCGTTGTCTAGAATTTTACAGTGTACAACACTTTTAGTGTATACCGATAACTTTTTAGCTTATTTAAATTCACAAGTGAAAGAAGAAAGTAGGATATTATAAATGTATTAAGTGTTTCAAAATATTGATTTCTTATTAAAAAGTCACAAGAAATAAATATTTTTGAAAAATAAACAAGATTCCTTGCTATAAAATTACATTAATTTTTTTATCTTTTTTATAAAAAGTAAAAACGCTGGCTGGCATTTTAGTGGCATAATGTTAGTATATAATACTGGTAAAACAACACATTGATAAAAAAACAACCAAACACTTTCATTTTACTAATTAAAATATTGTTGATATTTTGAACTGACAAATACAACTAATAATTTTACCAAAATAACGTCACATCTTGGCAGCCTAGTATTTCACGATAAGAATATCGAATTTTAAACTAGATAATATATTAATCATGTTCTTCTATGGCTGAAATTTAAAATATTTAAAAATATTTCTACATAAATTTTGATTTTTGCTAAATTTTATTACCGGAAAGTACCTTTAATATAATGATTATTGCATCCATTATTCACTTAAGTATTATCAAAATTTTAAATTAATTGGCAAAGCTGTTTTAAAGATACTTCTAAGTGGTATTCGCTAATCAATATTTTCACTTACATGCACATAAAAATGTTTCAAAAAAAATTTTAAGAGAATGAAATGCAAAATGATTAGAATTCGATTATTCGGATGGCAGTGCAATATTATGACATATTGTAATACAAGAAAATGGTATAGTAGCGTTGAATTAATTCTTGATTTCCTTGCTCTTCCACCATATTTTGATACACACGTGTCTTATTTATGTTATAAAATATTTTCTTTAAAGAAAATGTTTTAACTTTCTAATAGCAAAAAGTTTGTATTAAAAAAAATAATGGTCTTTATTTTCAAACTTAGTTTGTGTCCAGTGTATTTATTTTTATTTTTCAAATTTTAATTACAATAATAATAAAACTTGTTAAGATATCACAACCTCAGTTTTGTCCGACATATTGACTTGCGATCATATCCTGATTTCTCTATTTTAAATCAACATCCATCCAGGTATACAGTTTCAATAAACATACGGTATATTTATTTGATAATATTATTCTATGTTATTGTATTCGTTGAGCATCTATTATTGTTATTATTATTGATAGTTTCAAATAGTTTATAATATACTACTTACTTTATATTATAACCTTTGTATACTACAATAAAATTCAATATATCGTTATAATACAAAGTTTTGTATGCCAACATTAAAAAAAAATTATTTATTTCGATCTGATATTAAACTATTAAGAAGAAGAACGACCTTATTATTATTTTATTTTATAAACAATAGGAATTAATTAATTATATAAAAAAATATGAAATATTTTCGCTATTATTTCTTTTATTTTTTTGTCGGACCTAAAAATTACATCATTCTTATGAATTTAGAGAAAAATTTAAATTACATTTACAGTTAGGGGCCAACTGAGTGGAAATATTTTATATGTAATTACATCCACAAATATGAACTTTTCTTTTTTTAAGTTTTAACTTTTAGAATGTAACAAATGATGACAAAAAAAATTGAAGAAGTTAGGGTTTAAAAAGAAAACTACAAGTGGATATATCTTCCTTGTATACAAGTATCTTTGCCAAAGTTTTCTATAAATAGGAATCAAATTATTAGTTTATTACCTTACTTTATTAATCAAATATCAATTAAATTATTTAAAATTTCGTTTCAATGTTAAAAAATGATTCGGAATCTCTTTAACAAAAATTATTCAATGAGTTAAGTAATTCCAATGAAACCGATGTTTATGGTATCAAAATAATTTTGAGAATAAAATAAAAAATTCCATTTTTATTTAATATAAACTGATGTGGTGTATGTTTTATTTTGTTGCAGAATTCAATTTAATTATCTATATTAAAATATCCATAAATAATACAAATTACTATTTACAAAGTGATGAAATCTATTAAAAGCTTATTATTGATATCGAATAAGTGTTATACTATTGGTCGTACCATTTATTAAAAATACTTGCACTTGCACAATATTAATAATATTTTTACAGTGAAAAGTATCTATAATTAAATTGAAAAAAAAAACTTCGAGTTTTATAACTAAGAACTATCAGTCTTTATATCTATTTACTATTTTTTTTTTAATTTGCAGGTTAGTTTACTTGGGTTGGATATTAGTTTGTTTTTATAAAAATTTAAATTGTCATCTGCATGGTTGCGTTGGCGTATCATTGTAATATAATATAATATAACGTTTTTAAGATTGAAATTATGTTGCCATCAATAAGTTTCATAAAAATAGCATTTAATTTTCTCTTAAAAACTATAGTACCTAGCTTAAACTTTACCTATAATGTGTCGTTTTAAAACTATATGTATCGAGGTTTACAAAGTTTGTTACGTTATTAAAATAAAAGTCATTGATATCTTAAACTTAACCTAAATAGATGGATGAGCTATCCCGTTGACTAAATTTTAACAAAGAATGTATTACTTGGCTGGCATGCGGATTTTTGCCTTGAAAATCTCGAAGAATCGCTCAGAATCATAAAAAAAGATAGCTCGGGCGTCAAAAAGCTTAATAAGTTGATCTCCAAGAAAATGTTGTTCTCCAAGAGTATTATTCTTCGAGAAAGTACTGGTTATTAGAAAAGGATATAGCGGTGTTTTTGATAAATTTAAAGAAAGTGATATAAAGCAACGATATTGAATTTAATAAATTATCATAATCAGCGATGGGATCATCAAGATGGACCTGACACATTAGTTGTAAAGTCGATGTTTCAAACGTTAATCGATCTTACTCTTTGAGTTGAGTAACCGATAGAGATGCTTTTTGGTGTTCAATTCAATCTCCTTCGAAGCTTTTTGATTTTGCTATTGAACACTTTTAATATGCTGAAGTTTAAAAGTCACAGAAAGATCTACTGCTATTGTAAGATAAAGATCTAGGCCGCATATAAAAAGATTTTTCTAATTTAAGGACTATACTTAAATCTTTTAGATTAATAATAGGAATATGACAAAACCATTTTCATTATAATTGGCAAAATTGTCAAAATCTTAACAGCGAAGGTTTACTGTAAACTATTTGAACAGTATATTTATACTTGATTTACTAAATAATGTTGACTGTAATAATGCATAAATAAATAGATATATAAAGGTGTTCTGCCTATGAATTAATACTATATTTCCGTTAAAAACGTGTGGTGTCATACATTTTAGATAAATATTGTGTTGAACGAGAACGATGAAGTCTGTTTATTGAAAAGATTATAATAATAATAATAATATTTAAAATATATAAATCGTAGTAACTATCCAAGAAATATAATATAAAAATACCTCTATATATATACATATTATATACATATATACATACGTATCAAGTAAAATGAGTGTTATGTATAATGTGAAGCGTAGGTTTATTGTAAATCATACCACTATATCCATATAATAATACAACTACAATATATAGATAATGAGGATTGGATTAACTCTTGATATTATTATAATAGTTGGTTGGCATTGGGATATTCTTGTTGGCTGAGGCTGACTAAACTCTATCTATCGTACGTTTGTTAGCTTTAGCTTTGGCTTCGTTCGATACATGGATGGGCTATATATCAACAAATAATACACACAGCCCTATCTATATAATGTAGGTATTATAATAATGATTATAAATTGTTTTGTTCAAATAAATATTGTACTATAATCATATTTTATGTTGTATAGTGTGTTTACTATAATAACTGGAATATGTGTTTTATGTAACACAATCATTTTTCTCTTTTAAACCCTGTTAACGTATTTTGATCGGAGTGAGTAAAAAACGTGCTAACTTAGAAATAGAAAAAATATATAGTTATCTAAATAATTGTGTTATTAGGTATAATAAATCTGGTAACGCTTTAACGTAAACTGTTATGTATTGTTCATCTGAGCACACTGTACTGAGTAGCAGTTAGCACATAGTATTCATCTGCGCACACCTTACCGCTTTCATAATTAACTTAAGGCTAATTCATTAATCGTAGGTAATCTTTTGAGGGGAAAATTTATTTTCTCCGTGTTCCACAATGTTTATAAGAGGTAAAAAAATACCACTATGAGAAAATGTAAAAAAAATTTCATCCAGTATGCGATAGACATTCCTATGAAGAATATAAAAATTATTTCTATTTATGGATTGGAAAGTAGTTTCTGAAATAAGGCTTAAATCTCATTCTATAATTTCGTATTGATTTGCGGTACTCAATCGTGGAATAAATTTTATTAAAATCTAGGTCAAAATTTCCATAAAAGTAATAAAAAACAAAATATTTAGCTGGCCTATTTAGAAATAAGAGAGAGCATAGAATAAAACAGAATAAAACCTGGATGCTCTTTGCGACTTTTTTCTTTAAATGTCATTTACGACATTCTATTCTGCTTTAAATAGTGATGTGTCAATACAATTAACTATAGGTTGATCTCGCCTTAGAACACGCTATGTAAAATTGACCAAACAATTCTATTTTAAATCAACTCCTGCTAAGATAATGTTAGGTGTATATAATCTGAACGAAATTATTATTATTGTAACGACATTCAACAAAATTCGATAGTTTTTTATGAATATTAAATTCAATTTCATTTTCGATCATTTTCGAACTATTCTTTTATAACCTTACTTTTCGTGCTCCTGTTTCACGTGCTAATCTAATCAAACACAATTGTTGAATATCTCGAAAATAAAAGTGTTATTCTTTTCAAATTTGCACTACATATAAATCGTATCTATTACAAGATACTATCAACGTTTTAAAACATTCCGTAATTTTTGGCAGTAACATTCTGAATAAGAGCGCCTGCTGTATATAAAACAGATATTTATATGTAATTAGTAAATATTGTTTCATTTCATGTATAGAGCTCGATTGGAACACGAATAAATATTAAATATTATATGGTATAGATATTAAAAGTTAAATATAATACAAACTAATATATAATGATTCATCTTATAAATATTATTTAGTGTGAAAGAATTGTTATATGGAATGGGAAATGAATTATTATATTCGTTTTTCATTTAATCAATGGAATACTTTTATTTATTTTTTATTTTAATTATTTTATATTATCGTTCATTCAAGTTTACTCCTTTTTGAATATTTGAACTAATAATAATGTAGAAAATTCAAGTAGATTTAGATTGCATTATTTAGGAATATGGTGTCTAGAAAATATTTCAGGAAGAAATGTTTATTAAAACATATCTTATAAAATAAGTTTCGTTTTAAAAGCGTATCCTTTCTTTAAAAACGTATTCTTTTTTAAGCATCTTTAAAAACGTATCTTTCGTATCTTTAAGCGTATCTTTTCGTAGACAACAGAGTATTTAAAAAAGACTATATTGTACTGTATTAAAATCTTAGAGAGTTAAGATTTGGTGGAGGTACTCAACAAATAGTAAGGTATCCCCCATATCTTAATCTGACGCGCTGGAGAACATTAAAAAAATACTCGCTGTGTTTCCCCTACCATTAGTGCAATAGTCTAAGGGCTCGTGGGCGATTTGAATAAGTCTTTCTTCAAGGCTATAATTTGTTTCAGTGATTAATCATAGCATGCGAATTAAGGGAATCATGTTCTGGCAGGAATTAGTCCTGTACGTCACTAGCTTTTATTCATTTGAGAGAGGTTACCATTTATTAGAGGTTGATTCCTATCAGAAGATATGTTCTGAACTTTGCAGTGTCGATGGTAGTGAAATTATAAAACATTGACTATATTCGTATATTTGTATGTATATTTATTTAGTGAGTATCTAAAATAAGTAATGAGAGTTAGTTAGTTTATCTGGTGTATTGTAGATATTATATAGATAGATACAGAGATAGATAGGATATTCATTTGAATTGTTTGTGTTATATAAAAAGTTTGTGGTCTTAAATCAAATGTTTGTCAGGTATAATATGTGGCTGGTATGTGTTTGTGAGAGTGTTATGTTTGTTAAATGTTCAATGCATAAATAAAATATATGAGTTGAGTTGAGGGGAAGTTGCCACACCACAAATCAAAAATGATAGTTTTGAAAATAAACAACACTTTCATTATTATGATTATTATTATTATTATATTATCTATGTGTATTTGTATTTATCATAGTATGGAATATGTAAAAATATGTATGATGAACATTATAATAGCGCTAACTAAACGTTTATACATTTATTTTATTCGTTTTAGTTACAGAGTGATTAAAACTTTAAGTCGTATCTCCAAACGTTATAGATACTCTAAATAATAAACCTATTTTTTCCTACATATACTTCGTCAATCACTGATATGATGTGTAATTTTAGCGAAAAAAAAAGATGTTTATTAGATTTAATTTGTTTTATTTACGTTAAAGTTTCATTTTAAACTGAATGAATTATAAAATACATCATGAAAATTGTGTATTTTGTTGTTATAACTAAACTTAAAATATTCAAGTCGGTTTGTTTGTTTGTTTTTTTTTTTTGGATTTTTCTACAAATTTTTTTCTTCCAAATTAAAAAGAAAAAATGAGGAAGGAAATAGGAATAGACATATCGTGCCATCTACGATTTTCGGACCATTCACCAGTCCGGACTTTTTGGTTTTAGACTCTACCCAACACCCTCTTTCAGTCAGAAAAAATCTTCACTCATAAACATACCAGCCGTCCTCCCCAGGCCCCATTAGGTGATTCAATCGATATGGGCCATAAAAGTACATACAAATTTTACATTTTAAATTTCCGTGAGTATTTTGAGTAAATGCGAGACGCCATAACAGTCTATTGTGATGGCGTCAGTGCAACAGTAAAGAAATACTATTATAGAGTAATTATGAATTGATACAATTAAAAGATAAGTTACTATCATTATCATTGTTATTTAGAGGTTATGTAAAGTTGCTTATTTATATGAAACGTTTCGTTGGATAGTGATATCGAATGCTATGCGCAATACCATAAAATAAATAAAAAACATCGATTGGAATGAATACCAATTGACACTTCTTTGTTTATATGATGTTATAACGTAATATTATGGCACACGTTTCTAAGAGATCATTTTATGAACTGAAACTAACATTTTCTGTTTATATATAAGCCAAGCTATCTCCCTTGAATATTTTTCGATTATTTTAACATGGACTAAATAAAATCTTATTATATAAGTTAGCACATTTAGTACATTTTGTATTTTTATAATTTTATAAATTACATCATATTTTTTGTGCATGTTGAATGTGCCTGTATAGTGTGTATATATAGAAATTAAAATTTTAATTTTGTGTTTTGTATCCGACTGTTGCACTATGTTATGCCGTAATGCTGTTTAAATTATGATTTTATTTATTTTTTTAATTTATCTAACAGTGAAATAAATAATTAAATTGAATTTTTAACTTCAATTATTTTTGTTATATGTTATAATTTGAAAGTTATATATGTGTATATTTTCCATTTTGTTATGTTGTTATCATTATAAAAATGTTGCTGCGATCGGTACTCAAGGCAATTGTTTTGTTTTGTATTTTTTATTAAAGAATATTTTATTAAAAACTGAATTATTTATTGGATCGTACAATATAATATATATATATACTTCGATTTATAATCATTTGAATATCCCTGTAATGTATAATTGGATGGCTTGTACATTTGAAGATGCATGAGAACGAACGTATTTAAATAAATCTTGAAATTCACAAAATGATAACGTAGTCTCTGTGCATCAACATACAATGTATTTAATATTGATCACGAATTTTTTGGTGATTGATGCTTTAAAATAGTTTGAGAAACTGGCCTTTTTAAGAAAGGTTTATCTTATTGTATCGGGGAGTGTTCTGACTAATTTAAAAGTATACGGCAGGAAACATTGAGAAGCGTATGCAAAAGTGTTCAAGGAGGCCAAGATATGTCTATATCTTGACAAACAAAAATAAACTAATTAGATAGTTTAGCGAATAAAGATATTGTTAGTACCTTTTAAATTTTTTATTATTATAAATTTTACAAATAAATACCATTTTTATTTTAAATTTAAACTTTTCTTTTGTTTCTTATGGTTTAAGGTGTGTTATGAGACTCAAATATCCAATCTTTTCCACTTAACAATTATCGCGAGGTGGTGAAATTAAAAATATTCTTTTACCGAAATTCCCCTTTATCATTTCACATCGTTTCTAAAAACAGCACATTACTAGCGTACAAAGAAAAAGTTCAAAAGGAATGGGTGAAATTGAATAATTTTTTTAAATTATCTTTATCATTTCACATCGATTTCACATCGATTTCACATCGATCGATTTCACATCGATCGATTTCACATCGATCATTTCACAAGTGAAAGTGGTGTGCAGCTCACGCTTACCATTAAAATGCATGAACCCTAATTCAAATGAAATATTTCCATTTTGTATACGATATTAGGAATTGCAAGTTAAATAAAAGCTTAAAAAAAAGTTATTAAATGTAACAATAAAGAAGTGTAGGTTATTCTACAGTTTTCCAGATCATCGTCTAATTAAATTGAGAAGATTAATGCATTCTAATCATTATTCTTTTGTAGTTGATCTAATATTTAAAATAATTTCGTAGTTATGTATTAAAGTTCAAAGTTTAATTGAATGTCAAATCGTGAATATAATATAATTCTAATAGGGTAATATCATTAACGTATCATATATAGAGACTATCTGCCTGGTGGCTTTTGTGGTAATAATTTTTTAAATATTGTATTTATTATTAATTTTTAAGTAATATAAAATATTAATAATAATAATAAAAACAAAAAATATATATAAATACATAAATACTATAATTAGTATAGCAATTTTATATGTGATAATTAGCTAAATTTGAGCCAAAATAGTGACGAATCCAAAGCCTATTTTACGAAAAAGTGTTTCAAACAAAAGTTGTTCGTTTTCAGAAAAAAAAATTTTTATCTTTAAGTTTAAATTTGATCTAGGAAATTGGGGAAAAAATCGAAATTTATTCGAAAAATCCTAACGCCCGTATAAATTAATTACTACATTTTTAAAATATGATTTACCTTATTTTCTGTTACATATTCGAGCGGTAAACGTACCTATAACAAAAATATAATTATTTAGTAAATAAATATATAATATTTTAATTATTAATATTTTTATGATGTGAAAAAAATATTATTATTTTACGAAGGTAAATAATTTCAGTTTTTAATGCATGATTACAAATTATAAAATATATTCATAATGAACTTTTAAAACTAAATACGATCAAATTACAAAGAAATTATTAAAAAATAATAAAAGAACATGCATTGGTATATATCTGTATTAATAATAATAAACGATCGAAGGTAAATTTCATGTTATAAAGAATATTATAATTTTTACAAAAACTAGAACCGACTTAGGGACTAAAAGTGGTTAATTTCATTTTGACCAATTATCTTTCAAAGTTGGTGCCAATGAATCTATTTTTTAGCAAGAAAAACTTTTTTGTTCCCGCTTTTTGAAGTCAGTTGTATTTTTGCGGAAATTTTATTTTGATTTTTAAGTTTTTATAATTGGCCTTGCAACAGCCTCTTTCGTATTAGGGCTTAATCATTTTCATATTAAAATGGCACATTGAAGTATATCTTTTCCAATATGAAAATAATGATTAAAATCAAATTACTGTGTCGACGTTCTTATTTAAATTATATTTATTATTAATCAAAAATATATATAAAATTTTAAATAAATAAATTAATATAGCCAATTTTAATTTTTTTTCCACGAAGTCTGAAGAAAAAATAATAAATTTTTGAAACATTGTTAGAATAAAAGATGTTGAAAAATTTATTTTAAACAAATCAGTCTGCATTTCCTCGGTAAAGTAAAGAATGTAATAAAAAGATGATCTGAAAATAATCGATAGTGAAAATTTTAATAGATTTCAAATTGAAACATTTCAATAATCTCAATCAATCATAAAGTATACAAATAGTAAGCGGGATTTACTAACGATTGTATACAAATATACATATATTATTGGTATTATTATATTTAAATAATAAATATTGATTATTGTTTATAAAGCAATTAAATTAAATGACTTTATCATCTATTGAGAGTATAGGTAGGTATATATAAGTATAGGTATATGTAATATTATTTGTGGATTATTATTACTTTACTTTGCGTCCGTAATAATATTATATTTATATTATGTATGTGTATTTATGTTGTATATAATGCTTAACGTTATTGTATCCGTTGCACGATGTTTTGTTTTATAATTTTGTGTTTTAGGATTCCGTATTCAAAGTTTAATTAATTCACTAGCGCTGCTAGTTTAAATAAATATTTTACACAGAAATATTTTTCATACGACAAAACGGAGAAAACAATATTAACATACATAAATATATACCAAAAATTTAACTTTCACAACTACAATTATAATACTTGATTCAATATCACAGTGTTATTATTTATTTAAAAAAAATTTAAGACAGGAGGGCGGTTTGTGTATTATAATAGGTGGAATGTTCTATAAATATATGTTTTTGTTGTATAATCAACACTTAATATACTATGTATATACTATGATATCATTATTTTTAAAACACATTTTTGTCGGTGGAGATTTAATACTTGTTATTGACAAAAAATAATAAAATTATAGTATCTATGTATGTTGATTATATAGTAAAGTATATGTTAGTGTTTTTTAGTTTATGTATTTTAATATCGACTTCCCCTTTTTGCTCAATGTTACGAAATTCTATCAACATATGTTAATAAATACAAATATCTCAAGAAATAAAATTTAATCATTCGTCAGATATATAAAAAATTACAAGTATTAGTTTTGTTATCGATAACGAGTTCTACAATTTTGTGTGTGAATATTTTACTTCAATTTTGTGGTATAACATATGGATGATGGAATCATGGAACTCAATCAAAAGATTTTGTTCGTTTAAGTTATTTTGTAGTCAAAATTGAAACGTAGACATTCGAGGAGCGATTGCAAATTCAGACATTTATTTTACTACGACATATCGTAATTAGAAAACTTATTATTAATTAATTATACGATATAACTCAATTAATTAATTTTACAGCTGAAATAGCACTGAATTGATTGTTAAATTACAAATACTAAGTACTGGAAAAAAATTTGCCACTAGAGTGTGTTAAAAATGAAAAATGCAAAACAATTCAGTTTAAAAGCATTTTAGTGTCGAAACGACGCAAAAGATACATCGATTAGGCATAAATTTTCAATTTGGACAACAAATTTTCCAATTTTTCAAAAAAGCACCAATTGCGGAAATAAAATAGTCAAAATTGAACAAAAACTGTCCTTATATCCAAAAACATCCTTATTTTACTTCTTAATTCTTTGCTTAAATTGAGTTGCTTTATTATTTATTTGTATTTTTAAAACTTTCTTCCTCCTGGATGGAGTGAAATTATCCCTAAAGGGTGCGAGGAAATTAGGTAAACACTTTAATATGTAGCTTAGTAGTTTAAGTTTAGTAGTTTTTCACATTAACACTTAAACTGTAGTAGAATTCCACTGTTTTCATATTTTAAGTTCTAAGGAAACTGCACTACATGTATATCAATATATATATATATTATTTGATCATTATAATAAAATTGGAAATTAATAGTGTCCTGTAATCATGAGGGCCGTTCGAACAGCTTGCTATATTTTTATTGTCGGTGACATCTGTCTCATGTCAAAGACCAGTCTAATACTATAAAATTTTCCCTTAGAACCTCATTTACTTAAAACAAAATGCATACATTAAACTCATATACGAATAAAGTTTGTATACACTTTGCCTACCTTTACGAATGAGTTTCAGACAGACACCACCGTACACAACACGAACGACGTTCGCATTCGTTGTTATTGAAAGACCTATTATTTTATTTTTATTTGTATAGATTTCTTGTGTATTATTTCTGCTATGTATAATAATATCATTATACACACAAAAAATGTTATAATAATACCCTGCCTTCTGACCGTGTACCTACTGTACATTAAAAAATACAAAAATATATAATGTTACTTAAGTAACATTTATTAACAAATAAATGTATGATTTTATTTAATAATTACTTTATTAACTCTGTTCGTTCATATTACATATTATGTATCGGGTTGCCGAACTTTTAAATATGAAGGTTATCATATACAATAACATAATATTCAATTTAAATATTCATACTTAAAAAGGTATATTTTATATTTTAAAAATAATTATTGCACAGATAAATTTACCCTATAATCATGATTATTAGTTAATATAGTCAGAGAGTCAACTACAAGAATCAACCACTTCAAGTGAGTATAAAAAACATACTGAGCAACTGGCATAGTTGCTTAGTTTTCGATACAATGTACAGTGGTTTGTTGAATTCCTAAAAATCTGGACACTATTACATTTTGTTTCCTGCTTCATGAATTTTTTAAGATTAAACTTTATATTATTTATAATAATTAATTTGATTGATCTTTGAATGTCCTATATTAATGTAGGAAGTAAATAATCGAAATCTATTGGTTCTTTTTCTAAATTTTATCGGTCAATAGTAGACTTTTAAATTTGTTTATGGTAATATTAAATTTATCTTGATGACATTATTAACCAACATTTCATTGATTTATAAATAAATGGCAGATTATCAAGTTTATTTTAAATTATTTGCCAATACAGAAACCTTGCCTATTCTGCATTCGTTGAAGTTATTATGATTATTAATCATAATATTTCATTAGTCAATCAATCAGTTATTTGCCGTCTAATATTCCAAAAATGTAATCCATGGTCGACTAGAAATGAAGATTTAACTTTTATAATGTTATTATTAATCGTGAGACAATTCTCATCGTGTGATATGCGAGCCACTTACTCATGAACTAGACAAAAGTAATTTATTTGAACAGAAAATTTTTTAAGGTCTCATTTATCATGCTCATATACACAGTCATCGAAATTTATTAGTCGTCTTTTCAATTTGTTTTTGTTGACTTTTCTATACCGGAATATAAAAGCCTAAGAAAATATAGCTTAATTCTCATTATTTCATATGTATCGTTGCCTCTACTAATTACCTTATTAGTATATTCTAATGAAAAATGCCGAGACAAAAATTTATCTTCATGTATATGGTCCTGAAATACGTTTTGTTATATTATTCAAATAAAGGAATTTACATCGATCAACACTTTACAACAAAATAAAAACTAAATTAACGACTGCAGTTAGAAAACAAAACTCCAATATAAATCATAAGCAAACTAAAAAGCCATAAATATATTATAAACATCTTAATTTTACAATTTCGTTAACCCATATATTTATTATTGGTGTAATTTATCTAAATAGTTCACAACACACAAACACATATTTATGTATGCATGTTTTTATAAATACAGTTGCTAAAAAACTATCGTTAAGTGTCTATCATTAAGTATTTAACGACATCGTTAAGGGGAATTTTTATGATCGTGTTGTCAACTGAACTACACTGTTAATGATATCACTAAACACTTTGTACAGTTCATAAACATTGTAAAATACTAAAACAATATTATTTTACATCGTAAACATTCTTAGTTTTATATTTATATTATTTAAATTTTAACTATTTTTAAATTGCGATGTTTTTTATTTTGTTTTTTTATAAACAATAAAATAAAATGTTTTTTAATTGTTTTAATTGGTTATTTTAGACAAAAACGTGGACACTTTAAATTAATATCACTGAAGTAAAAAAAAAATGTTACGTATTACGAAAATGGTTTATTAAAGAAATAATAAAAAACAGTGAACAAAACAACTAACGGCGTTAATAGTTAAGATACTCGGCATATGTTTGAGTATCAATGTTTGAACTATGTTTAATCATTGGCCTTTATAAATTATCATTCATCTAGTCTAATAAACCTAGGAACGTTTTCGATAAATAAATTTAAGAAATTTGGTTTTTTAAGATATCGTGCTCTTTCGAATAAGATCGCCTGGCTACCGGTAGATGTTGCGTTTACTGCTGTACATCACACCTGTACAGATAATTTAGAAATAATTTTATAAATTTAAGAAAGTCTCAAATTATAATTGAAGAGTATAGTTTTATATCAAAAAAGTTCTTCGTCTTTTTTAGCTATTAAAAATAAAGTAGCCAGAGCGTCTAGAAGTTTGAACACTTATAGAAGTTAAATATATGTCTGAAATCTTCTAGGTGTTCTGGCTCTGTTTTTATATCATCTATCAACTTTTTTGACCTATCAATTCATAGAAACCCTCTGTCTAACTTCGTCTTATAATCACATTATCCCAGCTGATTCTATGATTAACAGAGCGTTTGTTAGCCCTGTTCTCAAAGTTTAATTATTCAAATTGAAGTAAATAATGGTTATCATTACCCAATTTTATAGTAATGCTACTTTTATGGATCAATCTGGCCATTTTTAACTAGACACAAAAAACATAATAGGGTGTTTAAACATTTGCTACAAGAGCCAATAATAAAATTTACTAGAAGCCCTTGAGATCAATTAACAAAATTAATATGCAATTTATACAATTTTCAATAATAAAATATATTTTAAAATTTTATTAAATGTGAACTTATAACTATCACAAAATATATATCAACTCCACCCACTGCAGTTTTCTTTACTACCAATAATCTCACCTACATTTTTGTATATTTAGAAGGGAAAATAAAATATATAATATTTAATGATATTTATTATTCATGTGCTTTACAAAGATTATTTAAATGTTATATTAATATTATTCATTCGAAACAGGTAATTGAATGTCATTATAATTTCTTAAAATAATTGAGAGTAGCAAATTGAAGGTTAGATCAGCACATGTCAATATAACCTTGTTATTTAATATTATAAAATGTCGCAATTGTCAGAAAATTTATTTTTAATTTACTTATTTTAAAAGTAATAAATAAACAAGTATATTTAGAGATTTTCAAAAAATTTAATTAAGTCAAGAAGCGTGTAGTATATGACATATACTTACAACCAATCAGAATTATTATTTTTAAATGGCGGAAACATACTGACCGCCTAGGAATGCTTTGTACTGTTGTATAGTAAATACTAATGGCGTCAGAAGTTAAAAAATGACCTAAAATAAATTTAAAAAAAAAATAGGTAAGCAACATTTTTAGTAACAAAATTAATCTTATATTGAATAAAACTGACAATAAAATGGGTTAGTTCACAAAAAACAGTTTTTGCAACGTTTTAAAAGGTAGGAAAATAAAGATAAAAAATTTTCACAATTTGATATTAATTTCAGCTATGATGGCTTTTTCCAAAGTTGTATATTTATAAGAGTTATAAATTATCCGCATTGTGACAATTTAATTGTGTTTTATTTTCAATTTTTCGAGTTTTCAATCAAGTACAGAAATTAAGTCCGTTAAAAAATATTTATATGTAAAACACTTTGTATAATTTTATTATCTTCTTCGTAGCTTATAAACATATTATATTTATAGAAAAATAATATTCTTATAATAATATATTATTTTAATTTAATAGCCAAGAACGGATTATAAAAAGCAGGTTATATTTTTATATGAAACCAGAATATTATAAATGTCCTTATAAAGACCCTTTCCGCATTTAAAACTACAATATATAATATATATATATATATAAGCCCTATATTTCTATTTTTATATAATATTGAAGTATATAATATAGATACTAATTATTTATCCATTAATATTAATCTATAAATAATCTGTATTAATGTCATTTTAAAATTAATTCCACTTTGACATTTAGATAAAAAAAAAAATAAAATTTATATTATTTTTACGTGTTTCAAAATTTGTATTATTTAATCAAGTTATTTTATCTAATATTTATGTTTGGAATTTTGATCTGTTGATTGTTTAAAATGAGTGTCATGATTTTTGTAATGTGTCAGATTATATTTGAAAACATTATAGTTTTATAGTTTTTTTTGCTTGATTTAAAATTGTTTAAGTACTTAAATTAAAATCATTTTTTAATTTAAGATATTTCCACATTTTAGTTAATTATAAGAATAAATTCATGTTCCCTATCTGATGTTTGCTATATATTAGAAGAAACACAAAACTTTATATTAATGAATATTTATTTTCTTAAAAAATAATTGGTCTTAATAAGATAATTACAAAAAGATTCAATTTTATTTCCTTTTATTCCTTGAAAAAGAAGTTATAATATACAAATTATGTTTTATTACAATCTTTTATGGTATTAGGAGGTAAAAGAATTATTCAAAAAGGGTTATATTAACCAAAATAATATTGTTACGATAATTTTTTGTAAATTAAAAGTAGAAATTAGCTTAATATTGTTGTTATTTATTGATATGGCGTTACACTAATTAACGTTCAATTTAATTAATGATAAAAGAGTTATTTAAATATAATTTTACTGGTATTTTTAGTAAATCATAGTAATTAAAATAAAAGACGTCTTTAGTTTTAAAATATGGTGGAAGGGCAATGAAATAAATTATTAATCTTTACAAGACTACCAGATTATTTTGGATTATTTGTTAAAGATTTACAGACATTTCATAATAAAAAAGAATTATTTAAGAACGGTTCCATATTGTTTTTAAATTATATGCTGAAATTTTAAGTTGCAGACTGACACCAGGACAGGTTAAAGTAAATAAATGCTGGTAATAGATAGATGATTAGATGTAAGTTCAAGAAATAAATAAAAAGGTTTCCAACAAGGTTTATATATAGTATGCAAAATAAATTTTTTTAGTATGGCCTATCGATTATTTAATGTTGAATGAATATTATCAATATTGGTATGAGTATAATCAAAAGAACTCATATTATTCAAAATTAAATTAAATTTATGCACAATTTTCTAGATTAAACTACTTTTTCATAATGTTCATATGTATTTCGATTACAAAGTAGTCATCATCAGTATGAAATAGCTAATCGTTATTATTCTTCGAGGAGATGTTACTCGTTGTTAACTTGCTGACATTGCAGATCGTTATCAAATTTGATCTAGAAAAGGAGAATAAATTGCATTTTATTAAAGAAAATATACTTCTTTTTCCCCTCGAATTTGTGGCGGTTTTGATTATTAAAATATAGTAAAATTTAATGAATTCCATATTTTCTATTCCACGAATTTTTTATAGAGTTGTTACTTTCACTTGTTTTTAATTAATTTTGTACCTTCCGAATTAATATCTCAAGAAAAGATTCTAAAGTGATAGTCATTAAAATTATAATAACATAACAAAGGCGTCACCCAGTTGGACATCAATTTTAATTAAAATTAAAATAGTTTTTTTTCTTCTACTTAGCAATAATATTTGCATAAAAAACTAATAATTTTGTTTACACCTTTAGATTGTCAAAAATAACAAAAAATTTGAACACCTAGTTAGTTTGAATCATTTCATGAGAATTGTTATAATGAAATACGAGGTCTTTGTGAAAAAAAAAACATCTTTATAATAAAAATTACCTCCGTGGTTGGTGGCATCAGTTTAATAATAAAAAATATACGCGGAGCGGATTAAAACACACACCGGTTTTGTTAATACTTATATTTTACTTATTTATTAGGTAAATTATGAGTCACTTAAACATTTCTGAAAAATATTCCACATAATATTGAATTTTTTATTTAATAATTCAACACTATTTATTTTACTTTATTTATTGATGAATATTTCTTCTCTTAGGTACTAATTATGAGAAAAAATTTAAAAAATCGTGAGCTTTGGGTGGTCGAATAATATCTAGCTTTTCTATGAAATACTAAGATGAATAATCTTGCTCATACCACCACGAATATTCAAATTCTTTGTTCAAGTATTTTTCTGATTATTTAATTCGCGGATAAAAATTTAAATTACCTTTATATATACCATGGCTTTGAATAAATTTCGAATTATTGGCCTACATTAATCGCGTAAAAATTATTTTATATAGTTGAAATTATTTAAGCACTGTTAATCTATCTATTTTTTTTTTTAATTTCACTGCCAATCAGATTTTATGGATTCCTTTCTATCAACTATTGTATGTGAGTCCAATAACTCCTTTTGTTTTATAAAAATGCATTCTTTAAATTGCATATGATTTTTTTGTCTCCATTTTTAGTTGAAACAAGTTTGTCGTTGTTACTTTTATTATAAGAGCAGGGTTGGATTCCGAATACTAAGGTTTTGAAAATTAAAAATGATTTTAATCAACAGCTTTGCAGCATTAGCGGTAATATGAAAGAAAGAATACCAAGTTTGGTGAAATAACGATAAAGCATTCGTTCGCTGTCACATATTCAGTTTGAAAATAATTTTTTTGAATTCAAGGTACAACAAGTATTTCAGGTGAAGACTCGAAATGGAAATTTTGACATAACTAAAATACTCTCTTTCCTTTTACTGGTACTCAAAGTTGTATATTTATTAGGTTTTTTAAAAAAAATGGAATAAAGTAAACAAGTATTTACTTTCATAAACTTGAAACGATTAACATTTATAATAAAATAGTTTCATGAAAATGAATCCCTCCGGAACAGCCAGCCCGATTTCAAAAAATGAGTAAATTATTATTATTTCTTGGTGAAAATTGATTTAGATTGCATTACATATTTTTTTCAATATAACCTTTTTGGTACAACATTCAAGTCCAGTCTAAATCCAGATCTGTTACGCTTTACACCATCCGATACAATAACTATGGCTGGCATTGGTATGGTGTAAAAAGAAGTGCAAATAATGACACTTTGTAAATAATACAATATTTGTATTTTTAAAATATCTATTGTATTCGTATTGTGACTTTGATTGAAAATTATTTGCGTGTTTGCATTTCAATATTATTATATACATCTCTACATCGATCGTGTTTGACAACTTGCTGCACTGCACACAAAATTACACTACATACGATATATTTGCTTGCTTTGTGTTGTTTTCAATTTTTTTTTTTCGTATTTTTTTTTGTTTCAATGCTAATTTTTTTCTCTACTTTGTTATAATACCGCGATAAATAACAAGTGTATGATAATTTTAACCTCTATACACATAGTCTAATAATAAGTCAAGTAGTTTGAACTGTTATAATTAAATTTTGCAAATTCTATGCAGTTGGACTCTTGAGAAATAGGATAGTTTAAATTTCAATTTATAGCCGCTATATTTTTTTATTTTAAATTATTTCTATATTATATTACAAAGGTGCAAGGTAATTTATCGGCTGGATTGAGTAAGTATCCAATAGATAGCGCTATGTTAAATCGAAGTTCCGGGTGTCCACATAACTAGTTACCGGGTAAGTTACATCAAATATAAATCCCGGTACCCGGTGGCTCACAAATAGCGGGTGTCCCACACTAAATGAATTGTGACCCACGCCCAATACCGGACATCCGATAAGAAAGGATTTTCTAAAAACCTACTCCTAAGAGGTGAAAAACGGAGGCAAAGTTTGTATGGTACAACGTGACTCCTGGGTCCAATCTGCTTCAAATTGTATATACATTCGATGTAATATCGTTTGATAAAATGAGAAAATTGTTTTTCAAACTGTAGATTTTTCAAACTGAAAATTGTCAAAGCATCACCTAGTGACCGGGTCTGCTAGTTGATTTGTAAAACTTACGGAAAAAGGTTGTTTAAGTTTTATATTTCACAATTTTTGTAAAAAACTCGTTTTAAGCCTATTTTAATGGACATGGACATTTCAATATAATTCTAATAGCTTTGTTCAGATATCATTTTTGTATAGCAGTAATAAAAAAATTAATCAATTAATTCCAACATCATGACTTAATGTTGGTTTAGGTTGCTTAATACTGATTGACAGTGTTTTAATCTGTATATAGAGGTTGTTTAGTGGTTGCATGAGATTTTTTGATTACAATATATACCTACCTAAATGTAGTGTTTTGTTTTGCACCATTTTATAGGTGATAGTGTTGATACCATCAAACTAGTAGTACTTTAAACAAAACATATTCATGTATTGTTTTAAAATATACTGTTTCTATTTATGTCCAATAGGAAAGACATGAAAGGACTCCGTATTCACTAAATCGGAAACTGGTTTCAATGCTTAGGACAGGGTGAAGATTTGGTCATACTAAATCAATGTTTCTATTGAATGAAAATTTAGTATTTACGGTTAAAAAACAATTAAATAAGCGAATTTGTTAGTTTTTACAAATTACTTCTACAAGTTATTACTTGTTAAAAATAAAGTAATTTCCAAAATTAATTTTTTAAGATTTCATTTGGAAAGTTTTACGCATTTATCATTAATACAATCATTTGCCCGTATACTTTTTCTCCAAAGAGTTTTATCAGAAATTTTACGGAGACAAAAATAGTATAATTGAGAGTGATTTAATTACGAATGAATATGACCACTTAGATGATGATGGTAATCCAGATCTAACTTTTAATGTGATTGCCATTCCAAGAATAAGTCAATTTAATATTATTAATTTTTGATTAAAACCTCAACATTTATAATCTGATTTTCAAGTTTGCTTTGATTATATACTTAATTTTAAACTCTATATTATTATATTTCGGTATATTATTAATGTTCGTAGCCGGTTTTTGATGCACCATTAATGTATTGGATTTTTGTATTTTTTATTCAATTTCATACGGTCTCTAAATCCTTCTATTGTTCACTATGAGTATTGGTTGTTGTGGTAAACGAAGAATAAACTATCAAGAAACCAAACAACATGTTTAACAAATGAGCCTTTAAAAAAAATTAAATTTTTCCTCATAACATTCCTTGTTATTTAAAATAAAATTCTATTTCGTTTCGATACGGGTATTTTTGAGATACAGCCATTCAAAGTCAATGGATTGATTGAAAATCTATTGAGCTAATGCAGATATATTGAGCTATAAGTCATGCTCGATAATAGTTGTTTCAATAGTATTTGTAATTTGAGTGTAAATTTTCTAAAATCCGTAGTAAAAAATCCATTTTTACCGGGTTTTCAGTTTATTTAGACTTAAAGATAATAGGATCTTTTTAGACTAAAAGCTGATGATCTATGCGAAATGTCAATGTAGAAAGATTATGGAAAAATGGAACTGAATGTAAATAAACAAACTATCCGATTCACGTACTCGTTTAATAAATTTGTAACAAAAATGAAAAATTTTTTGAAATTGATTTAATTGCCACGAAATAATACATATTTTACGAGTAAAATTTGATAAATTGATAAATTGTGTTCATTAAATTTTGAATGGATATTATAGTAGCTAAACGTGATTGTTCTTATTTCATCAATCGTATTTTGATAAGTTTTATAGGTTTAAAAATCAAAATATATTTTTAATATATATATTTTTAAATTCCAATTTTTTCCTCAAAGTATTATTTCGAATAAAAATCGATCATTCCATTGTTATGACATATATAAAATGATCTTTTTTTTGTAAACTCAATTTGACAAAACAATATTTATACTTATAAAATTTGATTATTGCTAATTTGTTGAAATAATTCATTTATATTCTTCAGACCAAAAAAAGCCTTTTGAATGTTTTAACTTAGGTTAATATAGTATAGATGATGATGATGTCTACGTTCGTATCCGTAGTATGTACGTACGAACCGTTTATTATTATTATGTTGATGGTATGTGTAATTGTAAGGCCGGTCGTCCTTGAGCTGCCAACAGTTTGTAAGATGTCTTAATCGTAAAAGACTTCGTTGTGTAGATAGATATGTATGTACACACAATATTATTAATACGTACTTCTTACCTCTGGTATAGGTGTAGTATGTATGATAGGTATATTATTTCAGGGTGTAATACTAGATCCAGCACCTATAGGAGTAATAATCATGTCATCTGAAATGCTAAAACTAGAAGGCTATTATATTTTTTTTTTTGTTAATTAAAAACTACTATATTTTTGAAAATAGAAAAAACAAAAAGTTTAATGGACAGCATTAAAACAGCACTTTCACTATACTATTTATGAAATATATATTATTTCTATTATGAAAATGATATGTCTCAAAAACTTATATTTTTCGACCTAAATTAGAAGCTTTTTAATGCCTCGAAAAAATTTCAATTATTAATCTTTTTTTTTGACGCCGTAATATGGTATTATCATTCTGTAAGATGATGATTCATTAAGCGTTTTAATAGTGAAGATAACACTTATTTTAATCGTTGTACCTAGACAATTTGTAACGTACATTTTACTGCCATGAGAACCTGGACTATTAATGCTTCAGTATGTAATATGTTTATTTTTTAAATTGGTTTACACACAAAAAAAAAAGATGAGCTAGCAATCCTTTCCAATGTTAAAATTTGTATTTACTTAAATAAATATGAATTATCATATTCTTTATGGCCAATTGGCAGCTTAAAATTCAAATTTCAAATTGACTACTTAAATAAATAATCAACCATAAATATTCATTCATCTTGGAATGATAAAGATGATTATATTGTAAAAAATTTACATTTTTAATTATTTATTTATTTAATGCAATATTTCTTTAAATCTTATTTTACAGCCAATGCTATTTTATTTCACTACACGGAAAAAGCATGCCACCATCGTTTACTTTGTCTTTGTTAAATTTCTTGATCAAGAGAGAGGAAATGCTAACGAGATTTTGGAATTTTATACTTAAGAAATAAATTCGCTACATACAGAATCATTTCTAAAAATAGTAAGAAACTCCATCTTGCCTCTCTCTCCTCTGCTCATTAATTACCATTGTTCAGGAAATCTCAGGTAAAAATTTCACCCATCTTAAAAAATTAAATTTTGAATATCTCAAATAAATCTTAATAAATTGGGTTGAAGTTAAATTGAAGTGTTCTATGTTGACCTCGAATATGTTGATCTATGAATTGCGAGCCAAATTTTATCCAAACATATTAAATGGTCGAATAAAAAAAATAAAAAAAACTCTCAAAATTTTCGATCTGGGCTTACTCTATTATATTGTATAAGCATCAAGTTAGACACAGAACCTTCATGTTTAAAGTTTTTATGTGCATGCCGTGTTTACAGCGGCATGTCTCAACATTAGTTTCTGAACCTAAATTGCTTAATAAAGTTATTTATTTTACACCATAAAAGTTTTATAACTCGTGAGTTAAATTGTAATTGTTTAATACTTTTTTTTTTTGATGGTAAAGAACATTATATTCAATTCACGAATATGTTTAATATATGTAAGTAGTATTTTCATATTTTATAGCTTAAATTTTTTTTTTAAGTAAAAAGTTAAACGTGAGAATTTTTATCTATTAAGTATTTACTCATAAAAATAAATAATTGATTAGAGATGAATACTAGCACTACCGTTATTATGATGCTTCTATAATTAATGATCAAACTATGGATTTTTGACGTGATTTGAAATTGTTTGATTCTTTTGAATATATTATCGTGTGACTGTAAGACGTTAAATTCTTATCGTGTGTGTTTAGACTATATCATTTATTTTTATTCAAAACATTGCTGCAGATAAATGATTAAAGTATGTTATTCAAGATTCTGAATGAATGAATCACAGTCAGCAAATTATTTAAGAAATACTTAAGCTATTGAATATCCCGAAAAGGATATTTGTTGATTTGTCTAATTTAAGATTTGAAAGTAAGTTGACTTAAATTTTCAGTTTGTGACTATTAGAGTATCAATAAAAAGTAATATACATATATTTATATCAGTTTTATTCAATAATCATAATAAAAATTCAATTTTTTAATATATACACGTCGGAGTCTTAGTAGATTGCCAGAGTAAACGTCTTTTTTTGGAACTTGTGCTGTTCACTCCAAATGCAGTTGGAGTCATATAATACCCAATTCATTACAGGGGTTGTCTGCTCTTTGGAGGTTGTAGAAAAATTATGTTGACTCCAGTTTATAAAAAAATATATTTCAAAAAACTAAATTTTAGATTTTAAAAAGCTCAAAACATTATTTTAATTCAAAAACCAAACTAAATTCTATTGTTTTTATAAATTGAAAGTGATACTATGACCATTAATATTATTTTACTATAAAAAATATAAAAATCATTTAAATTATTTAACATTTTTCATTAAATAAATTAATTATTCAATTACAAGATTACTTTGATTTGTATTTTTAGCAATTCAGAGCAAGTAATCCGTTTTTTTAAAGTACATCTATATATTTATTAGATGGATATCTCCACTTACTCGAGTTATCTCTAGACTTTTCAAAAATTTGCTCTGGCAATCCTATAAATCAATTAAATCTGCAGTTTAGAAATATAAACATCTGCCATTTTTTTGTTGTTGACGATATCCATCTAATTTGACGTTTGATATGAACTTTTTATTATTATAAACTTTTATATGGTTATATAATTATTTTGATTCTTAATGACATAATATGAATTTAATATCGAAATAATGTTCAAAACTTAGAATCTATCTACAAAACCATCTACAAATTTGATATTTTAATTTAAGTCTGTCATATTGAAGATTAAATCATTATTCGAAGGTTTTTATTTGTGTAACATCTGCTGGCATATTTTTTTTTTTTGATAGTTCAATTTTCCTTTTGATGAAGGGCTATTTATTTTGAACACATTGTATTAGTAATTATAGGTTCTGACTACCTTTTTTTTTATTTTAATGACTTAATTTAATATTACCAACATAAAGTTTGTAGTAACCATTTGAATTCACCTAGACATATAAGAAATATAAGGCAAGCGAATAAATAAATTGAACTGATAAAGATTTTAATTTAAAGCCACGTTCTAGCTTCAAGCAATGTCATAAGCATCTCTCAATCATTTGGTTCGAAGGTTATATTATGTATATAACATCTGCTATATATTTCGATATAAAGCTATTTATTATGAACGTTTGTGGTATAATAATGGGTTTTGACTACCTTTTTTGGTTTACCGACTTAATATATATATTAATATTTCTACAAGAAAAAAAATGAGTCGTTAAGTCGGTATTTCAAGGTTAATAACCATTCAAATTCAGTCAAAAAGAAGAAAAATAATTTCAGAGTGTGAATTTGTATATGACAAAAAAATATATACAAATAAGAGCAAAACAAAATTGTATACTTTTAAAAATATGTGTATGTAGCGTATTCATGTGTCTCTCATGTACACATCCATGTATGTATATTGTACATAAAATATGGCTATGGTGAAGAGTAGACCCTCCTGACTTTGGTACAGGGACCCCCTACCATGTAAGCATCACCTTAATTTTGATAAAATAAAAAATGTAGATACTTCATAGGTATTAAGTTGTCAAAAAGATAATTGAATGTTATTTTGTTTTTTTGTTAATTTTAAAATCTTGCGTATATATACCGTATGTTTGTTAGCTTGGCCAAATCAAAATGAAAGAAGTGAAACCGTATTATATGGTAAAATATAATATACGTATATTTACAGAGAGACTGAAAAAATTTGATACTTTAT
This sequence comes from Chrysopa pallens, assembly GCA_020423425.1. NCBI lineage: Eukaryota > Metazoa > Arthropoda > Insecta > Neuroptera > Chrysopidae > Chrysopa > Chrysopa pallens. Next base: position 3,998 of record CM035597.1, on the reverse strand, counting down.
TTTAAATTTATTTTAAAATTGTTTATTTTGGATGGTTAATAAAATAGCTTAAATTTTATTATAATGCAAATGGTTACCAATGGATAAATTTTTTATTTAATTTCAGTTGTCTCTGTATATTTGACCCATTTTTGAGTGTTTGATTCAGCGGAAATAGTGCATCTATATGTACATCGGATGACGTAGTGTTGTAAAACTGAATTATTTTTTTCTAATTCCACCATATTTTGATTAATTTGTCTTCTGTATGTTAAAAAAAATTCAAGAAAATTGTTATTAGTTTTAAATCATAAATAATAAATTTTATACCTTAAATTTTTTTCATATTAATTAAAAAGGTTAGTAAGTTTTATATTACGAATAATTTATACATAAAATTTCTGCTGATTTTTATAGTTAGAGATAAGATATGATAAAAATAAGAGGGGACCGCAGCAGCGTACTTTGGATCCAGACCTTTTGGTCCTATGTACTCTCCTTTAGAACACTTCATCACCTGAAAGCCGGGTCATGACGTCTACTGTCTCAAGATGTCGAGAAAGGACCAACCAGAGCAGGTAATGCTATAGGATCTTATCGAGGCCAGTGGGCACGCAAAAAGTCCACAGCTTCTTCACCAGAAATGTTCCCTTAATGAATGGATTTTCAAATCTGAACATTCTAAATCTGACATTCTGAAGATTTAGGTGCAAATGACGTGATTGGAGGTTTCATCATTCTCCAGGCACGATCCACCTTCAAATGGGGTCGTCAAAGATTTCCAAATTATGAAAGGAGATGTAGTTCAAAATACACGACAACAATATTTAACAAACTCTTTGTAAACATATGCATGTTAATTATATTGGTGTGGTAAGGTGCTTGGTGCTGAAGTTGGTGCTTGTGTGTGCCACAAGATGTAAATAAATAAATAAAATATACACACTCGAAATAATATATATAAGTAAATTTGATTTATGAATTTTATTAAGCGTCGGCTTTAACTCGCCATATAGAGATAGATACAATAATAATATAACAACATACACAACAAACATAATATATACACTAATAATATAAGTTTTGTTTGCTCTTGGTATGTGTCTGTTTCAATTCTATTGTATAGATTTAATTTTGATTGCAAATTTAATTTTAATGGTCGTGACTGACCACCAATGGACTAGCCTTGGCTGGGTCGGTCCAACATTCACTCTACACTATAGATGATACGCATCATTGGCCCGCGGAACAAAACCTCCTACTTTTTGTATATATTATGTATATTGTGTGTGTGTGTGGACCCTGTGGACCCTGTAGAGGCTAACTGACTAACTAATAACTAAATAACTATGAGGAAAGTTATTTTGTTAGTAAAGTTATTTTTTATTATAATATATTACAGTTCAAGTATTTTTATTACTAAAACAATTAACATAATAAGTTAATGTTTATTGATAAGTATTTCTCTTTTTTATACTCGACATACATTATATATCAGAGTATATTAATTTTAGTCTAAAGTTTGTAACGCTTCCTAATATTGACCGCACAAATAAAATTTGGGTATAGGCATTCATAAAAACAACTAATTGGTCCATTTTCGACTGTCCAGCCGTCCGTCCGTCGTCACGATAGCTCAAAAACAAAAAGAGTTTGCGAGCTGACGATAGATATCTTGGTGCCGTATTCTAAACATAGAGTGAGTTCGGGAATGAGTATAATCGGTTCGTTGAGTCCAATCCTTGATCCATCTTTTAAACTATAAATGATAGAAAAACAGTTCAAATATAAAAAATATTTATTTGTTTGAGATAAACTTTTTTCGTAAAATGTTTGAGTTCTATAATTTAAGTTCAAATTTGAAAAGACCAGTAAAAACCAGCCCACAGACCAGTAAAAATGCGATTCCAAATATCGCTTGGGCTTTTTAATGATAGGGTTTATCTTATCCCTCTAATAATCTTGTAGTTGTAACTGACTGTGTTAACAAAGCCAGTTGGCTATGTCCCCGACAGAGATGAAGGCAGTTTACATGGATAGCAGGTTCAATCCCTGCTGTTGCGAAAATAATTAGTGGTTGCGATAGTGTGGTGTATAAAGGAATCTGTAAAAAAGGTCTAGTAAGGCCTTCTTTTTATTTACCTCCCGTCGAATACTAGCATATGCTAAGATCTTTCCGTTTAGTTTTTTTCATATAAAAATACGTCAATTTTTGTATTCAACCACACTATTTTTGCGACCTTATTGAAACAAGACCTCACTTCTTTAATTGTTATCCTACTTTTTTATATTCATTGTACATCCATTGTATATAATTAAACATTGTCATATGGTTGTTTCATTTTAAAATTTAAACCATAATTTACATTGCAATTGAATTTGGAGTATTGCAAAATGTCGGAATTATTTATTGTATAATAGTCGACATATTTCAAGTTACGGTTGTAATGAAGTGTGAAACGTTTAAAATCGTCTTTGATTTTGTTATTTATGTATTTTTTTTTTTTAAATCATTATATTCGTGTGTAGTGCATAACTTTGATAAGTTTATTTTTATTTGTAGTACAATAAATTTATAACTGAAAAGTATAAGGTTTGGTTTGGTATTATAATTTATTTAATTTCAGTGTTGTGCACTGATTACAAGAGTAGGGTAGTTCGTGGTCAAGTATATTCTCATAAACTGACTACCAAAATGTGGTTCGTTATTCTCGAATTCGTATTGGCGATTAGTACTATAAATGATTCATTTTATCTAGCTTGCACAATGTCTTACTTCGTTTGGAACAAAAATAAATTGAAATAGAAAGAAACTTGGAATAAATTATTGAGTTTTCTTATAACTATCTACACTTGCATTAAATCAGTCGTTTTTAACTTTTTTTTAATATTAAGATGTTCTAAGGCGTTGTTTAAAAAATTTGAAAGTACATAAAAGTTTGTTTCTGCAGTACTATTAAGCCAGTTTGGAGATATACAATAAGAATAAAAAATGGGATGATAAGTTATCGTTAAAATTAGAACCTTTTTAAATTTTTATAATAAGAAATTATTGTTATATAGACTTTACCCTATACAACATTATTATGGTTATTTATGGAATTATTTATTACATTAACAATTGTTATTTATAAAAAAAAATAACACTTACAAAGAAACAATATGGTATTTATACATGTAACACAATCTGCTGTCAATTTAGATTTTAATCTAAATTGTTACGTTTAGTTATTTGAATATCTTGCATTTATTTGATAAAAATTATACAGGTTATGCCAATAAATATTGTATTATATAACATCAATGACTATTACATGATCGCACAATGAGTATTACACTACTCTTAACAATCAAATGCAAAATCAGCGAAATTATTTTAAATTTCTTGTTGCAGCTGCACACTTATCAAAATGTGGAATAATTAATGAAATATATAATAATAAGGGAAAAATACACTAATGTACGCGAAAAAAGTTGTATCAAGCGTGTCATCTATCTGTATAATAATTTAGCATAGCTTTTCTAAATCCATAATATTTTATGAAAAGATTTTGGTAAAAAAGCTCATTTTATTTTGAATCGATATAAAAAAAGTTTACCAAATGGATTAATATTACGTTATAATCAGCTAGCTTAAAATCATATTGCATCAATGAAACTTTCTCAGTACATACAATGAAAAATTAAACGCTTCAAAAAAATCTAATTTTAATGGTGATATTTGCCATTTTAAAATTATGTTTTCCGACAATTTTACCGCCAAGTGAAATACTATTAAAAAATCATTACAATGATATTTATAAACAGTTTTCTTGTTCCGATTTCTTTCGAATGTTGCAGGTTTAACGTATTAATTTTTTTAATTTTTTTTTATATGCTTGCTTCAATTTTTATCTGTTTGCGGAAAGTGATCAATAGACAAGACCAGGGGTCTCCAAACTACGGAGAGCCTTTTAGAGAACATATTTTTTATAGCAAATTAAATTTAGTTTACTGAAGTATTCTAATTTTATCGTGAA